>CANTUZ010000027.1:5381461-5407239 GCA_947846985.1 Fratercula arctica
GGGAAAACTATGGCTTGTTTTAAAGCTCTCTAAAAACCGCTTGCATTGCAGTACAGACCTTGGGGCTCCGGGCTTTCCTGGCGCCTTCAGCCTCAAAACAACCCTGTCTCACTCGCCCCAGGGCCGGCCACTAAAATTACCATATGTCCGGAGACGGTTGCCCAGGAGGGAAGCCACGTGAGACCCATGCCCAAGGACCCACAAGGGAAAACTATGGCTTGTTTTAAAGCTCTCTAAAAACCGCTTGCATTGCAGTACAGACCTTGGGGCTCCGGGCTTTCCTGGCGCCTTCAGCCTCAAAACAACCCTGTCTCACTCGCCCCAGGGCCGGCCACTAAAATTACCATATGTCCGGAGACGGTTGCCAGGAGGGAAGCCACGTGAGACCCGTGCCCAAGGACCCACAAGGGAAAACTATGGCTTGTTTTAAAGCTCTCGAAAAACCGCTTGCATTGCAGTACAGACCTTGGGGCTCCGGGCTTTCCTGGCGCCTTCAGCCTCAAAACAACCCTGTCTCACTCGCCCCAGGGCCGGCCACTAAAATTACCATATGTCCGGAGACGGTTGCCAGGAGGGAAGCCACGTGAGACACATGCCCAAGGACCCACAAGGGAAAACTATGGCTTGTTTTAAAGCTCTCGAAAAACCGCTTGCATTGCAGTACAGACCTTGGGGCTCCGGGCTTTCCTGGCGCCTTCAGCCTCAAAACAACCCTGTCTCACTCGCCCCAGGGCCGGCCACAAAAATTACCATATGTCCGGAGACGGTTGCCAGGAGGGAAGCCACGTGAGACCCAGTGCCCAAGGACCCACAAGGGAAAACTATGGCTTGTTTTAAAGCTCTCGAAAAACCGCTTGCATTGCAGTACAGACCTTGGGGCTCCGGGCTTTCCTGGCGCCTTCAGCCTCAAAACAACCCTGTCTCACTCGCCCCAGGGCCGGCCACTAAAATTACCATATGTCCGGAGACGGTTGCCAGGAGGGAAGCCACGTGAGACCCAGTGCCCAAGGACCCACAAGGGAAAACTATGGCTTGTTTTAAAGCTCTCTAAAAACCGCTTGCATTGCAGTACAGACCTTGGGGCTCCGGGCTTTCCTGGCGCCTTCAGCCTCAAAACAACCCTGTCTCACTCGCCCCAGGGCCGGCCACTAAAATTACCATATGTCCGGAGACGGTTGCCAGGAGGGAAGCCACGTGAGACCCGTGCCCAAGGACCCACAAGGGAAAACTATGGCTTGTTTTAAAGCTCTCTAAAAACCGCTTGCATTGCAGTACAGACCTTGGGGCTCCGGGCTTTCCTGGCGCCTTCAGCCTCAAAACAACCCTGTCTCACTCGCCCCAGGGCCGGCCACTAAAATTACCATATGTCCGGAGACGGTTGCCAGGAGGGAAGCCACGTGAGACCCGTGCCCAAGGACCCACAAGGGAAAACTATGGCTTGTTTTAAAGCTCTCGAAAAACCGCTTGCATTGCAGTACAGACCTTGGGGCTCCGGGCTTTCCTGGCGCCTTCAGCCTCAAAACAACCCTGTCTCACTCGCCCCAGGGCCGGCCACTAAAATTACCATATGTCCGGAGACGGTTGCCAGGAGGGAAGCCACGTGAGACCCGTGCCCAAGGACCCACAAGGGAAAACTATGGCTTGTTTTAAAGCTCTCGAAAAACCGCTTGCATTGCAGTACAGACCTTGGGGCTCCGGGCTTTCCTGGCGCCTTCAGCCTCAAAACAACCCTGTCTCACTCGCCCCAGGGCCGGCCACTAAAATTACCATATGTCCGGAGACGGTTGCCAGGAGGGAAGCCACGTGAGACCCGTGCCCAAGGACCCACAAGGGAAAACTATGGCTTGTTTTAAAGCTCTCGAAAAACCGCTTGCATTGCAGTACAGACCTTGGGGCTCCGGGCTTTCCTGGCGCCTTCAGCCTCAAAACAACCCTGTCTCACTCGCCCCAGGGCCGGCCACTAAAATTACCATATGTCCGGAGACGGTTGCCAGGAGGGAAGCCACGTGAGACCAGTGCCCAAGGACCCACAAGGGAAAACTATGGCTTGTTTTAAAGCTCTCGAAAAACCGCTTGCATTGCAGTACAGACCTTGGGGCTCCGGGCTTTCCTGGCGCCTTCAGCCTCAAAACAACCCTGTCTCACTCGCCCCAGGGCCGGCCACTAAAATTACCATATGTCCGGAGACGGTTGCCAGGAGGGAAGCCACGTGAGACCCAGTGCCCAAGGACCCACAAGGGAAAACTATGGCTTGTTTTAAAGCTCTCGAAAAACCGCTTGCATTGCAGTACAGACCTTGGGGCTCCGGGCTTTCCTGGCGCCTTCAGCCTCAAAACAACCCTGTCTCACTCGCCCCAGGGCCGGCCACTAAAATTACCATATGTCCGGAGACGGTTGCCAGGAGGGAAGCCACGTGAGACCCGTGCCCAAGGACCCACAAGGGAAAACTATGGCTTGTTTTAAAGCTCTCGAAAAACCGCTTGCATTGCAGTACAGACCTTGGGGCTCCGGGCTTTCCTGGCGCCTTCAGCCTCAAAACAACCCTGTCTCACTCGCCCCAGGGCCGGCCACTAAAATTACCATATGTCCGGAGACGGTTGCCAGGAGGGAAGCCACGTGAGACCCGTGCCCAAGGACCCACAAGGGAAAACTATGGCTTGTTTTAAAGCTCTCGAAAAACCGCTTGCATTGCAGTACAGACCTTGGGGCTCCGGGCTTTCCTGGCGCCTTCAGCCTCAAAACAACCCTGTCTCACTCGCCCCAGGGCCGGCCACTAAAATTACCATATGTCCGGAGACGGTTGCCAGGAGGGAAGCCACGTGAGACCCATGCCCAAGGACCCACAAGGGAAAACTATGGCTTGTTTTAAAGCTCTCGAAAAACCGCTTGCATTGCAGTACAGACCTTGGGGCTCCGGGCTTTCCTGGCGCCTTCAGCCTCAAAACAACCCTGTCTCACTCGCCCCAGGGCCGGCCACTAAAATTACCATATGTCCGGAGACGGTTGCCAGGAGGGAAGCCACGTGAGACCCAGTGCCCAAGGACCCACAAGGGAAAACTATGGCTTGTTTTAAAGCTCTCGAAAAACCGCTTGCATTGCAGTACAGACCTTGGGGCTCCGGGCTTTCCTGGCGCCTTCAGCCTCAAAACAACCCTGTCTCACTCGCCCCAGGGCCGGCCACTAAAATTACCATATGTCCGGAGACGGTTGCCAGGAGGGAAGCCACGTGAGACCCGTGCCCAAGGACCCACAAGGGAAAACTATGGCTTGTTTTAAAGCTCTCGAAAAACCGCTTGCATTGCAGTACAGACCTTGGGGCTCCGGGCTTTCCTGGCGCCTTCAGCCTCAAAACAACCCTGTCTCACTCGCCCCAGGGCCGGCCACTAAAATTACCATATGTCCGGAGACGGTTGCCAGGAGGGAAGCCACGTGAGACCCGTGCCCAAGGACCCACAAGGGAAAACTATGGCTTGTTTTAAAGCTCTCGAAAAACCGCTTGCATTGCAGTACAGACCTTGGGGCTCCGGGCTTTCCTGGCGCCTTCAGCCTCAAAACAACCCTGTCTCACTCGCCCCAGGGCCGGCCACTAAAATTACCATATGTCCGGAGACGGTTGCCAGGAGGGAAGCCACGTGAGACCCGTGCCCAAGGACCCACAAGGGAAAACTATGGCTTGTTTTAAAGCTCTCGAAAAACCGCTTGCATTGCAGTACAGACCTTGGGGCTCCGGGCTTTCCTGGCGCCTTCAGCCTCAAAACAACCCTGTCTCACTCGCCCCAGGGCCGGCCACTAAAATTACCATATGTCCGGAGACGGTTGCCAGGAGGGAAGCCACGTGAGACCCGTGCCCAAGGACCCACAAGGGAAAACTATGGCTTGTTTTAAAGCTCTCGAAAAACCGCTTGCATTGCAGTACAGACCTTGGGGCTCCGGGCTTTCCTGGCGCCTTCAGCCTCAAAACAACCCTGTCTCACTCGCCCCAGGGCCGGCCACTAAAATTACCATATGTCCGGAGACGGTTGCCAGGAGGGAAGCCACGTGAGACCCGTGCCCAAGGACCCACAAGGGAAAACTATGGCTTGTTTTAAAGCTCTCGAAAAACCGCTTGCATTGCAGTACAGACCTTGGGGCTCCGGGCTTTCCTGGCGCCTTCAGCCTCAAAACAACCCTGTCTCACTCGCCCCAGGGCCGGCCACTAAAATTACCATATGTCCGGAGACGGTTGCCAGGAGGGAAGCCACGTGAGACCCATGCCCAAGGACCCACAAGGGAAAACTATGGCTTGTTTTAAAGCTCTCGAAAAACCGCTTGCATTGCAGTACAGACCTTGGGGCTCCGGGCTTTCCTGGCGCCTTCAGCCTCAAAACAACCCTGTCTCACTCGCCCCAGGGCCGGCCACTAAAATTACCATATGTCCGGAGACGGTTGCCAGGAGGGAAGCCACGTGAGACCCGTGCCCAAGGACCCACAAGGGAAAACTATGGCTTGTTTTAAAGCTCTCGAAAAACCGCTTGCATTGCAGTACAGACCTTGGGGCTCCGGGCTTTCCTGGCGCCTTCAGCCTCAAAACAACCCTGTCTCACTCGCCCCAGGGCCGGCCACTAAAATTACCATATGTCCGGAGACGGTTGCCAGGAGGGAAGCCACGTGAGACCCGTGCCCAAGGACCCACAAGGGAAAACTATGGCTTGTTTTAAAGCTCTCGAAAAACCGCTTGCATTGCAGTACAGACCTTGGGGCTCCGGGCTTTCCTGGCGCCTTCAGCCTCAAAACAACCCTGTCTCACTCGCCCCAGGGCCGGCCACTAAAATTACCATATGTCCGGAGACGGTTGCCAGGAGGGAAGCCACGTGAGACCCGTGCCCAAGGACCCACAAGGGAAAACTATGGCTTGTTTTAAAGCTCTCGAAAAACCGCTTGCATTGCAGTACAGACCTTGGGGCTCCGGGCTTTCCTGGCGCCTTCAGCCTCAAAACAACCCTGTCTCACTCGCCCCAGGGCCGGCCACTAAAATTACCATATGTCCGGAGACGGTTGCCAGGAGGGAAGCCACGTGAGACCCGTGCCCAAGGACCCACAAGGGAAAACTATGGCTTGTTTTAAAGCTCTCGAAAAACCGCTTGCATTGCAGTACAGACCTTGGGGCTCCGGGCTTTCCTGGCGCCTTCAGCCTCAAAACAACCCTGTCTCACTCGCCCCAGGGCCGGCCACTAAAATTACCATATGTCCGGAGACGGTTGCCAGGAGGGAAGCCACGTGAGACCCAGTGCCCAAGGACCCACAAGGGAAAACTATGGCTTGTTTTAAAGCTCTCGAAAAACCGCTTGCATTGCAGTACAGACCTTGGGGCTCCGGGCTTTCCTGGCGCCTTCAGCCTCAAAACAACCCTGTCTCACTCGCCCCAGGGCCGGCCACTAAAATTACCATATGTCCGGAGACGGTTGCCAGGAGGGAAGCCACGTGAGACCCAGTGCCCAAGGACCCACAAGGGAAAACTATGGCTTGTTTTAAAGCTCTCGAAAAACCGCTTGCATTGCAGTACAGACCTTGGGGCTCCGGGCTTTCCTGGCGCCTTCAGCCTCAAAACAACCCTGTCTCACTCGCCCCAGGGCCGGCCACTAAAATTACCATATGTCCGGAGACGGTTGCCAGGAGGGAAGCCACGTGAGACCCATGCCCAAGGACCCACAAGGGAAAACTATGGCTTGTTTTAAAGCTCTCGAAAAACCGCTTGCATTGCAGTACAGACCTTGGGGCTCCGGGCTTTCCTGGCGCCTTCAGCCTCAAAACAACCCTGTCTCACTCGCCCCAGGGCCGGCCACTAAAATTACCATATGTCCGGAGACGGTTGCCAGGAGGGAAGCCACGTGAGACCCGTGCCCAAGGACCCACAAGGGAAAACTATGGCTTGTTTTAAAGCTCTCGAAAAACCGCTTGCATTGCAGTACAGACCTTGGGGCTCCGGGCTTTCCTGGCGCCTTCAGCCTCAAAACAACCCTGTCTCACTCGCCCCAGGGCCGGCCACTAAAATTACCATATGTCCGGAGACGGTTGCCAGGAGGGAAGCCACGTGAGACCCGTGCCCAAGGACCCACAAGGGAAAACTATGGCTTGTTTTAAAGCTCTCGAAAAACCGCTTGCATTGCAGTACAGACCTTGGGGCTCCGGGCTTTCCTGGCGCCTTCAGCCTCAAAACAACCCTGTCTCACTCGCCCCAGGGCCGGCCACTAAAATTACCATATGTCCGGAGACGGTTGCCAGGAGGGAAGCCACGTGAGACCCGTGCCCAAGGACCCACAAGGGAAAACTATGGCTTGTTTTAAAGCTCTCGAAAAACCGCTTGCATTGCAGTACAGACCTTGGGGCTCCGGGCTTTCCTGGCGCCTTCAGCCTCAAAACAACCCTGTCTCACTCGCCCCAGGGCCGGCCACTAAAATTACCATATGTCCGGAGACGGTTGCCAGGAGGGAAGCCACGTGAGACACAGTGCCCAAGGACCCACAAGGGAAAACTATGGCTTGTTTTAAAGCTCTCGAAAAACCGCTTGCATTGCAGTACAGACCTTGGGGCTCCGGGCTTTCCTGGCGCCTTCAGCCTCAAAACAACCCTGTCTCACTCGCCCCAGGGCCGGCCACTAAAATTACCATATGTCCGGAGACGGTTGCCAGGAGGGAAGCCACGTGAGACCCAGTGCCCAAGGACCCACAAGGGAAAACTATGGCTTGTTTTAAAGCTCTCGAAAAACCGCTTGCATTGCAGTACAGACCTTGGGGCTCCGGGCTTTCCTGGCGCCTTCAGCCTCAAAACAACCCTGTCTCACTCGCCCCAGGGCCGGCCACTAAAATTACCATATGTCCGGAGACGGTTGCCAGGAGGGAAGCCACGTGAGACCCAGTGCCCAAGGACCCACAAGGGAAAACTATGGCTTGTTTTAAAGCTCTCGAAAAACCGCTTGCATTGCAGTACAGACCTTGGGGCTCCGGGCTTTCCTGGCGCCTTCAGCCTCAAAACAACCCTGTCTCACTCGCCCCAGGGCCGGCCACTAAAATTACCATATGTCCGGAGACGGTTGCCAGGAGGGAAGCCACGTGAGACCCATGCCCAAGGACCCACAAGGGAAAACTATGGCTTGTTTTAAAGCTCTCGAAAAACCGCTTGCATTGCAGTACAGACCTTGGGGCTCCGGGCTTTCCTGGCGCCTTCAGCCTCAAAACAACCCTGTCTCACTCGCCCCAGGGCCGGCCACTAAAATTACCATATGTCCGGAGACGGTTGCCAGGAGGGAAGCCACGTGAGACCCGTGCCCAAGGACCCACAAGGGAAAACTATGGCTTGTTTTAAAGCTCTCGAAAAACCGCTTGCATTGCAGTACAGACCTTGGGGCTCCGGGCTTTCCTGGCGCCTTCAGCCTCAAAACAACCCTGTCTCACTCGCCCCAGGGCCGGCCACTAAAATTACCATATGTCCGGAGACGGTTGCCAGGAGGGAAGCCACGTGAGACCCATGCCCAAGGACCCACAAGGGAAAACTATGGCTTGTTTTAAAGCTCTCGAAAAACCGCTTGCATTGCAGTACAGACCTTGGGGCTCCGGGCTTTCCTGGCGCCTTCAGCCTCAAAACAACCCTGTCTCACTCGCCCCAGGGCCGGCCACTAAAATTACCATATGTCCGGAGACGGTTGCCAGGAGGGAAGCCACGTGAGACACATGCCCAAGGACCCACAAGGGAAAACTATGGCTTGTTTTAAAGCTCTCGAAAAACCGCTTGCATTGCAGTACAGACCTTGGGGCTCCGGGCTTTCCTGGCGCCTTCAGCCTCAAAACAACCCTGTCTCACTCGCCCCAGGGCCGGCCACTAAAATTACCATATGTCCGGAGACGGTTGCCAGGAGGGAAGCCACGTGAGACCCAGTGCCCAAGGACCCACAAGGGAAAACTATGGCTTGTTTTAAAGCTCTCGAAAAACCGCTTGCATTGCAGTACAGACCTTGGGGCTCCGGGCTTTCCTGGCGCCTTCAGCCTCAAAACAACCCTGTCTCACTCGCCCCAGGGCCGGCCACTAAAATTACCATATGTCCGGAGACGGTTGCCAGGAGGGAAGCCACGTGAGACCCGTGCCCAAGGACCCACAAGGGAAAACTATGGCTTGTTTTAAAGCTCTCGAAAAACCGCTTGCATTGCAGTACAGACCTTGGGGCTCCGGGCTTTCCTGGCGCCTTCAGCCTCAAAACAACCCTGTCTCACTCGCCCCAGGGCCGGCCACTAAAATTACCATATGTCCGGAGACGGTTGCCAGGAGGGAAGCCACGTGAGACCCGTGCCCAAGGACCCACAAGGGAAAACTATGGCTTGTTTTAAAGCTCTCGAAAAACCGCTTGCATTGCAGTACAGACCTTGGGGCTCCGGGCTTTCCTGGCGCCTTCAGCCTCAAAACAACCCTGTCTCACTCGCCCCAGGGCCGGCCACTAAAATTACCATATGTCCGGAGACGGTTGCCAGGAGGGAAGCCACGTGAGACCCATGCCCAAGGACCCACAAGGGAAAACTATGGCTTGTTTTAAAGCTCTCGAAAAACCGCTTGCATTGCAGTACAGACCTTGGGGCTCCGGGCTTTCCTGGCGCCTTCAGCCTCAAAACAACCCTGTCTCACTCGCCCCAGGGCCGGCCACTAAAATTACCATATGTCCGGAGACGGTTGCCAGGAGGGAAGCCACGTGAGACACATGCCCAAGGACCCACAAGGGAAAACTATGGCTTGTTTTAAAGCTCTCGAAAAACCGCTTGCATTGCAGTACAGACCTTGGGGCTCCGGGCTTTCCTGGCGCCTTCAGCCTCAAAACAACCCTGTCTCACTCGCCCCAGGGCCGGCCACTAAAATTACCATATGTCCGGAGACGGTTGCCAGGAGGGAAGCCACGTGAGACCCGTGCCCAAGGACCCACAAGGGAAAACTATGGCTTGTTTTAAAGCTCTCGAAAAACCGCTTGCATTGCAGTACAGACCTTGGGGCTCCGGGCTTTCCTGGCGCCTTCAGCCTCAAAACAACCCTGTCTCACTCGCCCCAGGGCCGGCCACTAAAATTACCATATGTCCGGAGACGGTTGCCAGGAGGGAAGCCACGTGAGACACATGCCCAAGGACCCACAAGGGAAAACTATGGCTTGTTTTAAAGCTCTCGAAAAACCGCTTGCATTGCAGTACAGACCTTGGGGCTCCGGGCTTTCCTGGCGCCTTCAGCCTCAAAACAACCCTGTCTCACTCGCCCCAGGGCCGGCCACTAAAATTACCATATGTCCGGAGACGGTTGCCAGGAGGGAAGCCACGTGAGACCCGTGCCCAAGGACCCACAAGGGAAAACTATGGCTTGTTTTAAAGCTCTCGAAAAACCGCTTGCATTGCAGTACAGACCTTGGGGCTCCGGGCTTTCCTGGCGCCTTCAGCCTCAAAACAACCCTGTCTCACTCGCCCCAGGGCCGGCCACTAAAATTACCATATGTCCGGAGACGGTTGCCAGGAGGGAAGCCACGTGAGACCCGTGCCCAAGGACCCACAAGGGAAAACTATGGCTTGTTTTAAAGCTCTCGAAAAACCGCTTGCATTGCAGTACAGACCTTGGGGCTCCGGGCTTTCCTGGCGCCTTCAGCCTCAAAACAACCCTGTCTCACTCGCCCCAGGGCCGGCCACTAAAATTACCATATGTCCGGAGACGGTTGCCAGCAGTGGAAGCCACGTGAGACACATGCCCAAGGACCCACAAGGGAAAACTATGGCTTGTTTTAAAGCTCTCGAAAAACCGCTTGCATTGCAGTACAGACCTTGGGGCTCCGGGCTTTCCTGGCGCCTTCAGCCTCAAAACAACCCTGTCTCACTCGCCCCAGGGCCGGCCACTAAAATTACCATATGTCCGGAGACGGTTGCCAGGAGGGAAGCCACGTGAGACCCGTGCCCAAGGACCCACAAGGGAAAACTATGGCTTGTTTTAAAGCTCTCGAAAAACCGCTTGCATTGCAGTACAGACCTTGGGGCTCCGGGCTTTCCTGGCGCCTTCAGCCTCAAAACAACCCTGTCTCACTCGCCCCAGGGCCGGCCACTAAAATTACCATATGTCCGGAGACGGTTGCCAGGAGGGAAGCCACGTGAGACCCGTGCCCAAGGACCCACAAGGGAAAACTATGGCTTGTTTTAAAGCTCTCGAAAAACCGCTTGCATTGCAGTACAGACCTTGGGGCTCCGGGCTTTCCTGGCGCCTTCAGCCTCAAAACAACCCTGTCTCACTCGCCCCAGGGCCGGCCACTAAAATTACCATATGTCCGGAGACGGTTGCCAGGAGGGAAGCCACGTGAGACCCGTGCCCAAGGACCCACAAGGGAAAACTATGGCTTGTTTTAAAGCTCTCGAAAAACCGCTTGCATTGCAGTACAGACCTTGGGGCTCCGGGCTTTCCTGGCGCCTTCAGCCTCAAAACAACCCTGTCTCACTCGCCCCAGGGCCGGCCACTAAAATTACCATATGTCCGGAGACGGTTGCCAGGAGGGAAGCCACGTGAGACACATGCCCAAGGACCCACAAGGGAAAACTATGGCTTGTTTTAAAGCTCTCGAAAAACCGCTTGCATTGCAGTACAGACCTTGGGGCTCCGGGCTTTCCTGGCGCCTTCAGCCTCAAAACAACCCTGTCTCACTCGCCCCAGGGCCGGCCACTAAAATTACCATATGTCCGGAGACGGTTGCCAGGAGGGAAGCCACGTGAGACCCGTGCCCAAGGACCCACAAGGGAAAACTATGGCTTGTTTTAAAGCTCTCGAAAAACCGCTTGCATTGCAGTACAGACCTTGGGGCTCCGGGCTTTCCTGGCGCCTTCAGCCTCAAAACAACCCTGTCTCACTCGCCCCAGGGCCGGCCACTAAAATTACCATATGTCCGGAGACGGTTGCCAGGAGGGAAGCCACGTGAGACCCAGTGCCCAAGGACCCACAAGGGAAAACTATGGCTTGTTTTAAAGCTCTCGAAAAACCGCTTGCATTGCAGTACAGACCTTGGGGCTCCGGGCTTTCCTGGCGCCTTCAGCCTCAAAACAACCCTGTCTCACTCGCCCCAGGGCCGGCCACTAAAATTACCATATGTCCGGAGACGGTTGCCAGGAGGGAAGCCACGTGAGACCCGTGCCCAAGGACCCACAAGGGAAAACTATGGCTTGTTTTAAAGCTCTCGAAAAACCGCTTGCATTGCAGTACAGACCTTGGGGCTCCGGGCTTTCCTGGCGCCTTCAGCCTCAAAACAACCCTGTCTCACTCGCCCCAGGGCCGGCCACTAAAATTACCATATGTCCGGAGACGGTTGCCAGGAGGGAAGCCACGTGAGAACAGTGCCCAAGGACCCACAAGGGAAAACTATGGCTTGTTTTAAAGCTCTCGAAAAACCGCTTGCATTGCAGTACAGACCTTGGGGCTCCGGGCTTTCCTGGCGCCTTCAGCCTCAAAACAACCCTGTCTCACTCGCCCCAGGGCCGGCCACTAAAATTACCATATGTCCGGAGACGGTTGCCAGGAGGGAAGCCACGTGAGACCCGTGCCCAAGGACCCACAAGGGAAAACTATGGCTTGTTTTAAAGCTCTCGAAAAACCGCTTGCATTGCAGTACAGACCTTGGGGCTCCGGGCTTTCCTGGCGCCTTCAGCCTCAAAACAACCCTGTCTCACTCGCCCCAGGGCCGGCCACTAAAATTACCATATGTCCGGAGACGGTTGCCAGGAGGGAAGCCACGTGAGACCCGTGCCCAAGGACCCACAAGGGAAAACTATGGCTTGTTTTAAAGCTCTCGAAAAACCGCTTGCATTGCAGTACAGACCTTGGGGCTCCGGGCTTTCCTGGCGCCTTCAGCCTCAAAACAACCCTGTCTCACTCGCCCCAGGGCCGGCCACTAAAATTACCATATGTCCGGAGACGGTTGCCAGGAGGGAAGCCACGTGAGACCCGTGCCCAAGGACCCACAAGGGAAAACTATGGCTTGTTTTAAAGCTCTCGAAAAACCGCTTGCATTGCAGTACAGACCTTGGGGCTCCGGGCTTTCCTGGCGCCTTCAGCCTCAAAACAACCCTGTCTCACTCGCCCCAGGGCCGGCCACTAAAATTACCATATGTCCGGAGACGGTTGCCACGAGTGGAAGCCACGTGAGACCCATGCCCAAGGACCCACAAGGGAAAACTATGGCTTGTTTTAAAGCTCTCGAAAAACCGCTTGCATTGCAGTACAGACCTTGGGGCTCCGGGCTTTCCTGGCGCCTTCAGCCTCAAAACAACCCTGTCTCACTCGCCCCAGGGCCGGCCACTAAAATTACCATATGTCCGGAGACGGTTGCCAGGAGGGAAGCCACGTGAGACCCGTGCCCAAGGACCCACAAGGGAAAACTATGGCTTGTTTTAAAGCTCTCGAAAAACCGCTTGCATTGCAGTACAGACCTTGGGGCTCCGGGCTTTCCTGGCGCCTTCAGCCTCAAAACAACCCTGTCTCACTCGCCCCAGGGCCGGCCACTAAAATTACCATATGTCCGGAGACGGTTGCCAGGAGGGAAGCCACGTGAGACCCGTGCCCAAGGACCCACAAGGGAAAACTATGGCTTGTTTTAAAGCTCTCGAAAAACCGCTTGCATTGCAGTACAGACCTTGGGGCTCCGGGCTTTCCTGGCGCCTTCAGCCTCAAAACAACCCTGTCTCACTCGCCCCAGGGCCGGCCACTAAAATTACCATATGTCCGGAGACGGTTGCCAGGAGGGAAGCCACGTGAGACCCATGCCCAAGGACCCACAAGGGAAAACTATGGCTTGTTTTAAAGCTCTCTAAAAACCGCTTGCATTGCAGTACAGACCTTGGGGCTCCGGGCTTTCCTGGCGCCTTCAGCCTCAAAACAACCCTGTCTCACTCGCCCCAGGGCCGGCCACTAAAATTACCATATGTCCGGAGACGGTTGCCAGGAGGGAAGCCACGTGAGACCCATGCCCAAGGACCCACAAGGGAAAACTATGGCTTGTTTTAAAGCTCTCGAAAAACCGCTTGCATTGCAGTACAGACCTTGGGGCTCCGGGCTTTCCTGGCGCCTTCAGCCTCAAAACAACCCTGTCTCACTCGCCCCAGGGCCGGCCACTAAAATTACCATATGTCCGGAGACGGTTGCCAGGAGGGAAGCCACGTGAGACCCGTGCCCAAGGACCCACAAGGGAAAACTATGGCTTGTTTTAAAGCTCTCGAAAAACCGCTTGCATTGCAGTACAGACCTTGGGGCTCCGGGCTTTCCTGGCGCCTTCAGCCTCAAAACAACCCTGTCTCACTCGCCCCAGGGCCGGCCACTAAAATTACCATATGTCCGGAGACGGTTGCCAGGAGGGAAGCCACGTGAGACCCGTGCCCAAGGACCCACAAGGGAAAACTATGGCTTGTTTTAAAGCTCTCGAAAAACCGCTTGCATTGCAGTACAGACCTTGGGGCTCCGGGCTTTCCTGGCGCCTTCAGCCTCAAAACAACCCTGTCTCACTCGCCCCAGGGCCGGCCACTAAAATTACCATATGTCCGGAGACGGTTGCCAGGAGGGAAGCCACGTGAGACCCGTGCCCAAGGACCCACAAGGGAAAACTATGGCTTGTTTTAAAGCTCTCGAAAAACCGCTTGCATTGCAGTACAGACCTTGGGGCTCCGGGCTTTCCTGGCGCCTTCAGCCTCAAAACAACCCTGTCTCACTCGCCCCAGGGCCGGCCACTAAAATTACCATATGTCCGGAGACGGTTGCCAGGAGGGAAGCCACGTGAGACCCGTGCCCAAGGACCCACAAGGGAAAACTATGGCTTGTTTTAAAGCTCTCGAAAAACCGCTTGCATTGCAGTACAGACCTTGGGGCTCCGGGCTTTCCTGGCGCCTTCAGCCTCAAAACAACCCTGTCTCACTCGCCCCAGGGCCGGCCACTAAAATTACCATATGTCCGGAGACGGTTGCCAGGAGGGAAGCCACGTGAGACCCAGTGCCCAAGGACCCACAAGGGAAAACTATGGCTTGTTTTAAAGCTCTCGAAAAACCGCTTGCATTGCAGTACAGACCTTGGGGCTCCGGGCTTTCCTGGCGCCTTCAGCCTCAAAACAACCCTGTCTCACTCGCCCCAGGGCCGGCCACTAAAATTACCATATGTCCGGAGACGGTTGCCACAGTGGAAGCAACGTGAGACACATGCCCAAGGACCCACAAGGGAAAACTATGGCTTGTTTTAAAGCTCTCGAAAAACCGCTTGCATTGCAGTACAGACCTTGGGGCTCCGGGCTTTCCTGGCGCCTTCAGCCTCAAAACAACCCTGTCTCACTCGCCCCAGGGCCGGCCACTAAAATTACCATATGTCCGGAGACGGTTGCCAGGAGGGAAGCCACGTGAGACCCGTGCCCAAGGACCCACAAGGGAAAACTATGGCTTGTTTTAAAGCTCTCGAAAAACCGCTTGCATTGCAGTACAGACCTTGGGGCTCCGGGCTTTCCTGGCGCCTTCAGCCTCAAAACAACCCTGTCTCACTCGCCCCAGGGCCGGCCACTAAAATTACCATATGTCCGGAGACGGTTGCCAGGAGGGAAGCCACGTGAGACCCGTGCCCAAGGACCCACAAGGGAAAACTATGGCTTGTTTTAAAGCTCTCTAAAAACCGCTTGCATTGCAGTACAGACCTTGGGGCTCCGGGCTTTCCTGGCGCCTTCAGCCTCAAAACAACCCTGTCTCACTCGCCCCAGGGCCGGCCACTAAAATTACCATATGTCCGGAGACGGTTGCCAGGAGGGAAGCCACGTGAGACACATGCCCAAGGACCCACAAGGGAAAACTATGGCTTGTTTTAAAGCTCTCTAAAAACCGCTTGCATTGCAGTACAGACCTTGGGGCTCCGGGCTTTCCTGGCGCCTTCAGCCTCAAAACAACCCTGTCTCACTCGCCCCAGGGCCGGCCACTAAAATTACCATATGTCCGGAGACGGTTGCCAGGAGGGAAGCCACGTGAGACCCGTGCCCAAGGACCCACAAGGGAAAACTATGGCTTGTTTTAAAGCTCTCTAAAAACCGCTTGCATTGCAGTACAGACCTTGGGGCTCCGGGCTTTCCTGGCGCCTTCAGCCTCAAAACAACCCTGTCTCACTCGCCCCAGGGCCGGCCACTAAAATTACCATATGTCCGGAGACGGTTGCCAGGAGGGAAGCCACGTGAGACCCAATCCCCAAGGACCCACAAGGGAAAACTATGGCTTGTTTTAAAGCTCTCGAAAAACCGCTTGCATTGCAGTACAGACCTTGGGGCTCCGGGCTTTCCTGGCGCCTTCAGCCTCAAAACAACCCTGTCTCACTCGCCCCAGGGCCGGCCACTAAAATTACCATATGTCCGGAGACGGTTGCCAGGAGGGAAGCCACGTGAGACCCATGCCCAAGGACCCACAAGGGAAAACTATGGCTTGTTTTAAAGCTCTCGAAAAACCGCTTGCATTGCAGTACAGACCTTGGGGCTCCGGGCTTTCCTGGCGCCTTCAGCCTCAAAACAACCCTGTCTCACTCGCCCCAGGGCCGGCCACTAAAATTACCATATGTCCGGAGACGGTTGCCAGGAGGGAAGCCACGTGAGACCCGTGCCCAAGGACCCACAAGGGAAAACTATGGCTTGTTTTAAAGCTCTCGAAAAACCGCTTGCATTGCAGTACAGACCTTGGGGCTCCGGGCTTTCCTGGCGCCTTCAGCCTCAAAACAACCCTGTCTCACTCGCCCCAGGGCCGGCCACAAAATTACCATATGTCCGGAGACGGTTGCCAAGAGGGAAGCCATGTGAGACACGTATCCCAAGGAGCCACAAGGGAAAACTATGGCTTGTTTTAAAGCTCTCTAAAAAACCGCTTGCATTGCAGTACAGACCTTGGGGCTCCGGGCTTTCCTGGCGCCTTCAGCCTCAAAACAACCCTGTCTCACTCACCCCAGGGTTGGCCACAAAATTTACCATATGTCCGGAAACGTCTGCCACGAGGGCAGCCCTGTGAGAAACGTATCCCAGGAGCAACAAATGAAAACTATGGCTTGTTTTAAAGCTCTCTAGAAACCGCTTGCATGACCGCACAGCCCTTGGGTCTCTGGGCTTTCCTGGCACCTTCAGCCTCAAAAGAACCCTCTCTCACTCGCCCCAGGGCCGGCCACAAAAATTCCCCTATGTCCGGAGATGGTTAGCATGAGGCAAGCCAGGTGAGACACGTGCCCAAGGAGGCATGAAAGAAAACTGTGGCTTGTTTGAAAGCTCTCTAGAAACTGCTTCCATCGCCGCACAGACCTTGGGGCTCCGGGCTTTCCTCGCACCTTCAGCCTCAAAAAAACCCTGTCTCATTTGCCCCAGAGACGGCCAGAAAATCTACCATATGTCCCGAGATGCCTGCCACGCCGGGGCACGTGGGGGAAGGCCACAGGTGCCCCACATCCTGAAAGACATCATACCTTACGTCCCTGCTGCTTTCTTCAGACATAATGCTTGCCCCATCCCTGCAAAGTAGTCTCCTCCTCTGCCTGATTGAGACAAATGCTTTCAGCATCTTACCCAGGATATAGCAAAACCAGTGGAAAAACAAACAGCAAGAAAGTTCCATCTTCAATACAGTCAGGGAGTCCAGGAAAACGCACCGTGCCTGGAATAAACAAAACCATCTCCTTAAACCACCTCACCGCCCCCGAACACTCATTACAACATGGCTGACCTCAAAAACCACAAAGAAGAACAGCAGCAGACAAGACCACTCTCTACCATACATGCTGCCAAGCCTCACCTGGTCCTGAAGGTCTTGCCACCTCCATGTTCTTCCCTCCCATTCTCCATGTGGGATAACATCTCCGCCCCAGCAGCTGAGCCGCCTCCAAGGCTGCCACACAAAGAGCAGCAGAGCTCCAACCCTGGAGACACCTGGCAGCAGAATGAGCTGCCCCAGCAGAGGCTGTGGGTTATATACCCCAGGCCCCGCCCACCACCCTTCCCACCGTCACCTGGGAAAGGGTCTGGGGCAACAAGGCATAGAGCCTGCCAGAGCAGCAGCTGCTCCTTTTCTCACAGGCCTGAGAACTACAGCATGCAAAACACCAAAACAGAGAAAGAGACCCTTAGAGGAAATGACAATACGTGCTCTTTTATTACAACTCCGTCAATTGTGTCAGCAACGGGGCCCGGTAGGTAAGAAAACTTAATTAAACTTTTGCAGGGCGTAGACAGAAAGAGAAAGACGTGATCCTAACCTACATAGGCAAGTAGATCATTAAGCCCAATAACCATGTTTTTATCAAGACACCCTGTCTTTAGTTTCCTAGTACAAGAAACCCCACAGTCCTGGGGGGGCGGGGGGTGTCGTACATCACTTCTCTCGAGACCCCACGTATTACCCAACTTCTGCCAGAACTCCGTTCTGGATAGGACCAGCGGACAGAGCGCAAGCAGAGGCTTGTACATCACCTGTAATACAGCAGCTGAGAAAGAACCAAGGCTTGGGGCTGCAGCTCTCCTCAGCCGAGTCTGCTCCGGTGCCCTATCCATCCTTGCTGTCATGGCTTAGGCTGGGCATTAAAACAAGCAACAGCTGCTCTCTTTTAACTTCTCTCACAAGGGAGAAAGGAAGGAGAGAGAGACTTTGGGATTGAAAAAGCAACTGAACTGTAATGAAATATTAACAAAACAATACCGATAAAAGACCACAGTAACAAGAAACAATGAGATATAAACAATATATACACTACCCAGTATCGTGCTCCCAGGATGACCATCATTTCACTGGCAAGCATGGGGAAAGTCTGAGACTGGACTCAGTGATGGATGGGAATGGGATTCCAGATGTGATTGCATAAACACACGGATTGGGATCAAAGGATGACGAACACAGAGGAGTCCCCAGACACTGTCCATTGAAGGAAAGGTACCTACCCCTTACGATCCCTCAGCTTTTACACTGAGCATGATGAGGATGGGATGGAATACCCTGTCAGTCAGATTCGGGTCACCGGTCCTGTCCACACCTCCCCATGGCTGTGACGTCTCTACGCTTTTCCGCTTCCGACCCTCCAACATGGCGCACATGGTTCCCTCACATGGGTTGTTATAGCAATACGTATCAGCAAGAGCCCGTCTGCAAACTGTTCTTTGGTATTCACTGGAACTGTCAGACCTTATCTGCTAGAAGTGGACACTGTCTGAAAAATATGCTGTGAATTTCAGGGAATTCAATTACAAGCTGAGCTGCCAAGTGTAACTAGTGAATTTCAGTTCTGTTGTACCTCAGACCAGCACATTCACACATGACTTCACAATCTCAGTTTTAAAAAGAAAACCTTTATGTTGTCTTAGACGCACCAGTCACGTCTTCCCTCTTAATACCACACACTGACCCACACTCTGCTCTCCTCCTGCACAGCTTGTCCCTCGGCATCTGAAAGAAACGATATGAAACACATTACCCAGATACAGGAGGAGAGCTTCATTCCAAAGGGTTCGTTTCCACTTAATACCATCTAGAGTGCAAAGACAGCCTGCCAGTAAGAACACCCACAAACATTAAGACCCACACAAAACAGACTTCATAACTTTGAGATGCCAACTCCTCCGCGACTGCTGAACCGCCTCTCCTCCATAGCTCTGCGCTTCCCAAAAACCACTAATGAAACGACTGTCCACACAACCTGGTGATGGCTACTCCATCTGCAACGACTGTACCACCTTCGCCTCAGCAATCCAGGCAGATCCCCGTATTAATGGTAGGTTCTCATCACTACCCCAGCTACCCCTGATGCTACGCCCCCAGGCAGGGCAGCTCCCAGCCGAAACACACACATACGCGCAAACCAACGCTACATGGAACACTATGAACAACACGCCTCAAAGAGGAGAGAAAACTCTCAGCAAGAAGAATGACACCCAAATGGAATCATTGTCAGGCAAGACAACCTGCAGGACTATAACGGTGACTTGAGGAGGCTCCGTGCAAGCCCCAGAAAACATGTAGAACATCCCAGCCCGTGACAAGAACGGACTATCAGGACTGAGAAGATGTATGCCCAGGAAGCCTGGCTTCAAGACCGAAGACATTAAGGATGCAGGGCTGAAAACCCAGTCCCTGGAAGTGGACTGCTGGAAAGCAGAACTGCTCGTGCAGCTGGGAACAAAACCGCAACTGAGAACCGTTCAGAGTTTTCCATCGCAGAAGACCGATGCACGCTTTAAGCTTGTAACTCAAGAAAATCAGCGCCTAAATACAGCCATTTCAGACTTTATGGATAAGCATGCCCTGCTCCTTGAGTGTAAAGAGGACAACGAGACTCAAAGGTCTCAGACACAGAAGATGCAACACAAACGATACAATGGACACAGGCGAGAACTGACCTGCGAGACACATGCCAGCATCGAGCTGAAGACTCACCCCCTCCCTTTATCTGCCCAAAGGGGATGACTCCTGCACACCCCTCTGCCCTGCGCTAACTTTAAAACCCCTCCCTGCAGTTGTCAACCTTGTGTGCTTCCTCCTCAGCCTACCCAGGCCCTGGCCCCTCCACTGAGCTTCCAGAGGGCCGGGGGTCCGAATCCGCTGTCAACGACAGAATGACACGCCACCTATCTGGGACGTTCTTGTAGTCACCAGGGTCCTCTTCATCAGGAGCCAGGAGGGAAAACTGTGGCTTGTTTTAAAGCTCTCTGGAAACCACTTGCATCGCCGCACAATCCTTGGGGCTCCGGGCTTTCCTGGCGCCTTCAGCCTCAAAACCACCCTGTCTCACTCGCCCCAGGGCTGGACACAAAAATTACCATATGTCCGGAGATGTCTGCCACCGCCGTGGCATCAGCACACCCTTCCCCGTGGCACTGTTCGGCTTTGAAATCTGTACCTTGGCCACACTCTCAGTCTGGTCCTTCGTATGGAAGAAGAGCAGCACCAGGAGCCTCTGGATTTCCTCCTTCATCTGCCTCTTGTCTGGCCCCACCACAGTCTCCACCATGTCTCTGAAGAGGCAGATGGAGAGCTGTCGCACCTGGCTGGACGCCTGCAAGGAAGGAAGACGGGGGCATTTCAGCAACAGCCTCTCCCTGCCCAGGGTGATGGAGGGCGTTCGCGTGGTCAATGGGAGGGGAGATGCTCCACGGTCGGTTTCTGCACAGAGGTGTCAGGGGCCAGATCTGCAGCTGTGGCTGAAGGCCCTGGGCAATGGCTCTGGGCTGTGGCCCCCATCAAAGGCCTCCCAAGAGGTTTCCATCAGGCGGTGCTGTGCCCCCCAAGTGCTCTCCCAGCCCTCCAGTGCTCGCCACCAGCTCTGTCAGTGCAGCGCTCCCCGGGGACGGGCTGAGGAGGAGGCCGCGCTGGCCCTCGGCAATGCCTCCGGGGTACATGCCACCGGCTCAGCCTCGACATCCACGCCACAGCGCCTGGGGAGAATGTCTGGTCCTGCCTGAGAGCGCGGCTGGGGCAGCCCTGGGGGCTCAGAGCAGCTCTTGGGCTGCTGGTGCTTTGCACAGGGGGCCCAGCACCAGAGGGCTCAGGTCATCCGGAGGCATCGAGCTGCCAAGGAGAAGCCGCACTGGGCTGCAGCACCCAGAGGCCGTCCCACAGGAGCCCAGGGGTGTGAGGAGGGGAGCGGCTGGGCTGAAGGGCAGCTGTTCCTGCAGAGGGCCCATCCACGGGGCTGGGGCTCCCACAGCAGCCGTACATTGTCAGTGAGTGGCAGGAGCTGCTCCGCCAGCAGCAGAGCGAATATGCTGGCCTGCTTCCTCTCCATATGACGCGTCAGGTTCCTGAGGACAAGCAGGGCCTGGATCTTCAAGTCTGCATCACAATTTCTCAGGGTGCTCAGCATGTCTATCATCAGGAACTGCATTTCTCTTGCCTGTGTGAAGCATGGGATTTCTTTTATGGCAAAGCAGTGGAAAACTGCCCCGGCCAAAATGCTGCGTTCACCGAGCACCAGCCTCCTGTCCGGCCTCCTGGCAGGCGCTACGAGAATGGCTGCAGCAGCCTCCTGTCTGGCGGCTGCGCGCGCACTGATGGGGATGAGGGAGAACGGGGGCAGGGAAGGGAGGGCAGGACAGCAAAGGCTCTGTTGTCCCCTGACCAGCCGCCCCCTTTTCTGACACCCACTTCCTTACTCTCAGCCAAGCCCAAGCCACCGTGTTACCCACAGCTCCAGGCTGCCCACGTGGCTTCACTTGACTCTGCCTTGCTCACCATCTCGGCTTTTTCCGACAGTGTGACCATGCCTCTGAGTGCCAGCACTTGGATCATGTGGTACGCACACCACAAAAGAGACTGGAGGCCAGCAGCTGAAAGGACGAGGGCAGTGAGAGGCTGGCAGAGCCTGCGGGACTCCCTGCGCTGCTCAGGGCACGGGCCCTGACACAGCCCGTCCTGCGGCCAGCCCTGCCTCCGGACGTGCCCGTGGTTATGAGCGCTACCCCCAGCAGAAATGGGTCGGGGACAGAGGTCCTGACAACGGACCCCTGCTGTCCCAGCTCCGGCGACTGTCGTCCCACCCTGCAGCCATGTGTGCAACCCAGCCACGTGCTGGGTTCAGAAGCATCTCAGAGAGGCACTTGTATGCCACCAGGCCTACCTCAACGTAGAAAATCATGGCCATTTTTGTCCTGAATTCTCCCGCACGGGGTTGAAGAATCTTGCGCAGGTACCGCAAGATCCGGGGTCGATGATCAACTGGGCCCTTCCTCATCTCTCTGGCAGGGGGAAGAAAAGCACCTCTGGGACTGCGCAGGGCAGGCAAAGCCTTGCTGGGATTGCACTGCCCAGCCTAATCACGACACCCCAGGCCAGAACATGTGTTTGGACTCAGCCACAGCTCCTACACCACTCATTCACAGCGACCTGGTCTTTCCCCAGGCAACGAGGGCCCCTTTCCACTCTGGCTGTGCCATCACGAGCGCTGCAGCTGCAGCCTCATGCCCTGGGGCGCTGGGGACCCTCTCTCAGCAACGAGGGATGGGGTTGCAGAGGCACTGCTGGCTGAAAGGGGCTCTCACCTGGCCAGCACACTGAGTCCTTTGAGGTGGGTCTCAGTTCCGAGAAGCATGTCCCAGCCACCCTGCCCCTGGATCCTGACGACATGCTCTTCATAGCCAGCAGCACGGAGCAGAACTTTCATGGCCTCCACTGCAAACCTGCGTGCAGAGCAAAGCCCAGTCACACACAGAGCACGCGCCTGAGCGTAGGAACGGCAGGGGAAGGAGGATGGAGCACTTGAAAGGGCTGGGTTACTTGGCCTGATGCTGTCCACCAGATTTCCAGAAAGCCTCCATTTGGGGTCTTGGGAGCTCTGCAGCATATGCAATCTGGAAGATCAGGGCCATGAGGAGCTTGGGGAAGAGTGCTTCCAGTGTCTCCTGGCAGACAGGGTGCTGGGCGAGCTTGCACAGGACCTTGGTTGCCCGTGGGAAACACACAGCAACAGGTCTGACTGCAAAGACACTGCTTTTCACTGCCAAAGCCCTCGGGTTGCCCATGGGTTGCGCTCAAGCGCTAGCCCCGGCCACAGAGACACTGATGGAGATGGCAACCCTGCTGCCAGGCCAAGGTCCAGCAGCCCTGGGGGCTCCGCTCCTGCTTCTGACATGGCCATGAGGAGGCCTGAAGATGAGGAAGACCTGGACTAGTCACTCACAGCTACGGAAAGCTTGTGCATGGCCTCTGTGGTAACCAGGCACTCTGGTAAGTGCTCCTGGATCACACTGAGCAGCTCCTGGAAGATGGTCTTGGAAGTGCTGGGCAGGGAGACCATCACCTCCCACATGGCCAGGGCAGCGCTGCAAGCCAGGGCGCTCTGTTAGCAGGGCTGCCTCAGCCTGTGCCGGGCTGTCAAACAAGCCCTCGGGGCTGCCAGGGCTGGGACCTGTCACAAGAAGGACTGATCCGCAACAGGCTCATGACCATATCCTTGGGGCACTTCTTGGTCTGCAGAAGTAGTGATTCCAGGCTGTTCCGGGCTGCCTCCGTGCAGATGGCCTCCATGTTTTTGTGGATGCACTCCAAGATCTTTTGTGTCTGGAGGAGGTAAAGGTGAGGATGGTGTTACTACTGGAGTGGAAGCATCTTCTCAGCTGCCGCTGGAACTGCTGCCCCATCCTTCTCTGCTGGCTTGAAATGGCTTCAGGTGCCTGAGACACCGGCGTTTGGGAGGGAGGGAGGAAAAACGCCAGGCTGCTTACATCCATCAGCCAGGAGGTAGGGTCTGTCATGGCCATGTAGAGCATGCTGCAGGCCACCTGCTTGTCACAGTTGCTGGAGCCTCTCATGGTGTCAACAGCTGTGAGGACCACGTCTGTCCTCTCCGAAGGCTGGAGGTATTCTCCAAACACCTACGTGAAGAAGAAAGGGAGGGAAGACGTGTCACGCCGAGTGCCCTGATTGTGCTGCTTTGCTGAGCTGTGAGAGCAGCTCCGGCGAGAGATGCCCGGCAGTGCTGGCAGCATTGCCCACGGGAAAGCTGGAGACGGGCTGCAGTCACTGCGGGGCAGAGCATGAGAGCAGAGGGCCCTCAGGGGGAGGGAGGAGGCTTGGGGTGATGGGCACAGCGCGCTGGCCCAACAGAGAACCAGCGCTCGCTGGTGGCCAGGAGGGCTGGAGCTGCTGTGGGGACACGGGAGTGCAACCCTCGGATAGTCCCTTCTCAGGGACAGCGGGAGCCCTCTCTCACTAGGGAGGGCGAGGCCATGCCAGTCCTGCTGCTTCTGGGTCCCTTTGCTCCCTTGAGTCCCCTGCTGATGCCATGCACAGCGGCATCACTGTGTCCCAGCAAGGGAGGAGCTCATTACCATCGCCATGTCAATGGTGTCGCAATGCAAAGAAAGCCAGGAGGCGCTCTCAGCTTCCCATTCCCTTTGGAGTTGGGGATGCTCTGGGCTCCCTTCTGATAGCGTCCTGCCTAAAATGGGGGGAAGGAAACAGAAGAGTTGGTAGGACAGAGGATCTCCTCTTGGCTAAGGAGGGAGTTTACAACCTACAGTCAAAGGTAGAAGTGGACAGGGGTGTAAAGCAAAGGGTGACGGGTGATGGGAATGAGAGGGACCTCAGGAACGATGGAGAAGGATTAGATGCACCTGCCTAAAGTGTATGTATGTAAATCACTGAATCACAGAAGCGTAGAGTGGTTTGGGTTGGAAGGGACCTTAAAGCCCACCCAGTGACACCCCCTGCCCCAGGCAGGGACACCTCCCACCAGCCCAGGTTGCTCCAAGCCCCGTCCAACCTGGCCTTGAACCCCTCCAGGGATGGGGCAGCCACAGCTTCTCTGGGCAACCTGGGCCAGGGGCTCACCCCCCTCACAGCAAAGGATCTGGCCTTTTGCTTTGGCCTCTCTGCCCAGAAGGACCCAACTTCTTGTTGTTTCTCTCACTTTTTCATCGCAGGGTGAACTTGTAGAGGTATCGAAGAGCATCCGCAGCCTCAAAGCGGATCTTCTGGTTGTTGGGAGCAGAGCACAGGAGGAGACGTCCCACCAGTTTGCCCAGGTCCTGGAAATACTCCTCTTCTTCTTCAAGGTCAGGGTCGTCAGAGACGCAGAGCTGAGGGAGGGAGGAAGCACTGGGACCATGGCTACAGTGGGGGTTGTTACCAAAGCGTATCCCTGAGATGTTTTCAGTAACTGCTGTTGAAAGGCCTTACGTGTTTTCTCATGAATAGCGAGACCCTTGAGCAAGCAATATGCTTGCATTTATCAGGCACGGGCTAATGAAAGAACTCCTAATCAAGGGAGGCGAGTACTGCATCATTCTCAAGGAAGTGCATCAAGCACGGGGACCTTGAGGACGGTCCTAATCTACGCTTTTGGAGAAGTTTCGCCAACTTGGCAGGAAAGTGAAAATTCTTAAGTGTCCAAAGCTGAACTACCTTCATTATAATAGTAAAAATCACACCCGTAGGTCAAGAAGCCCCTTGCCCAGGCAAAGACCCTTCCCTTGAGTGCGCATGGGATCTATAACTTGATGGTGTAATCGCATGGAAATTACTAACCAATCAAATATAGGTAGGAGGTTCTTCTAGTGTAATGATGTTGTAAAATGTGTATAAAAATGGTGCAGAGAGATCTGATGGGTGTGCGTGAAAGAAGGAGATCCCCCACGCACCCAGCGCCGCAAATAAACTGGTGTCGGCTTTTCTAAGCCACAAACCTGGTTTGGAGAGTGAGAGTTTCGTTAGGGATTTTGGCAACAGGGTGACCAGAGGCTGACTGGGCCTGAGGCCCCTTACCCCCGCAGAGGAGGAGTTGACAAGCGATGCCGTCAGCCAGGCGATGATGTTCACAGCCTCCTGACGTTCCTCTGGTCTCTGGGACTCTGTGAAGGGCAGCAGGACCTGCAAGAAGAAAAAGCTGATGCTCTGCCCCGGGCTCTGGCGGCTGTTCCAGGAGTGGCAGCACTGCTCAGTGCCTGGCAGGGGTCAGAGCGTTTGCCAAGGCTTCCTGGGAACAGCAGCAAAGCCCGTCACTGGTTTCGTGTCCCCAGAGGCCCTCCAGCCTCAGGGAAGGGTCCCCGCACCAATCTGCCACCTCCAGGGAGGTCGCCAGAGCCCGGTCCCACTGCAGCCTCTGCTCCTTTCTGTGCCATCCTTCAAAAGGGGCCTCTGTTCCCCTCAAGGTGCAGAGGACATCGGGGCAGAAACCTCCCTGGGGGTTGTCACCGGGGAAGCTGGGATCTGCTCTGGAAATGCCAGACCTGCAAGAGATTCCGCCGTTTCGAAAGGCTGAAGGATGAAATGTTGAGTAGCAAATCCTTC
>CANTUZ010000027.1:5407439-5433137 GCA_947846985.1 Fratercula arctica
TGTGCCAATAGAACAGGTTGCAAAGAGCTTTAATACAAGCACAGTTTTCCCTCGTGGCACCTTGGCGTGGCAGCAATCTCTAGACATATGGTAATTTTCTACAGGGTGGCCGTGGGGCACATGAGAAAGGTGCTTTTGACACTGAAGGCGCCAGGAAAGCACGGAGCCCCAAGGCCTATGTGCCAATAGAACAGGTTGCAAGAGAGCTTTAAAACAAGCCACAGTTTTCCCTCGTGGCACCTTGGCTGTGGCAGCAATCTCTAGACATATGGTAATTTCTACAGGCTGGCCGTGGGGCACATGAGAAAGGGTGCTTTTGACACTGAAGGCGCCAGAAAAACAAGGAGCCCCAAGGCCTATGTGCCAATAGAACAGGTTGCAAGAGAGCTTTAAAACAAGCCACAGTTTTCCCTCGTGGCACCTTGGGCGTGGCAGCAATCTCTAGACATATGGCAATTTCTAAGGCTGGCCGTGGGGCACCTGAGAAAGGGTGCTTTTGACACTGAAGGCGCCAGAAAAGCACGGAGCCCCAAGGCCTCTGTGCCAATAGAACAGGTTGCAAGAGAGCTTTAAAACAAGCCACAGTTTTCCCTCGTGGCACCTTGGCTGTGGCAGCAATCTCTAGACATATGGCAATTTTTAAGGCCGGCAGTGGGGCACCTGAGAAAGGTGCTTTTGACACTGAAGGCACCAGAAAACCAGGAGCCCCAAGGCCTCTGTGCCAATAGAACAGGTTGCAAGAGAGCTTTAAAACAAGCCACAGTTTTCCCTCGTGGCACCTTGGCTGTGGCAGCAATCTCTAGACATATGGTAATTTCTACAGGGTGGCCGTGGGGCACCTGACAAAGGGTGCTTTTGACACTGAAGGCGCCAGAAAAACAAGGAGCCCCAAGGTCTCTGTGCCAATAGAACAGGTTGCAAGAGAGCTTTAAAACAAGCCACAGTTTTCCCTCGTGGCACCTTGGGCGTGGCAGCAATCTCTAGACATATGGTAATTTTTAAGGCTGGCCGTGGGGCACCTGAGAAAGGGTGCTTTTGACACTGAAGGCACCAGAAAACAAGGAGCCCCAAGGTCTCTGTGCCAATAGAACAGGTTGCAAGAGAGCTTTAAAACAAGCCACAGTTTTCCCTCGTGGCACCTTGGCTGTGGCAGCAATCTCTAGACATATGGTAATTTTTAAGGCTGGCAGTGGGGCACCTGAGAAAGCGTGCTTTTGACACTGAAGGCACCAGAAAAGCACGGAGCCCCAAGGTCTCTGTGCCAATAGAACAGGTTGCAAGAGAGCTTTAAAACAAGCCACAGTTTTCCCTCGTGGCACCTTGGGCGTGGCAGCAATCTCTAGACATATGGTAATTTCTACAGGGTGGCCGTGGGGCACATGAGAAAGGGTGCTTTTGACACTGAAGGCACCAGGAAAGCACGGAGCCCCAAGGCCTAGGTGCCAATAGAACAGGTTGCAAGAGAGCTTTAAAGACAGCCACAGTTTTCCCTCGTGGCACCTTTGGCCTGTGGCAGCAATCTCCTAATCCATGTTGTCAATATTTTACAGGGCCGGCAGGGGGGCACCTGAGCAAAGGGTGCTTTGACACTGAAGGCAACAAGAAAAAAACAAGGAGCCCCCAAGGTCTCTTGTGGCCAATAGAACATAGGTTGCAAGAGAGCTTTAAAACAAGCCACAGATTTCCCTCGTGGCACCTTGGCGTGGCTCAGCAATTCTCTAGACAGTAGGGCAATTTCGTGAGCAGTGGTGCCAGGGGGGCAGCAGTGAGAAAAAGAGTAGATTTTGACACGTGAAGGAACCAGGAAAGGCCCGGAGCCCCAAGGCATATGTGCCAATAGAAACGAGTTGTAAGAGAGCTTAAAACAAGCCTACAGTTTTCCCGCAGTGGCACCCTTGGCCTGTGGCAGCAATCTCTAGAAGATATGGCAAATTTTTAAAGGCCGGCAAGTGGGGCACCTGAGAAAGGGTGCATTTGACACTGGAAGGACGACCATAGAAAAACAAGGAGCCCCAAGGTCCTCTGTGCCAATAGAACAGGTGCAAGAGAGGTCTAAAACAAGCCACAGTTTTCTCCCTCGTGGCTACCTTGGCGTGGCAGCAATCTCTAGACATATGGTGATATCTTAAAGGCTTCGGCAGTGGGGCACATGAGAAAGGGTGCTTTTGACACTGAAGGCAGCCAGAAAAACAATGAGCCCCAAGGTCTCTGTGCAATATAAGAGGGTCTCATGCAGCATTAAAACAAGGCACAGTTTTCCCTCGTGGCACCTTGGGAGTGGCAAGAATCTCTAGAGAAACGGCAATTTTAATGGCGACAGTGGGCCCCTGCGAAAGGGTGCTTTTGACACTGAAGTCCGCAGAAAGGCCGGAGCCCCAAGGCCTCTGTGTCAATATAAGAGGTTCTCATACAGATCTTAATACAGGCCACAGTTTTCCCTCGTGGCACCTTGGGCGTGGCAGCAATACTCTTAGACATATGGTAATTTTGAGGGCTGGCCAATGGGAGAGTAAGAAAGCGTACTTCTGACACTGAGGGCACCAGGAAAGCCCGGAGCCCCAAGGCCTCTGTGCCAATAGAACAGGTTGCAAGAGAGCTTTAAAACAGCACCAGTTTTCCCTCATGGCACCTTGGGACGTGGCAGCAATCTCTGAGACATGTTGTAATTTCTACAGGGTGGCCGTGGGGCACCTGAGAAAGGGTGCTTTTGACACTGAGGCGCCAGAAAAAACAATGAATGAGCCCCCAAAGGGCCTCTGTGCCAATATAAGAGGTTCTCATAGCAGCATTAATACAGGCCACAGTTTTCCCTCGTGGCACCTTGGGCGTGGCAGCAATCTCTAGACATATGGTAATTTCTAGGGCTGCCATGGCGAAGATAAGAAGCGTGCTTTTGACAGTGAAGGCACCAGGAAAGCCCGGAGCCCCAAGGCCTATGTGCCAATAGAACAGGTGTGGAAGAGAGCTTTAAAACAAGCACCAGTTTTCCCTCGTGGCACCTTGGCTGTGGCAGCAATCTCTAGACATGTGTCAATTTCTACAGGGTGGCGTGGGGCACATGAGAAAGCGTGCTTTTTGACACTGAAGGCACCAGGAAAGCACTGAGCCCCAAGGTCTCTGTGCCAATAGAACCGGTTCTCCTAATGCATTAATACAGTACACAGTTTTCCCTCGTGGCACCTTGGCTGTGGCAGCAATCTCTAGACATGTGGTAATTTCTACAGAGTGGCCGTGGGGCACATGAGAAAGAGTGCTTTTGACACTGAAGGCACCAGAAAAACAAGGAGCCCCAAGGTCTCTGTGCCAATAGAACAGGTTGCAAGAGAGCTTAAAACAAGCCACAGTTTTCCCTCGTGGCACCTTGGGCGTGGCAGCAATCTCTAGACATATGGTAATTTTTGAGGCTGGCCATGGGGAGAGTAAGAAGCGTGCTTTTGACAGTGAAGGCACCAGGAAAGCCCGGAGCCCCAAGGCCTATGTGCCAATAGAACAGGTTGCAAGAGAGCTTTAAAACAAGCCACAGTTTTCCCTCGTGGCACCTTGGCCCGTGGCAGCAAATCTCTAGACATATGGCAATTTCTACAGGGTGGCCGGGGGGCGACATGAGCAAGAGATTGCTTTTGACACTGAAGGCACCAGGAAAGCCCGGAGCCCCAAGGCCTATGTGCCAATAGAACAGGTTGCAAGAGAGCTTTAAAACAAGCCACAGTTTTCCCTCGTGGCACCTTGGCGTGGCAGCAATCTCTAGACATGTGGTAATTTCTACAGGGTGGCCGGGGGGCACCTGACAAAGGGTGCTTTTGACACTGAAGACGCCAGAAAAACAAGGAGCCCCAAGGCCTATGTGCCAATAGAACAGGTTGCAAGAGAGCTTAAAACAAGCCACAGTTTTCCCTCGTGGCACCTTGGCTGTGGCAGCAATCTCTAGACATATGGCAATTTTTAAGGCCGGCAGTGGGGCACCTGAGAAAGGGTGCTTTTGACACTGAAGGCGCCAGAAAAACAAGGAGCCCCAAGGTCTCTGTGCCAATAGAACAGGGTTGCAAGAGAGCTTTAAAACAAGCCACAGTTTTCCCTCGTGGCACCTTGGCTGTGGCAGCAATCTCTAGACATGTGGTAATTTCTACAGGGTGGCCGTGGGGCACATGAGAAAGCGTGCTTTTGACACTGAAGGCACCAGGAAAGCCCGGAGCCCCAAGGTCTCTGTGCCAATAGAACAGGTTGCAATGAGCTTAAACAAGCCACAGTTTTCCCTCGTGGCACCTTGGCTGTGGCAGCAATCTCTAGACATGTGGTAATTTCTACAGGGTGGCCGTGGGGCACCTGAGAAAGGGTGCTTTTGACACTGAAGGCGCCAGAAAAGCACGGAGCCCCAAGGTCTCTGTGCCAATAGAACAGGTTGCAAGAGAGCTTTAAAACAAGCCACAGTTTTCCCTCGTGGCACCTTGGCGTGGCAGCAATCTCTAGACATGTGGTAATTTCTACAGGGTGGCCGTGGGGCACCTGAGAAAGGGTGCTTTTGACACTGAAGGCACCAGAAAAGCACGGAGCCCCAAGGCCTATGTGCCAATAGAACAGGTTGCAAGAGAGCTTTAAAACAAGCCACAGTTTTCCCTCGTGGCACCTTGGGCCATGGCAGCAATCTCTAGACAGATGGCAATTTCTACAGGGTGGCCGGGGGGCACATGAGAAAGAGTGCTTTTGACACTGAAGGCACCAGGAAAAGCCCGGAAGCCCAAGGCCTATGTGCCAATAGAACAGGTTGCAAGAGAGCTTTAAAACAAGCCACAGTTTTCCCTCGTGGCACCTTGGCTGTGGCAGCAATCTCTAGACATATGGCAATTTTTAAGGCCGGCAGTGGGGCACCTGAGAAAGGGTGCTTTTGACACTGAAGACGCAAGAAAAACAAGGAGCCCCAAGGTCTCTGTGCCAATAGAACAGGTTGCAAGAGAGCTTTAAAACAAGCCACAGTTTTCCCTCGTGGCACCTTGGCTGTGGCAGCAATCTCTAGACATATGGCAAATTTTAAGGCCGGCAGTGGGGCACCTGAGAAAGGGTGCTTTTGACACTGAAGGCGCCAGAAAAACAATGAGCCCCAAGGTCTCTGTGCCAATATAAGAGGGTCCAATGCAGCATTAAAACAAGGCACAGTTTTCCCTCGTGGCACCTTGGGAGTGGCAAGAATCTCTAGAGAAACGGCAATTTTTAATGGCGACAGTGGGGCACCTGAGAAAGAGGTGCTTTTGACACTGAAGTCAGCCAGAAAAGGCCGGAGCCCCAAGGCCTCTGTGTCAATATAAGAGGTTCTCATACAGTATTAAAACAGGCCACAGTTTTCCCTCGTGGCACCTTGGGCGTGGCAGCAATGTCTAGACATATGGTAATTTTTGAGGCTGGCCATGGGGAGAGTAAGAAAGCGTGCTTTTTGACAGTGAAGGCCCCAGGAAAGCCCGGAGCCCCAAGGCCTATGTGCCAATAGAACAGGTTGGAAGAGAGCTTTAAAACAAGCCACAGTTTTCCCTCGTGGCACCTTGGCCGTGGCAGCAATCTCTAGACATGTGGTAATTTCTACAGGGTGCCCGGGGGGCACCTGACAAAGGGTGCTTTTGACACTGAAGGCGCCAGAAAAACAAGGAGCCCCCAAGGCCTATGTGCCAATAGAACAGGTTGCAAGAGAGCTTTAAAACAAGCCACAGTTTTCCCTCGTGGCCACCTTGGCTGTGGCAGCAATCTCTAGACATATGGCAATTTTTAAGGCCGGCAGTGGGGCACCTGAGAAAGGTGCTTTTGACACTGAAGGCGCCAAGAAAAACAAGGAGCCCAAGGTCTCTGTGCCAATAGAACAGGTTGCAAGAGAGCTTTAAAACCAAGCCACAGTTTCCCCTCGTGGCACCTTGCTGTGGCAGCAATCTCTAGACATGTGGTAATTTCTACAGGGTGGCCGGTGGGGCACCTGAGAAAGCGTGCTTTTGACACTGAAGGCACCAGGAAAGCCGGAGCCCCAAGGTCTCTGTGCCAATAGAACAGGTTCTCACTAGATGCATTAATACAGTACACAGTTTTTCCCTCGTGGCACCTTGGCTGTGGCAGCAATCTCTAGACATGTGGTAATTTCTAAGGGTGGCCGTGGGGCACCTGAGAAAGGGTGCTTTTGACACTGAAGGCACCAGAAAACAAGGAGCCCCAAGGTCTCTGTGCCAATAGAACAGGTTGCAAGAGAGCTTTAAAACAAGCCACAGTTTTCCCTCGTTGCTCCTTGGGCGTGGCAGCAATCTCTAGACATATGGTAATTTTTGAGGCTGGCCATGGGGAGAGTAAGAAAGCGTGCTTTTGACAGTGAAGGCACCAGGAAAGCCCGGAGCCCCAAGGCCTATGTGCCAATAGAACAGGTTGCAAGAGAGCTTTAAAACAAGCCACAGTTTTCCCTCGTGGCACCTTGGCCGTGGCAGCAATCTCTAGACATATGGCAATTTCTACAGGGTGGCCGGGGGGCACATGAGAAAGAGTGCTTTTGACACTGAAGGCACCAGGAAAGCCCGGAGCCCCAAGGCCTATGTGCCAATAGAACAGGTTGCAAGAGAGCTTTAAAACAAGCCACAGTTTTCCCTCGTGGCACCTTGGCTGTGGCAGCAATCTCTAGACATATGGCAATTTTTAAGGCCGGCAGTGGGGCACCTGAGAAAGGGTGCTTTTGACACTGAAGGCGCCAGAAAAACAAGGAGCCCCAAGGTCTCTCTGCCAATAGAACAGGTTGCAAGGGAGGTCTAAAACAAGCCACAGTTTTCCCTCGTGGCTCCTTGGGCGTGGCAGCAATCTCTAGACATATGGTGATTTCTACAGGGCGGCCGTGGGGCACATGAGAAAGGGTGCTTTTGACACTGAAGGCGCCAGAAAAACAATGAGTCCCAAGGTCTCTGTGCCAATATAAGAGGGTCTCATGCAGCATTAAAACAAGGCACAGTTTTCCCTCGTGGCACCTTGGGAGTGGCAAGAATCTCTAGAGAAACGGCAATTTTTAATGGCGACAGTGGGGCACCTGAGAAAGGGTGCTTTTGACACTGAAGTCGCCAGAAAAGGCCGGAGCCCCAAGGCCTCTGTGTCAATATAAGAGGTTCTCATACAGTATTAATACAGGCCACAGTTTTCCCTCGTGGCACCTTGGGCGTGGCAGCAATGTCTAGACATATGGTAATTTTTGAGGCTGGCCATGGCGAGAGTAAGAAAGCGTGCTTTTGACAGTGAAGGCACCAGGAAAGCCCGGAGCCCCAAGGCCTATGTGCCAATAGAACAGGTTGGAAGAGAGCTTTAAAACAAGCCACAGTTTTCCCTCATGGCACCTTGGCCGTGGCAGCAATCTCTAGACATGTGGTAATTTCTACAGGGTGGCCGGGGGGCACCTGATAAAGGGTGCTTTTGACACTGAAGGCGCCAGAAAAACAAGGAGCCCCAAGGCCTATGTGCCAATAGAACAGGTTGCAAGAGAGGTCTAAAACAAGCCACAGTTTTCCCTCGTGGCACCTTGGCTGTGGCAGCAATCTCTAGACATATGGCAATTTTTAAGGCCGGCAGTGGGGCACCTGAGAAAGGGTGCTTTTGACACTGAAGGCGCCAGAAAAACAAGGAGCCCCAAGGTCTCTGTGCCAATAGAACAGGTTGCAAGAGAGCTTTAATACAAGCCACAGTTTTCCCTCGTGCACCTTGGCTGTGGCAGCAATCTCTAGACATGTGTAATTTCTACAGGGTGGCCGTGGGGCACATGAGAAAGCGTGCTTTTGACACTGAAGGCACCAGGAAAGCCCGGAGCCCCAAGGTCTCTGTGCCAATAGAACAGGTTCTCCTAATGCATTAATACAGTACACAGTTTTCCCTCGTGGCACCTTGGCTGTGGCAGCAATCTCTAGACATGTGGTAATTTCTACAGGGTGGCCGTGGGGCACATGAGAAAGAGTGCTTTTGACACTGAAGGCACCAGAAAAACAAGGAGCCCCAAGGTCTCTGTGCCAATAGAACAGGTTGCAAGAGAGCTTTAAAACAAGCCACAGTTTTCCCTCGTGGCTCCTTGGGCGTGGCAGCAATCTCTAGACATATGGTAATTTTTGAGGCTGGCCATGGGGAGAGTAAGAAAGCGTGCTTTTGACAGTGAAGGCACCAGGAAAGCCCGGAGCCCCAAGGCCTATGTGCCAATAGAACAGGTTGCAAGAGAGCTTTAAAACAAGCCACAGTTTTCCCTCGTGGCACCTTGGCCGTGGCAGCAATCTCTAGACATATGGCAATTTCTACAGGGTGGCCGGGGGGCACATGAGAAAGAGTGCTTTTGACACTGAAGGCAACAGGAAAGCCCGGAGCCCCAAGGCCTATGTGCCAATAGAACAGGTTGCAAGAGAGCTTTAAAACAAGCCACAGTTTTCCCTCGTGGCACCTTGGCTGTGGCAGCAATCTCTAGACATATGGCAATTTTAAGGCCGGCAGTGGGGCACCTGAGAAAGGGTGCTTTTGACACTGAAGGCGCAAGAAAAACAAGGAGCCCCAAGGTCTCTGTGCCAATAGAACAGGTTGCAAGAGAGCTTTAATACAAGCCACAGATTTCCCTCGTGGCACCTTGGGCGTGGCAGCAATGTCTAGACATAAGGTAATTTTTGAGGCTGGCCATGGGGAGAGTAAGAAAGCGTGCTTTTGACAGTGAAGGCACCAGGAAAGCCCGGAGCCCCAAGGCCTATGTGCCAATAGAACAGGTTGCAAGAGAGCTTTAAAACAAGCCACAGTTTTCCCTCATGGCACCTTGACCGTGGCAGCAATCTCTAGACATATGGCAATTTTTAAGGCCGGCAGTGGGGCACCTGAGAAAGGGTGCTTTTGACACTGAAGGCGCCAGAAAAACAAGGAGCCCCAAGGTCTCTCTGCCAATAGAACAGGTTGCAAGGGAGGTCTAAAACAAGCCACAGTTTTCCCTCGTGGCTCCTTGGGCGTGGCAGCAATCTCTAGACATATGGTGATATCTAAAGGGCGGCCGTGGGGCACATGAGAAAGGGTGCTTTTGACACTGAAGGCGCCAGAAAAACAATGAGTCCCAAGGTCTCTGTGCCAATATAAGAGGGTCTCATGCAGCATTAAAACAAGGCACAGTTTTCCCTCGTGGCAACTTGGGAGTGGCAAGAATCTCTAGAGAAACGGCAATTTTTAATGGCGACAGTGGGGCACCTGAGAAAGGGTGCTTTTGACACTGAAGGCGCCAGAAAAGGCCGGAGCCCCAAGGCCTCTGTGTCAATATAAGAGGTTCTCATACAGTATTAATACAGGCCACAGTTTTCCCTCGTGGCACCTTGGGCGTGGCAGCAATGTCTAGAAATATGGTAATTTTTGAGGCTGGCCATGGCGAGAGTAAGAAAGCGTGCTTTTGACAGTGAAGGCACCAGGAAAGCCCGGAGCCCCAAGGCCTATGTGCCAATAGAACAGGTTGGAAGAGAGCTTTAAAACAAGCCACAGTTTTCCCTCGTGGCACCTTGGCCGTGGCAGCAATCTCTAGACATGTGGTAATTTCTACAGGGTGGCCGGGGGGGCACCTGACAAAGGGTGCTTTTGACACTGAAGGCGCCAGAAAAACAAGGAGCCCCAAGGCCTATGTGCCAATAGAACAGGTTGCAAGAGAGCTTTAAAACAAGCCACAGTTTTCCCTCGTGGCACCTTGGCTGTGGCAGCAATCTCTAGACATATGGCAATTTTTAAGGCCGGCAGTGGAGCACCTGAGAAAGGGTGCTTTTGACACTGAAGGCGCCAGAAAAACAAGGAGCCCCAAGGTCTCTGTGCCAATAGAACAGGTTGCAAGAGAGCTTTAATACAAGCCACAGTTTTCCCTCGTGGCACCTTGGCTGTGGCAGCAATCTCTAGACATGTGGTAATTTCTACAGGGTGGCCGTGGGGCACATGAGAAAGCGTGCTTTTGACACTGAAGGCACCAGGAAAGCCCGGAGCCCCAAGGTCTCTGTGCCAATAGAACAGGTTCTCCTAATGCATTAATACAGTACACAGTTTTCCCTCGTGGCACCTTGGCTGTGGCAGCAATCTCTAGACATGTGGTAATTTCTACAGGGTGGCTGTGGGGCACATGAGAAAGCGTGCTTTTGACAGTGAAGGCACCAGGAAAGCACTGAGCCCCAAGGTCTCTGTGCCAATAGAACAGGTTCTCCTAATGCATTAATACAGTACACAGTTTTCCCTCGTGGCACCTTGGCTGTGGCAGCAATCTCTAGACATGTGGTAATTTCTACAGGGTGGCCGGGGGGCACATGAGAAAGAGTGCTTTTGACACTGAAGGCAACAGGAAAGCCCGGAGCCCCAAGGCCTATGTGCCAATAGAACAGGTTGCAAGAGAGCTTTAAAACAAGCCACAGTTTTCCCTCGTGGCACCTTGGCTGTGGCAGCAATCTCTAGACATATGGCAATTTTTAAGGCCGGCAGTGGGGCACCTGAGAAAGGGTGCTTTTGACACTGAAGGCACCAGAAAAACAAGGAGCCCCAAGGTCTCTGTGCCAATAGAACAGGTTGCAAGAGAGCTTTAAAACAAGCCACAGTTTTCCCTCGTGGCACCTTGGCCGTGGCAGCAATCTCTAGACATATGGCAATTTCTACAGGGTGGCCGGGGTGCACATGAGAAAGAGTGCTTTTGACACTGAAGGGAACAGGAAAGCCCGGAGCCCCAAGGCCTATGTGCCAATAGAACAGGTTGCAAGAGAGCTTTAAAACAAGCCACAGTTTTCCCTCGTGGCACCTTGGCCGTGGCAGCAATCTCTAGACATGTGGTAATTTCTACAGGGTGGCCGGGGGGCACCTGACAAAGGGTGCTTTTGACACTGAAGGCGCCAGGAAAGCCCGGAGCCCCAAGGCCTATGTGCCAATAGAACAGGTTGCAAGAGAGCTTTAAAACAAGCCACAGTTTTCCCTCGTGGCACCTTGGCCGTGGCAGCAATCTCTAGACATGTGGTAATTTCTACAGGGTGGCCGGGGGGCACCTGACAAAGGGTGCTTTTGACACTGAAGGCACCAGAAAAACAAGGAGCCCCAAGGCCTATGTGCCAATAGAACAGGTTGCAAGAGAGCTTTAAAACAAGCCACAGTTTTCCCTCATGGCACCTTGGGCGTGGCAGCAATCTCTAGACATATGGCAATTTCTACAGGGTGGCCGGGGGGCACATGAGAAAGAGTGCTTTTGACACTGAAGGCACCAGGAAAGCCCGGAGCCCCAAGGCCTATGTGCCAATAGAACAGGTTGCAAGAGAGCTTTAAAACAAGCCACAGTTTTCCCTCGTGGCACCTTGGCTGTGGCAGCAATCTCTAGACATATGGCAATTTTTAAGGCCGGCAGTGGGGCACCTGAGAAAGGGTGCTTTTGACACTGAAGGCGCAAGAAAAACAAGGAGCCCCAAGGTCTCTGTGCCAATAGAACAGGTTGCAAGAGAGCTTTAAAACAAGCCACAGTTTTCCCTCATGGCACCTTGGCCGTGGCAGCAATCTCTAGACATATGGCAATATTTAAGGCCGGCAGTGGGGCACCTGACAAAGGGTGCTTTTGACACTGAAGGCGCCAGAAAAACAATGAGCCCCAAGGTCTCTGTGCCAATATAAGAGGGTCTCATGCAGCATTAAAACAAGGCACAGTTTTCCCTCGTGGCACCTTGGGAGTGGCAAGAATCTCTAGAGAAACGGCAATTTTTAATGGCGACAGTGGGGCACCTGAGAAAGGGTGCTTTTGACACTGAAGTCGCCAGAAAAGGCCGGAGCCCCAAGGCCTCTGTGTCAATATAAGAGGTTCTCATACAGTATTAATACAGGCCACAGTTTTCCCTCGTGGCACCTTGGGCGTGGCAGCAATGTCTAGACATATGGTAATTTTTGAGGCTGGCCATGGGGAGAGTAAGAAAGCGTGCTTTTGACAGTGAAGGCACCAGGAAAGCCCGGAGCCCCAAGGCCTATGTGCCAATAGAACAGGTTGCAAGAGAGCTTTAAAACAAGCCACAGTTTTCCCTCATGGCACCTTGGCCGTGGCAGCAATCTCTAGACATGTGGTAATTTCTACAGGGTGGCCGGGGGGCACCTGACAAAGGGTGCTTTTGACACTGAAGGCGCCAGAAAAACAAGGAGCCCCAAGGCCTATGTGCCAATAGAACAGGTTGCAAGAGAGGTCTAAAACAAGCCACAGTTTTCCCTCGTGGCACCTTGGCTGTGGCAGCAATCTCTAGACATATGGCAATTTTTAAGGCCGGCAGTGGGGCACCTGAGAAAGGGTGCTTTTGACACTGAAGGCGCCAGAAAAACAAGGAGCCCCAAGGTCTCTGTGCCAATAGAACAGGTTGCAAGAGAGCTTTAATACAAGCCACAGTTTTCCCTCGTGGCACCTTGGCTGTGGCAGCAATCTCTAGACATGTGGTAATTTCTACAGGGTGGCCGTGGGGCACATGAGAAAGCGTGCTTTTGACACTGAAGGCACCAGGAAAGCCCGGAGCCCCAAGGTCTCTGTGCCAATAGAACAGGTTCTCCTAATGCATTAATACAGTACACAGTTTTCCCTCGTGGCACCTTGGCTGTGGCAGCAATCTCTAGACATGTGGTAATTTCTACAGGGTGGCCGTGGGGCACCTGAGAAAGAGTGCTTTTGACACTGAAGGCACCAGAAAAACAAGGAGCCCCAAGGTCTCTGTGCCAATAGAACAGGTTGCAAGAGAGCTTTAAAACAAGCCACAGTTTTCCCTCGTTGCTCCTTGGGCGTGGCAGCAATCTCTAGACATATGGTAATTTTTGAGGCTGGCCATGGGGAGAGTAAGAAAGCGTGCTTTTGACAGTGAAGGCACCAGGAAAGCCCGGAGCCCCAAGGCCTATGTGCCAATAGAACAGGTTGCAAGAGAGCTTTAAAACAAGCCACAGTTTTCCCTCGTGGCACCTTGGCCGTGGCAGCAATCTCTAGACATATGGCAATTTCTACAGGGTGGCCGGGGGGCACATGAGAAAGAGTGCTTTTGACACTGAAGGCAACAGGAAAGCCCGGAGCCCCAAGGCCTATGTGCCAATAGAACAGGTTGCAAGAGAGCTTTAAAACAAGCCACAGTTTTCCCTCGTGGCACCTTGGCTGTGGCAGCAATCTCTAGACATATGGCAATTTTTAAGGCCGGCAGTGGGGCACCTGAGAAAGGGTGCTTTTGACACTGAAGGCGCAAGAAAAACAAGGAGCCCCAAGGTCTCTGTGCCAATAGAACAGGTTGCAAGAGAGCTTTAATACAAGCCACAGATTTCCCTCGTGGCACCTTGGGCGTGGCAGCAATCTCTAGACATAAGGTAATTTTTGAGGCTGGCCATGGGGAGAGTAAGAAAGCGTGCTTTTGACAGTGAAGGCACCAGGAAAGCCCGGAGCCCCAAGGCCTATGTGCCAATAGAACAGGTTGCAAGAGAGCTTTAAAACAAGCCACAGTTTTCCCTCATGGCACCTTGACCGTGGCAGCAATCTCTAGACATATGGCAATTTTTAAGGCCGGCAGTGGGGCACCTGAGAAAGGGTGCTTTTGACACTGAAGGCGCCAGAAAAACAAGGAGCCCCAAGGTCTCTCTGCCAATAGAACAGGTTGCAAGGGAGGTCTAAAACAAGCCACAGTTTTCCCTCGTGGCTCCTTGGGCGTGGCAGCAATCTCTAGACATATGGTGATATCTAAAGGGCGGCCGTGGGGCACATGAGAAAGGGTGCTTTTGACACTGAAGGCGCCAGAAAAACAATGAGTCCCAAGGTCTCTGTGCCAATATAAGAGGGTCTCATGCAGCATTAAAACAAGGCACAGTTTTCCCTCGTGGCACCTTGGGAGTGGCAAGAATCTCTAGAGAAACGGCAATTTTTAATGGCGACAGTGGGGCACCTGAGAAAGGGTGCTTTTGACACTGAAGTCGCCAGAAAAGGCCGGAGCCCCAAGGCCTCTGTGTCAATATAAGAGGTTCTCATACAGTATTAATACAGGCCACAGTTTTCCCTCGTGGCACCTTGGGCGTGGCAGCAATGTCTAGAAATATGGTAATTTTTGAGGCTGGCCATGGCGAGAGTAAGAAAGCGTGCTTTTGACAGTGAAGGCACCAGGAAAGCCCGGAGCCCCAAGGCCTATGTGCCAATAGAACAGGTTGGAAGAGAGCTTTAAAACAAGCCACAGTTTTCCCTCGTGGCACCTTGGCCGTGGCAGCAATCTCTAGACATGTGGTAATTTCTACAGGGTGGCCGGGGGGGCACCTGATAAAGGGTGCTTTTGACACTGAAGGCGCCAGAAAAACAAGGAGCCCCAAGGCCTATGTGCCAATAGAACAGGTTGCAAGAGAGCTTTAAAACAAGCCACAGTTTTCCCTCGTGGCACCTTGGTTGTGGCAGCAATCTCTAGACATATGGCAATTTTTAAGGCCGGCAGTGGAGCACCTGAGAAAGGGTGCTTTTGACACTGAAGGCGCCAGAAAAACAAGGAGCCCCAAGGTCTCTGTGCCAATAGAACAGGTTGCAAGAGAGGTCTAAAACAAGCCACAGTTTTCCCTCGTGGCACCTTGGCTGTGGCAGCAATCTCTAGACATATGGCAATTTTTAAGGCCGGCAGTGGGGCACCTGAGAAAGGGTGCTTTTGACACTGAAGGCGCCAGAAAAACAAGGAGCCCCAAGGTCTCTGTGCCAATAGAACAGGTTGCAAGAGAGCTTTAATACAAGCCACAGTTTTCCCTCGTGGCACCTTGGCTGTGGCAGCAATCTCTAGACATGTGTAATTTCTACAGGGTGGCCGTGGGGCACATGAGAAAGGGTGCTTTTGACACTGAAGGCACCAGGAAAGCCCGGAGCCCCAAGGTCTCTGTGCCAATAGAACAGGTTCTCCTAATGCATTAATACAGTACACAGTTTTCCCTCGTGGCACCTTGGCTGTGGCAGCAATCTCTAGACATGTGGTAATTTCTACAGGGTGGCCGTGGGGCACCTGAGAAAGAGTGCTTTTGACACTGAAGGCACCAGAAAAACAAGGAGCCCCAAGGTCTCTGTGCCAATAGAACAGGTTGCAAGAGAGCTTTAAAACAAGCCACAGTTTTCCCTCGTGGCTCCTTGGGCGTGGCAGCAATCTCTAGACATATGGTAATTTTTGAGGCTGGCCATGGGGAGAGTAAGAAAGCGTGCTTTTGACAGTGAAGGCACCAGGAAAGCCCGGAGCCCCAAGGCCTATGTGCCAATAGAACAGGTTGCAAGAGAGCTTTAAAACAAGCCACAGTTTTCCCTCGTGGCACCTTGGCCGTGGCAGCAATCTCTAGACATATGGCAATTTCTACAGGGTGGCCGGGGGGCACATGAGAAAGAGTGCTTTTGACACTGAAGGCAACAGGAAAGCCCGGAGCCCCAAGGCCTATGTGCCAATAGAACAGGTTGCAAGAGAGCTTTAAAACAAGCCACAGTTTTCCCTCGTGGCACCTTGGCTGTGGCAGCAATCTCTAGACATATGGCAATTTTTAAGGCCGGCAGTGGGGCACCTGAGAAAGGGTGCTTTTGACACTGAAGGCGCAAGAAAAACAAGGAGCCCCAAGGTCTCTGTGCCAATAGAACAGGTTGCAAGAGAGCTTTAATACAAGCCACAGATTTCCCTCGTGGCACCTTGGGCGTGGCAGCAATGTCTAGACATAAGGTAATTTTTGAGGCTGGCCATGGGGAGAGTAAGAAAGCGTGCTTTTGACAGTGAAGGCACCAGGAAAGCCCGGAGCCCCAAGGCCTATGTGCCAATAGAACAGGTTGCAAGAGAGCTTTAAAACAAGCCACAGTTTTCCCTCATGGCACCTTGACCGTGGCAGCAATCTCTAGACATATGGCAATTTTTAAGGCCGGCAGTGGGGCACCTGAGAAAGGGTGCTTTTGACACTGAAGGCGCCAGAAAAACAAGGAGCCCCAAGGTCTCTCTGCCAATAGAACAGGTTGCAAGGGAGGTCTAAAACAAGCCACAGTTTTCCCTCGTGGCTCCTTGGGCGTGGCAGCAATCTCTAGACATATGGTGATATCTAAAGGGCGGCCGTGGGGCACATGAGAAAGGGTGCTTTTGACACTGAAGGCGCCAGAAAAACAATGAGTCCCAAGGTCTCTGTGCCAATATAAGAGGGTCTCATGCAGCATTAAAACAAGGCACAGTTTTCCCTCGTGGCAACTTGGGAGTGGCAAGAATCTCTAGAGAAACGGCAATTTTTAATGGCGACAGTGGGGCACCTGAGAAAGGGTGCTTTTGACACTGAAGGCGCCAGAAAAGGCCGGAGCCCCAAGGCCTCTGTGTCAATATAAGAGGTTCTCATACAGTATTAATACAGGCCACAGTTTTCCCTCGTGGCACCTTGGGCGTGGCAGCAATGTCTAGAAATATGGTAATTTTTGAGGCTGGCCATGGCGAGAGTAAGAAAGCGTGCTTTTGACAGTGAAGGCACCAGGAAAGCCCGGAGCCCCAAGGCCTATGTGCCAATAGAACAGGTTGGAAGAGAGCTTTAAAACAAGCCACAGTTTTCCCTCGTGGCACCTTGGCCGTGGCAGCAATCTCTAGACATGTGGTAATTTCTACAGGGTGGCCGGGGGGGCACCTGAGAAAGGGTGCTTTTGACACTGAAGGCGCCAGAAAAACAAGGAGCCCCAAGGCCTATGTGCCAATAGAACAGGTTGCAAGAGAGCTTTAAAACAAGCCACAGTTTTCCCTCGTGGCACCTTGGCTGTGGCAGCAATCTCTAGACATATGGCAATTTTTAAGGCCGGCAGTGGAGCACCTGAGAAAGGGTGCTTTTGACACTGAAGGCGCCAGAAAAACAAGGAGCCCCAAGGTCTCTGTGCCAATAGAACAGGTTGCAAGAGAGCTTTAATACAAGCCACAGTTTTCCCTCGTGGCACCTTGGCTGTGGCAGCAATCTCTAGACATGTGGTAATTTCTACAGGGTGGCCGTGGGGCACATGAGAAAGCGTGCTTTTGACACTGAAGGCGCCAGAAAAACAAGGAGCCCCAAGGTCTCTGTGCCAATAGAACAGGTTCTCCTAATGCATTAATACAGTACACAGTTTTCCCTCGTGGCACCTTGGCTGTGGCAGCAATCTCTAGACATGTGGTAATTTCTACAGGGTGGCTGTGGGGCACATGAGAAAGCGTGCTTTTGACAGTGAAGGCACCAGGAAAGCACTGAGCCCCAAGGTCTCTGTGCCAATAGAACAGGTTCTCCTAATGCATTAATACAGTACACAGTTTTCCCTCGTGGCACCTTGGCTGTGGCAGCAATCTCTAGACATGTGGTAATTTCTACAGGGTGGCCGTGGGGCACATGAGAAAGAGTGCTTTTGACACTGAAGGCAACAGGAAAGCCCGGAGCCCCAAGGCCTATGTGCCAATAGAACAGGTTGCAAGAGAGCTTTAAAACAAGCCACAGTTTTCCCTCGTGGCACCTTGGCTGTGGCAGCAATCTCTAGACATATGGCAATTTTTAAGGCCGGCAGTGGGGCACCTGAGAAAGGGTGCTTTTGACACTGAAGGCACCAGAAAAACAAGGAGCCCCAAGGTCTCTGTGCCAATAGAACAGGTTGCAAGAGAGCTTTAAAACAAGCCACAGTTTTCCCTCGTGGCACCTTGGCCGTGGCAGCAATCTCTAGACATATGGCAATTTCTACAGGGTGGCCGGGGTGCACATGAGAAAGAGTGCTTTTGACACTGAAGGGAACAGGAAAGCCCGGAGCCCCAAGGCCTATGTGCCAATAGAACAGGTTGCAAGAGAGCTTTAAAACAAGCCACAGTTTTCCCTCGTGGCACCTTGGCCGTGGCAGCAATCTCTAGACATGTGGTAATTTCTACAGGGTGGCCGGGGGGGCACCTGATAAAGGGTGCTTTTGACACTGAAGGCGCCAGAAAAACAAGGAGCCCCAAGGCCTATGTGCCAATAGAACAGGTTGCAAGAGAGCTTTAAAACAAGCCACAGTTTTCCCTCGTGGCACCTTGGCTGTGGCAGCAATCTCTAGACATATGGCAATTTTTAAGGCCGGCAGTGGGGCACCTGAGAAAGGGTGCTTTTGACACTGAAGGCGCCAGAAAAACAAGGAGCCCCAAGGTCTCTGTGCCAATAGAACAGGTTGCAAGAGAGCTTTAATACAAGCCACAGTTTTCCCTCGTGGCACCTTGGCCGTGGCAGCAATCTCTAGACATGTGGTAATTTCTACAGGGTGGCCGTGGGGCACATGAGAAAGCGTGCTTTTGACACTGAAGGCACCAGGAAAGCCCGGAGCCCCAAGGTCTCTGTGCCAATAGAACAGGTTGCAAGAGATGCTTAATACAGCCACAGTTTTCCCTCGTGGCACCTTGGCGTGGCAGCAATCTCTAGACATGATGGTAATTTCTACAGGGTGGCCGGGGGGCACATGAGAAAGAGTGCTTTTGACACTGAAGGCACCAGGAAAGCCCGGAGCCCCAAGGCCTATGTGCCAATAGAACAGGTTGCAAGAGAGCTTTAAAACAAGCCACAGTTTTCCCTCGTGGCACCTTGGCTGTGGCAGCAATCTCTAGACATATGGCAATTTTTAAGGCCGGCAGTGGGGCACCTGAGAAAGGGTGCTTTTGACACTGAAGGCACCAGAAAAACAAGGAGCCCCAAGGTCTCTGTGCCAATAGAACAGGTTGCAAGAGAGCTTTAAAACAAGCCACAGATTTCCCTCGTGGCACCTTGGGCGTGGCAGCAATCTCTAGACATAATGGTAATTTCTACAGGGCTGGCCATGGGGGCACATGAGAAAGCGTGCTTTTGACAGTGAAGGCACCAGGAAAGCCCGGAGCCCCAAGGCCTATGTGCCAATAGAACAGGTTGCAAGAGAGCTTTAAAACAAGCCACAGTTTTCCCTCGTGGCACCTTGGCTGTGGCAGCAATCTCTAGACATATGGCAATTTTTAATGGCGGCAGTGGGGCACCTGAGAAAGGGTGCTTTTGACACTGAAGGCGCCAGAAAAACAAGGAGCCCCAAGGTCTCTGTGCCAATAGAACAGGTTGCAAGGAGAGTATTAAAACAAGGCCACAGTTTTCCCTCGTGGCACCTTGGGCGTGGCAGCAATCTCTAGACATATGGTGATATCTAATAGGGCGGCCGGTGGGGCACATGAGAAAGGGTTGCTTTTGACACTGAAGGCGCCAGAAAAACAATGAGCCCCAAGGTCTCTGTGCCAATATAAGAGGGTCTCATGCAGCATTAAAACAAGGCACAGTTTTCCCTCGTGGCACCTTGGGAGTGGCAAGAATCTCTAGAGAAACGGCAATTTTTAATGGCGACACTGGGGCACCTGAGAAAGCGTGCTTTTGACACTGAAGGCACCAGGAAAGCCCGCAGCCCCAAGGCCTATGTGCCAATAGAACAGGTTGCAAGAGAGCTTTAAAACAAGCCACAGTTTTCCCTCGTGGCACCTTGGCTGTGGCAGCAATCTCTAGAAATATGGTAATTTTTAAGGGGGCAGGTGGCGAGACCTGAGAAAGGGTGCTTTTGACACTGAAGGCGCCAGAAAACAAGGAGCCCCAAGGCTCTCTGTGCAATAGAACAGGTTGCAAGAGAGCTTTAAAACAAGCCACAGTTTTCCCTCATGGCACCTTGGCCGTGGCAGCAATCTCTAGACATGTGGTAATTTCTACAGGGTGGCCGGGGGGGCACCTGACAAAGGGTGCTTTTGACACTGAAGGCGCCAGAAAAACAAGGAGCCCCAAGGCCTATGTGCCAATAGAACAGGTTGCAAGAGAGCTTTAAAACAAGCCACAGTTTTCCCTCGTGGCACCTTGGCTGTGGCAGCAATCTCTAGACATATGGCAATTTTTAAGGCCGGCAGTGGGGCACCTGAGAAAGGGTGCTTTTGACACTGAAGGCGCCAGAAAAACAAGGAGCCCCAAGGTCTCTGTGCCAATAGAACAGGTTGCAAGAGAGCTTTAATACAAGCCACAGTTTTCCCTCGTGGCACCTTGGCTGTGGCAGCAATCTCTAGACATGTGTAATTTCTACAGGGTGGCCGTGGGGCACATGAGAAAGCGTGCTTTTGACACTGAAGGCACCAGGAAAGCCCGGAGCCCCAAGGTCTCTGTGCCAATAGAACAGGTTCTCCTAATGCATTAATACAGTACACAGTTTTCCCTCGTGGCACCTTGGCTGTGGCAGCAATCTCTAGACATGTGGTAATTTCTACAGGGTGGCCGTGGGGCACCTGAGAAAGAGTGCTTTTGACACTGAAGGCACCAGAAAAACAAGGAGCCCCAAGGTCTCTGTGCCAATAGAACAGGTTGCAAGAGAGCTTTAAAACAAGCCACAGTTTTCCCTCGTGGCTCCTTGGGCGTGGCAGCAATCTCTAGACATATGGTAATTTTTGAGGCTGGCCATGGGGAGAGTAAGAAAGCGTGCTTTTGACAGTGAAGGCACCAGGAAAGCCCGGAGCCCCAAGGCCTATGTGCCAATAGAACAGGTTGCAAGAGAGCTTTAAAACAAGCCACAGTTTTCCCTCGTGGCACCTTGGCCGTGGCAGCAATCTCTAGACATATGGCAATTTCTACAGGGTGGCCGGGGGGCACATGAGAAAGAGTGCTTTTGACACTGAAGGCAACAGAAAGCCAGGAGCCCCAAGGCCTATGTGCCAATAGAACAGGTTGCAAGAGAGCTTAAAACAAGCCACAGTTTTCCCTCGTGGCACCTTGGCTGTGGCAGCAATCTCTAGACATATGGCAATTTTTAAGGCCGGCAGTGGGGCACCTGAGAAAGGGTGCTTTTGACACTGAAGGCGCAAGAAAAACAAGGAGCCCCAAGGTCTCTGTGCCAATAGAACAGGTTGCAAGAGAGCTTTAATACAAGCCACAGATTTCCCTCGTGGCACCTTGGGCGTGGCAGCAATCTCTAGACATAAGGTAATTTTTGAGGCTGGCCATGGGGAGAGTAAGAAAGCGTGCTTTTGACAGTGAAGGCACCAGGAAAGCCCGGAGCCCCAAGGCCTATGTGCCAATAGAACAGGTTGCAAGAGAGCTTTAAAACAAGCCACAGTTTTCCCTCATGGCACCTTGGACCGTGGCAGCAATCTCTAGACATATGGCAATTTTTAAGGCCGGCAGTGGGGCACCTGAGAAAGGGTGCTTTTGACACTGAAGGCGCCAGAAAAACAAGGAGCCCCAAGGTCTCTCTGCCAATAGAACAGGTTGCAAGGGAGGTCTAAAACAAGCCACAGTTTTCCCTCGTGGCTCCTTGGGCGTGGCAGCAATCTCTAGACATATGGTGATATCTAAAGGGCGGCCGTGGGGCACATGAGAAAGGGTGCTTTTGACACTGAAGGCGCCAGAAAAACAATGAGTCCCAAGGTCTCTGTGCCAATATAAGAGGGTCTCATGCAGCATTAAAACAAGGCACAGTTTTCCCTCGTGGCACCTTGGGAGTGGCAAGAATCTCTAGAGAAACGGCAATTTTTAATGGCGACAGTGGGGCACCTGAGAAAGGGTGCTTTTGACACTGAAGGCGCCAGAAAAGGCCGGAGCCCCAAGGCCTCTGTGTCAATATAAGAGGTTCTCATACAGTATTAATACAGGCCACAGTTTTCCCTCGTGGCACCTTGGGCGTGGCAGCAATGTCTAGAAATATGGTAATTTTTGAGGCTGGCCATGGCGAGAGTAAGAAAGCGTGCTTTTGACAGTGAAGGCACCAGGAAAGCCCGGAAGCCCCAAGGCCTATGTGCCAATAGAACAGGTTGGAAGAGAGCTTTAAAACAAGCCACAGTTTTCCCTCGTGGCACCTTGGCCGTGGCAGCAATCTCTAGACATGTGGTAATTTCTACAGGGTGGCCGGGGGGGCACCTGACAAAGGGTGCTTTTGACACTGAAGGCGCCAGAAAAACAAGGAGCCCCAAGGCCTATGTGCCAATAGAACAGGTTGCAAGAGAGCTTTAATACAAGCCACAGTTTTCCCTCGTGGCACCTTGGCTGTGGCAGCAATCTCTAGACATATGGCAATTTTTAAGGCCGGCAGTGGAGCACCTGAGAAAGGGTGCTTTTTGACACTGAAGGCGCCAGAAAAACACGGAGCCCCAAGGTCTCTGTGCCAATAGAACAGGTTGCAAGAGAGCTTTAATACAAGCCACAGTTTTCCCTCGTGGCACCTTGGCTGTGGCAGCAATCTCTAGACATGTGTAATTTCTACAGGGTGGCCGTGGGGCACCTGAGAAAGGGTGCTTTGACACTGAAGGCACCAGGAAAGCCCGGAGCCCCAAGGTCTCTGTGCCAATAGAACAGGTTTCTCCTAATGCATTAATAACAGTACACAGTTTTCCCTCGTGCACCTTGGCCTGTGCAGCAATCTCTAGACATGTTGGTAATTTTCTACAGGGTGCCAGTGGGGCACCTGAGAAAGAGTGCTTTTTGACACTGAAGGGCACCAGAAAAACAAGGAGCCCCAAGGTCTCTGTGCCAATAGAACAGGTTGCAAGAGAGCTTTAAAACAAGCCACAGTTTTCCCTCGTTGCTCCTTGGGCGTGGCAGCAATCTCTAGACATATGGTAATTTTTGAGGCTGGCCATGGCGAGAGTATGAAAGCGTGCTTTTGACAGTGAAGGCACCAGGAAAGCCGGAGCCCCAAGGCCTATGTGCCAATAGAACAGGTTGCAAGAGAGCTTTAAAACAAGCCACAGTGTTCCCTCGTGGCACCTTGGCCGTGGCAGCAATCTCTAGACATATGGTAATTTCTACAGGGTGGCCGGGGGCACATGAGAAAGAGTGCTTTTGACACTGAAGGCGACAGGAAAGCCCGGAGCCCCAAGGGCCTATGTGCCAATAGAACAGGTTGCAAGAGAGCTTTAAAACAAGCCACAGTTTTCCCTCGTTGGCACCTTGGCTGTGGCAGCAATCTCTAGACATATGGCTAATTTTTAAGGTCGGGCAGTGGGGGCACCTGAGAAAGGGTGCTTTTGACACTGAAGGCACCAGGAAAACAAGGAGCCCCAAGGCCTCTGTGCCAATAGAACAGGTTGAAGAGAGCTTTAATACAAGCCACAGATTTTCCCTCGTGGCACCATGGGCGTGGCAGCAATGTCTAGACATATGGTAATTTTGAGGCTGGCCAGGGGGCACATGAGAAAGCGTGCTTTTGACACTGAAGGCACCAGGAAAGCCCGGAGCCCCAAGGCCTATGTGCCAATAGAACAGGTTGCAAGAGAGCTTTAAAACAAGCCACAGTTTTCCCTCGTGGCACCTTGGCTGTGGCAGCAATCTCTAGACATATGGCAATTTTTAAGGCCGGCAGTGGGGCACCTGAGAAAGGGTGCTTTTGACACTGAAGGCGCCAGAAAAACAAGGGAGCCCCAAGGTCTCTGTGCCAATAGAACAGGTTGCAAGAGAGCTTTAAAACAAGCCACAGTTTTCCCTCAGTGGCACCTTGGCGTGGCAGCAATCTCTAGACATATGTTAATATCTAAAGGGCGGCAGTGGGGCACATGAGAAAGGGTGCTTTTGACACTGAAGGCGCCAGAAAAACAATGAGCCCCAAGGTCTCTGTGCCAATATAAGAGGGTCTCATGCAGCATTAAAACAAGGCACAGTTTTCCCTCGTGGCACCTGGGAGTGGCAAGAATCTCTAGAGAACGGCAATTTTTAATGGCGACAGTGGGGCACCTGAGAAAGGGTGCTTTTGACACTGAAGGCGCCAGAAAAGGCCGGAGCCCCAAGGCCTCTGTGTCAATATAAGAGGTTCTCATACAGTATTAATACAGGCCACAGTTTTCCCTCGTGGCACCTTGGGCGTGGCAGCAATGTCTAGACATATGGTAATTTTTGAGGCTGGCCATGGCGAGAGTAAGAAAGCGTGCTTTTGACAGTGAAGGCACCAGGAAAGCCCGGAGCCCCAAGGCCTATGTGCCAATAGAACAGGTTGGAAGAGAGCTTTAAAACAAGCCACAGTTTTCCCTCATGGCACCTTGGCCGTGGCAGCAATCTCTAGACATGTGGTAATTTCTACAGGGTGGCCGGGGGGCACCTGAGAAAGGGTGCTTTTGACACTGAAGGCGCCAGAAAAACAAGGAGCCCCAAGGCCTATGTGCCAATAGAACAGGTTGCAAGAGAGCTTAAAACAAGCCACAGTTTTCCCTCGTGGCACCTTGGCTGTGGCAGCAATCTCTAGACATATGGCAATTTTTAAGGCCGGCAGTGGAGCACCTGAGAAAGGGTGCTTTTGACACTGAAGGCGCCAGAAAAACAAGGAGCCCCAAGGTCTCTGTGCCAATAGAACAGGTTGCAAGAGAGCTTTAATACAAGCCACAGTTTTCCCTCGTGGCACCTTGGCTGTGGCAGCAATCTCTAGACATGTGGTAATTTCTACAGGGTGGCCGTGGGGCACATGAGAAAGCGTGCTTTTGACACTGAAGGCACCAGGAAAGCCCGGAGCCCCAAGGTCTCTGTGCCAATAGAACAGGTTCTCCTAATGCATTAATACAGTACACAGTTTTCCCTCGTGGCACCTTGGCTGTGGCAGCAATCTCTAGACATGTGGTAATTTCTACAGGGTGGCCGTGGGGCACCTGAGAAAGAGTGCTTTTGACACTGAAGGCACCAGAAAAACAAGGAGCCCCAAGGTCTCTGTGCCAATAGAACAGGTTGCAAGAGAGCTTTAAAACAAGCCACAGTTTTCCCTCGTGGCACCTTGGGCGTGGCAGCAATCTCTAGACATATGGTAATTTTTTGAGGCTGGCCATGGGGAGAGTAAGAAAGCGTGCTTTTGACAGTGAAGGCACCAGGAAAGCCCGGAGCCCCAAGGCCTATGTGCCAATAGAACAGGTTGCAAGAGAGCTTTAAAACAAGCCACAGTTTTCCCTCGTGGCACCTTGGCCGTTGGCAGCAATCTCTAGACCATATGGCAATTTCTACAGGGTGGCCGGGGGGCACATGAGAAAGAGTGCTTTGACACTGAAGGCAACAGGAAAAGCCCGGAGCCCCAAGGCCTATGTGCCAATAGAACAGGTTGCAAGAGAGCTTTAAAACACAGCCACAGTTTTCCCTCGTGGCACACCTTGGCTGTGGCAGCAATCTCTAGACATATGGCAATTTTTAAGGCCGGCAGTGGGGCACCTGAGAAAGGGTGCTTTTGACACTGAAGTCGCAAGAAAAGACCAGGAGCCCCAAGGTCCTCTGTGCCAATAGAACAGGTTGCAAGAGAGCTTTAATACAAGCCACAGATTTCCCTCGTGGCACCTTGGGCGTGGCAGCAATCTCTAGACATAAGGTAATTTTTGCAGGCTGGCCATGGGGCAGAGTAAGAAAGCGTGCTTTTGACAGCTGAAGGCAGCCAGAAAAAGCCAGGAGCCCCAAGGCCTATGTGCCAATAGAACAGGTTGCAAGAGAGCTTTAAAAACAAGCCACAGTTTTCCCATCGTGCACCTTGGCGTGGCAGCAATCTCTAGACATATGGCAATTTTTAAGGCCGGCAGTGGAGGGCACCTGAGAAAGGGTGCTTTTGACACTGAAGGTGCCAGAAAAACAAGGAGCCCCAAGGTCTCTGTGCCAATAGAACAGGTTGCAAGAGAGGCTTTAAAACAAGCCACAGTTTTCCCTCGTGGCTACCTTGGGCTGTGGCAGCAATCTCTAGACATATGGTGATTCTAAGGGCGGCCGTGGGGCACATGAGAAAGGGTGCTTTTGACACTGAAGGCGCCAAGAAAGCCCGGA
>CANTUZ010000027.1:5433337-5458314 GCA_947846985.1 Fratercula arctica
TCTTCAGAGAGTTCAGTTAGTTAGGAGAGACTTACCTGAAAAGTAAAATTACTGAAAGGAAAACTGGTTCTGTTGTACCTCAGACCAGCACATTCGCACATGGCTACACAACCTCAAATTGACATTAAAAAAAAAAAAGCACCCAATTGTATTCATGGAGCTGCCGATCACATCTTCCCTCTAATACCACGTGCTGAGCTGCCTCCGTACAACGCTCCTCTCGGCTCCCCTGCATCACCCTGCACATCTCTTCTCTCTGCTTCTAAAAATAGAGAAAAATATCAAACATTACCCTGATGCAGAGCAATAGCTTAATTCCAAAGGTCTTGTTTCTACTTCGGAATGCTGTTCAACTAGATCTAACTACAGCCTGCCATCCAAAAAATAAAAAAAAAAGAAAGAAATAAGCCCACAAACATTATACCCCAACACAAAGCAGCCTGAACATCTTTGAGATAATCTCTCCTTCACTAACTGTGAACAGCCTCTCTGACTTGGCTCTGCTTATGCCAATACCCCCTAATGAAGCACCCATGCACCCAACCTACTGAAAGCTAATCAATTCCAGATGACTACGCAACCTTTGCCACGGCCTCGACAGATCCGCATATTAACTATAGACTCTCATTGCTATTCTGCCTACCCTGGACGCTACACGCCCAGGCAGAGGGGCACCCAGCCAAACACACACAGTCACAGACGGACGCTACACAGAACACTGAAAACAACACGCCTCAAAGACGAGAGAAAACTCTCGGCAAGAAGGATGACACCCAGACCAAAGTCACTGTTGGGCAAGAAGACCTGGGGGACCGTGATGATGATGATGTGAAGAGGCTCTATGGAACCCCCTGAAACAAAGTGCAGAACGTCATCGTCTGTGATAAGAAGGGACTGTCAAGACTGATAAGATGTATGTGCAGGAAGCCCGGCTTCAAGACCTAAGAACGTAACGATGCATCTCAGAAGTTTCCAGACATCCCGCTTCCATGACTGGGACTTCTGGGACTTCTTCCCTGCAAGACCCATCTATGCTTTAAGTGCGTAACACAAGAAGAGCGGCAGCCGATTGGTGCTATGCCCACGGGTGCAGGTGTTTGAGATGCTAGGGATGGCGCCCGAGGCGTCACGCCACGTTCCTTGAGCTTCACGACAACATTGAGACCCAAGAAAGGTCTAAGACGCAGAACAAATACCACACAAATGACATGACAACAGACACAGGCTAGAACCGCCCTGCCCGGGACGTGCTAGCATCACGCTGAACAGTAAGCTGCATCCTTCACCTGCCCAAAGAGGCCCGTGCCCCACGACAGCCCTCGCCGCTATGCTAACTTCAAAGACCCCTTTTTGCGACTGTCAACCTTGTCCCCTTGGGCCCTCTCCGGCACCAGTCTCTCAACTTAGCTTTTGGAGGGCTGGGGGTCCGAATCCATCCTTGATGCAATCCACAGAAAACAGCCATCTGATATGTTCCCACGGTCACCAGGTGTCTCCTCTTCCTCTGAAAAGGAAAAAACAGAAACCCAAAAGCAACGACAGCACCAGCAATAAGTATCTTGAGAGGAAATGCCAACCTCTGCCACAACATCCTCAGCCTCCCAAACACCGTGGCGTTCCGCTTGCATGCTCTGTGCCGATTCCGGAGTCCGAGGCTGCAGCAACAATTATTTACAGCACCTAGGAGACCAAGAAACGCAACATTACCACTGCGCTTCTGCCAAATCACCAGTCCTGTGCTCCTTCTGGATACTATCCGGCTCATCTCGAATGCGAGAGGCTAGAACAGACCAAACCCTGTAAACACCCAAACCCATCTGCAAAACCTGTCCAAGAACGGCTCATGAACCCACACCCCTTTCCAGCCATCCCCCAGTGCCAAAACTTTAGAAACCCCTTCTCTTTGCCCTGAGCCGTCAGAGAAGAAGTCCCACTTCTTCCTGACACCTCCCACCCTCTATTTGCCAGCCTGAACCCCCTGTGTCAGCCGCTCCTCGGAAGCTGCCCTTCCAAGCCCTGCCCTGCCTATCTTCCATCTTCCCACAGCCTCCGGGCCCTGCTACAGACCCACAAAGCCTGTGAAGCCCTGACCCGACCTACCAGGGGCCTGCCGCAAGCCACAAAGGCTCCAGGGACACGGCAGCACTCTGCGCACTGTGGGGCAAGGCGACGAGCCGGCCCATGCCCTGAAAGACATTATACCTTATGTCCCTGCTGCTTTCTTGAGAAACGCGAAAACTCCACCTATGGCTGCAGACAAGATGCTCACCCAACCCCTGCGAAGTAATCTCCTCATCTGCCCAATTAAGACAGATGATATCATCATCTTACCTGGGATACAGCAAAACTAGCATAAGAAAAAGGAAACAAAGTTCCCTCTTCAACACAGTCAGGGATTCCAGGAAAACACACCGCACCTGGAATAAAGAAAAGCATACTGTTAAATTATCTCGCCACCTCAGAACGCTCATCACAACATTACTGACCTGAAAAAACACAAGGAAGAGAAGCAGCACACAAGACTCCTCACTACTATACGTGCTGCCAAACCTCACCTGGTCCTGAAGTTCTTACTACCTCCAACTTTCTGCCTCCCATTCTTTAAGTGTGGTAACATCTCTGCCCAAGTAGCTGAGACAGCTCCAAAGCTGCAATCGACGGAAGGACCGGCAGAGCTCTGACCCTGGAGAAGCCCGGTGGCAGAATGAGCTGCCCTGGCAGAGGCCGTGGTTCATGTACCTCAGCTCCCGCCCACCGCCCTTCCCACCATCACCAGGGAAAGGGGCCGGGCCGACCACCAGAAGGCACAGAGTCTGCTGGAGGAGCAGTGAGCCTATCTGCAAACCATTCCTTGGTATTCACAAGTGTCCCACCTTATCTGCTAGAAGCAGATACCATCTGAAAAATATGCTGTAAATTTTAAAGAACACAATTAGAACTGAACTATCAAGAATAACTAGCAAATTTTAATTCTGTTTAACCTCAAACCAGGGCATTTGCACATGGCTTTGCAACCTCAAGTTTAAAAAACCCTGATGTCATATAAACACCGGTCGCATCTTCTCTCTAATACCATGCGCCAACACACCTTCTTTTGGTACTCTGCTCTCCTCCTGCACAGCTTGTCCCTCTGCATCTGAAAAACAACAATAAGAAACACATTACCCAGATACAGACCATCTAGAGTGCAAAGACAGCATGCCAGTAGAAAAAAAACACACAACATCACAAACATTAAGACCCACACAAAGCAGCCTTAATAACTTTGAGATGCCTACTCCTCCACTACTGCTGAACAGCCCCTCCCACATAGCTCTGCTTTTCCAAAAAACCACTAATGAAACAGCTGTCCACACAACCTGCTGATGGCTACTCCATCTGGAACGGCCATACCGCCTTTGCTTCAATAGTCTAGGCAGATCCACATATTAATAGTAGATTCTCATCGCTATTCCAGCTACCCCTGACGCTACATCCCCGGGCAGGGCGGCTCAGAGCCAAAACACATACATACGCACAAACCAACAGTACATGGAACGCTACAAACAACGCGCCTCAAAGATGAGGGAAAACTCTCAGCAAGAAGGATGACACCCGACTGGAAGCCATTATCAGGCAAGACGACCTGCAGGACTGTAACGGTGACTTGAGGGGGCTCTGTGGAAGCCCCAGAAAATGTGTAGAACATCATAGCCTGTGACAAGAAACCACTATCAAAACTGAGAAGATGTACGCCTGAGAAGCCTGGCTTCAAGACCTAACAAATTAAGGATGCAGGGCTGAAAATCCAGTCCCTGAAAATGGACTCCTAGAGAGCAGAACTGCTCGTACAGATGGGAACAAAACTGCAAGTGAGAACCATTCAGAGTTCTCCATCGTAGAAAACCAATCCACACTTTAAGCTTGTAACTCAAGAAAATCAGTGCCTAAATACAGGCGTTTGAGACTCTACGGATGGTGCCCGAGGTGCATGCCGTGCTCCTTGAGTGTTAAGAGGACATCGAGACTCAAAGGTCTAAGACACAGAAGACACAACGCAAACAACACAACAGACACAGGCTGGAACTGCCCTGCCTGGCACAACCTAGCATCATGCCGAAGACTAACCCGCTCCCTTTATCTGCCCAAAGGGGATCGCTCCTGGACATACCTCTGCCCTGTGCTAACTTTAAAACCCTTCCCTGCAATTGTCAACCTCATCCGCTTCCTCCAGGGCTTTCCCTAGCCCTGGTCCCTCCACTGAGCTTTCAGAGGGCCAGGGGTCCAAAGCCGCTGTCAATGAAAGAACGATGCGTCAGCTATCTGGGACGTTCTTGCAGTCACCAGGTTCCTCTTCATCATCTGAAATAATAAAAAAAAAAAACCACACTAAACTGTTCCAGCAAGAAGTATCACAGAGGTCAACACCGACCTCTTCCACAACTCCCCCTTCCTCAAAAGCACAATGGCACTCTGCTCACCAGCACATTCCAGAGTCTGATGCTGTGGCCATCCCAGCTCCTAGCACCTGAGATACCAAGAAATTAGCATTAGATACCAAAATTAGTGTTGCACTTGTGAGTAATGACTGGCCCCGTGATCCTCCTTACTACTACCCTGGCTCACCTCAAATGCTCATCGGATTCCAAAAGGTGGCTTGCAGAGCCCCTACAAAACTGTTGTGGTTTGGCCTCAGGTGGCAACAAAGAACCACGTGTCGCTCGCTCAGCGCTTCCCGGTACAGGAAGGATCAAAAGAAAAAGGCAAAACTCTTGGGTTGAGACAAAGGCAGTTTAACAGAACAGCAAAGGGAACAAGAAAACAACAACAATAACACCGACAGAGAAATATACAAACGCGATTACGGAACCGCCCTTCCCCGTCGGTCCGGACCCGGCAGGCGCCAGCCCGCTCCGAACCCAACTGCCTGCCCCCTCCCTCCTTTTAATCTCAGGGTGGGCATGGCTCACATGGCATGGAATACTTAACCCTGTCCCTGCTGGAACCAGGACAAAAACCAAACAGTAAACTCTTAACCAAGTCGCCATATACTATTTCGCTATGAGACACTGACATAGCCCGCATCTGCCTCACCTTCTTTGCCCACTCATCCCCATGTGGCTGTGCCCCTCCAAGCCTGCGTGCCCCACCTGACAAAAACAAAGACCCAAACAGAAGGCACAAGCTGAAATACTGCCAAAAACCTCAGCCTGACTGCAACAATTCTTATAGCCCGCTCCTTTACCTTGCGTGCTGGTCCACCCGGCCTCCGTACTGTAGGGCTGCCACCTTGAGGCTTGTGCACCCCCTGTAAAACAGAACCAAGGATCTTTTAGAACTTCACCCACAATACAACACCTGAAAGAGAACTGTGACTTCAGCCCCACCCATCGCTACTCACCTTGACCTGCTCAGCCCCTGTGCCCGTATCGAACATCACCCATTGCTTCAAATCGAAAAAATAGGATACCGTAGTGTAGTTGTAGAGCCACTGGGCACATCTTCCCTCTCAGACCATGCACTGAGCCGCCTTCTTACCGCACGCCACTCGGCTCTTCTACGTTGCCCGATACAGCTTGTCCCTCGTGCATCTGATAAAACAATATCAAACTAATAACCTGAATGCAGAGCGATACCTCCATAATACCAAAAGCCTTGTTCCATTTTAGAAATACCATCTCAGCTCCAACTACAGCCTACCATTAAAAAACCCACTGAATTTAAGGTCCACACAAAGCACCCTTAACATCTTTGAAACGGGGTCTCCTTCAGTACTGCTGAACAGCCCCTCCCACATAGCTCTGCTCTTCCCCATAAAACATTACTGTAATTCACATCCATACAACGTGCTGATGTCTACTCCATCTGAGGAGACTGGTCCACCCTGGCCTCAACAGTCTAGGCAGATCCACATACTAACCGTAGACTCTTATCACTGTTCAGCCTACCCCTGACTCTACATCCCCGGGCAGGGCAGCTCTGAGCCAAACACACACAAGCACAGACCAACACTACACAGAATACTACAAACAATGCGCCACAAAGATGAGAGAAAACTCTCTGCAAGAAGAATGACACCAGCATGGAAGTCACCATCAGGCAAGAAGACCTGCGGGTCCACGATGGTGATGTGAAGAGGCTCTATGGAACTCCCTGAAAACAAGTGTAGAATGTCACGGTCTGTGATAAGAAAAGACTCTCCAAAATGCGAAGATGTGTGCGCAGGAAGCCTGGCTTCAGGACCTAAGAATGTAATGACGCACAGCAGAAATCCCTGAAGTCCCTGAAAATGGACTGCTTCGAAAGCAGAACTGCTCATGCAACCGGGAACAACTCTGCAAAAGAGAACCGACTGGAAACTTCCCAGACTCGAGAGCGATCCATCATTTAAGCTTGTAACGCAACAAGAAAAGCATCGCCCGATTGATGCTCTGCCAATATGTATAGACATTTGAGACCCTCGGGGCTGCTACCAAGGTGCATGCTGTTGTCCTTCAGCACAAAGGGCAACAAGGACATGGAGAATTCAGGAAGGTCTAAGACACAGAAGACAGACCACACCAACTACACAACAACAGACACAGGCTCAAACCGCCCTGCCCGGCACAACCTAGCATCATGCCGAAGACTAACCCGCTCCCTTTACCTGCCCCGAGGGGACGGCTCCTGGAAACGCCTCTGCTCTACACTAACTTTAAAACCCCTCCCTGCAATTGCCGACCTCGCCCCCTCCCTCCCCCGACCCCACTCCAGCGCTGGTCCCTCAACTTATCTTTTGGAGGGCTGGGAGTCTCACTCCATCCTCAATAAGGAAAACCACAATTGGCCAACGGGATGAATCCTTCCATCATCAGGTTCTTCATCATCTACAAAAGAGTCCACACACAACAGTGCGGTCAGTCAGCAATGCATCAGGCAACACGTACCCTTCCTCCAACAACCCGCTCCTCAGAAGGCTCTTGCCTTCTGCTCACCTGCACCATGCAAACTCCAAAGTTGGATGCTGCAGCTGTGTGTGAGCTGGCACAGGCAGGACACATTAACAACCACAAAACAACAGAAGAGCTGCAAAGAATAAATGTATTTTTGTTACATTGCCAACGGAGGCATTCCAAAAGTGGCACCTGGGCAAAGGCACACAAGCAACGCTGTAGGCGCTGCAGAGCTCGGTCGATGCTAGCGGATTGCCAAGCACCCTGTTTTCACTGGTCTATCGGGGATCGACGCGGGTGGAGTTTACCGCTGCGCTTCGATCTTTCCCACGGCAGAGCAGGGGTCTCGAGCACGTTCCTTAGGGTGCTTCTGAGTCTACAACAGGCCTCTTATAAGTCAACAGGCGTTCTACTTGTTAAGCACAGAAGACTGAACACCGCTTAAGATACAAACATTTTTCTACACCCCACGCTTAGAGTGACCTGTAAGTCACTTGAGCATGTTTAAAATCCTCCTCACCAACATTCCCTTTTCATCACCCCCCACGGGCTGTCTTTGATTGTGGCATCTAACAGACTGACACAGAAAGTTGTCATTGCACTTACAAGTAATCTCCAGTCCCGTGCATCTCCTCTCTACTGCCCTGCTCACCTCAAACGCTCATCCAGTTCCGTAGACCGCCTGCACGTACCTGAAAAACCGAATGGCAAGCACTCCACTGAGCTGCCACATAGTATTCTGCTGCTAGACACTGACCGTACCTACCACCACCTCACCTGTTTGAACCCCTCATCGTCATGTGACATCACCCCTCTGAGCCTGGGTGGGGCATCTGCAGAAACCCAAGCAAAACAGTACATGCTGAGATACTGCCCAAATCCATAGCCTGCATGCACCGATTCCCTTCTCCCACCTCTATACCTTGACAGCTTGCTGGCCCATGCACCGTCAGGTTGGGTTGCCGCCTGGAGGCCTGTGCGCCACCTGTAAAATCCACATCAAATGGGTTGCCTAAAACTTGACCCACAATACAGCACCTGAAAAAATAACTGCAACTTCAGTCCATCGCTCACCTTGCCCTAGTCAGCCCTGGCCGCCAAATCCGACATCGCTTCAAGCTCCAAACTGAAAAAATGCAGTCGTAGATTCACACATCCGATCTTCACTTTAATACCACCCACTGACCCCCATTGTTATGATGTTCCCCTCAGCTCTCCTATGTTGCTCTGCACGGCTTCTCCTTCATGCATCTGATATATCAAACCGGTCAGCTGGATGCAGATCAATACCTTCATAAGGCCAAAATTCTTCTTCCTATTTAGAAATACCACCTTGGCTGTAACTACAGCCTATCATTAAAAACTCCATTAAGTCCCGCACAAAACAGCCTTGACATCTTTGAGATGCAATCTCCTTCGCTATTGAATAACCCCTCCCACATAGCTCTGCTCTTCCCATAAAAGATTGATGAAGAACCTGTCCACGCAGCCTGCCGATGGCTACTTTGAGATGACTATAAAAACCTTTATCTCGGTCTAAGCAGATCCACATATTAACCACAGACTCTTATTGCTGCACCTCCTACCCCTGATGCTACACACCCAGGCAAGGGCAGTCCCGAGCCAAACACACATATATGCACAAACCAACACTACACAGAACACTACAAACAACGTGCCTCCAAAATGAGAGAAAACTCTCAGCAAGAAAAGTGACACTTATGAAAGTAAAATCTCATCAAGAAGAACGCACCTAAATGGAAGTCACCCTTGGGGAAGAAGGCCTGCATGCCCCTGATGGTGACGTTGAGGAGGCTCTAGGGAAGCCCCAGGAAATGGGTAGAACGACGTGACCCAAGACAAGAAGCGACTCTCAAAACTGAGAGGACGAACGCACAGGAAACCCAGCTTCGAGACCCAAGAACCTAATGATGCATCTCAGAAGTTTCCAAGCAGCCCACTTCCACAACTGGGACTTCTTCCCTGCAAGACCGATCTACACTTTAAGTGTGTAACACAAAAAGAGAGGCAGATGATTGGTGCTATGCTCACAGGTGCGGGCATTCGAGACCCCAGGGATGGCGCCTGAGGCACTATGCCATGCTCCTGGAGCTTACAAATGACCTTGAGACCCGAGAAAGGTCTAAGACGCAGAACACAGACCACATGAACGACACAACAACAGACACAGGCTGGAACTGCCCTGCCCAGGATGCGCTAGCATCATGCTGAACAGTAAGCCACATCCTTTACCTGCCCAAAGGGGACTGTGCTCCAGGAAAGCCCTTGCCACTATGCTAACTTCAAAGACCCCTTTTTGTGACTGTCAACCCTTGGCCCCTCTCGGGCAACGATCTCTCAACTTATCTTTTAGGTGGCCAGACAGCATCCAAATCCATCCTTGATGCAATCCACAAAAAACAGCTATCTGATATCTTCCTGCAGTCACCGAGTTCCTCCTCTTCCTCTGCAAAATGAAAAAAAAAACCATGAATCCCCAAAGCAACCACAGCACCAGCAATAAGCATCTTGAGAGGAGATACCAACCTCTTCCACAACACCCTCAGCCTCCAAAATGCCATAGCGTTCCGCTCGCCTGCTCCGTACTAATTCCAGAGTCTGAGGCTACAACAACAATTATTTACGGCACCTAAGAGACCAAGAAACACAACATTACCATTGCATTTCTGTGAAATCACCAGTTCTGTGCTCCTCCTTGCTACTATCTGGCTCACCTCAAATGTGAGACGCTAGAACAGAACAGACCCCGTCAACACCCAAATCCAAGCGCAAAACCTGTCCAAGACAGAATCATGAACCCACCTCCCTTTCCCAGTCATCCCCCAGCACCAAAACTTCAGAAACCCCTTCTCTTCTCCTGAGCCATCAGGGAAAGAGCCCCACTTCTTCCTGACAGCTCCTGCCCTCCATTGGCTGGCTTGAACCCCCTGCATCAGTCGCTCCTCAGGAGCTGCTCTTCTGAGCCCTGCCCTGTGTTCAGTGGTCACCTCCTATCTTGTGTTTTCTCACAGACTCCAGGCTCTGCTACAGACCCGCAAAGTCAGCAAAGCCCTGACCTGACCTACCAGGGGCCTGCCGCAGGCTGCAAAGGCTCCAGGGCCACCGTGATACTCTGTGTATCATCAGGGAAGACAATGAGCTGTCCCATACCCTGAAAGGCAATATGCCCCTTCCTCAAAGCGCTGAAATCCCATATATAAGCACATAGAAGACATTAATCCTAACTCTTACTCAATAATCTTATAACTGGCCCAGTTAAAGGTAATAAAAGCAACTGCTTAGGGAGTGTAGTGCAAAACTAGAGAAAAAACCAGAATTCTATCTTCAATACAGTCAAGAATTACAGTAAAACACATAGCACCTGGAATAAAAAAAAAAAAAAGGAGAAACATGCTATTAAACCACCTGGCTGCACTGAACACTTATTGTGAAATTACTGATCTGAGGAAAAAAAAAAAAACAAACCACACAACAAAAGTAACATATGAGTCCATATACTGCTATATATAGCCTTATCTCTAAATTCTTACCTAAACTAATCTTATTACTGAAAGAGACCTGCCCAAACAGCAGAACAAACTCCAAACCTACACCTCACTTAAGAGACCGCACACCTCTGACCCAGTAGAAGCCCACCACCAGAATGAGCTGCTGAGCCAAGGCTGGGGCTCATATAGCCCGGGCCCCGCCTACTGCCCTCAGGCACGCCCACCACCCTTCCCACAATCCCCTGGGGAAAGGGCAGGGCCAACCCCGAGAACGGTAAAAGCTGCAGGAGGAGCAGCACTGTGTTGTTATGGGCCTTAAGTTTACCACGGGCAAAGGAGCAAAAAGGAAGAGTAACCTTTACTAGAAAAAGCAATATCTGCTGTTTTACTACAGCAATACCTATTGCATCAACAACGTGACCAGGTAGGCAATTAAGTTATTTTTTTGTGGAACATAGATAGAAAAAGATGCCCAAGCTTATATACCTGAGTATCCTTAAAAAAAGAAAAAAAACCCAGCATATTGTTATGAACTTATTCTTTGTTTCTAGTAAGACCGTGTGTACTGCTGAGCTTTTGCCAGAACTGCGTTCTGGATGGGAATGAATGACAAAGCCGAATCAGATTCCCCAAGAACACGTTCTCAAAAATATTTTCTCTGGAAAGTAAGTAAGTTACTGTATATTATTGGTAATTTAGAATCATACTGATGATCTCGTTTTGACTTATTTATTCAACAGCACTACTTGAGGCCCAAAAGACAGAAAGCAACAAAAAAGCGTGGAAATACAAGTAACATACCTGAAACAGCATAAAGCACATCGATTAACATCTAAGTAGCCAGAACAAAAATAAGTTGTGAAGGGCAACAAAAATAATCATGGCAGATGTATTGATAAAAGTAGATGAAGGCTAAGAGAGGATCTGAGCCTACGATAGACGTGGTTAGGGTACCAGATACCAAATAGAAACATACTGTAATGCAGAAACCAAAAGGGCTCCTCTACAGCATGGAGCTGACTTTAGAAAAGTTTCTGGCAGAATGAGAGGTCTTGTCAGAGAAATTAGAGAGGTCCCAAAGGGGATGGAGAAACCAAAGATGTCTTGAGATACTATGAGCTGAAAAGGGAGTCGAGCAAAGTGTGGCTGTCCTCAGAGGACAGACTGCAGGTGCACCAAAAAGATGAAAGGACTGCGAGACTCATGGGGTTAATGGTTGCGAACTCTGGAAAGGTTCTGAGGGGAAAACAGGAGCTCAAAGTGCCCTTTGGGGCTAAAACAGGGCTCTGGGGCATAGGAGATCTCTTGTGAGAGCTCTGCGATGGGAGCAGGGGTGTCCCCGCCTGAGAGACTGAATAAGCCTCAGAGATAACAAGGCAGAGCTCTGAAGGGGATTTTGACAAAGTATGGATGATGTCAGGGGGCTGGGGACAGAATCAAGGCATCCTAAATAGTGAAGAAGTAGTTAAGGGCGCTCTGAAAGCGCAAAAACTGCAAAATCAAAAGGGAGCTGAAGTGCTGAGAGTGCTGTGGAGTATGAGAAAGGACTCAGAGGACACGGCTTTAGAGAGCAGAGGCGTTATGACAGGGGAGGGTAGGAAAAGAAGGCTCGGAGACATGGCGCAGGCTTAAGAGTCTTGAGACGAGGTCTGGCCAAATGACAGATGAATGAGTGAGAGAGGAACCGAATGGACATGCCCTCGATGGCAGAGAGAAAGATGACAGGGTGCCACGTAGCAAAGAAAGACGGGAGGCTCTCATGGAACCGAAGAGATAGAAAGGGAGATAAAGAGCTACAAGGGTCTGTGGAGTTCGAGGAAGGTCTCAGGAAGCTTTGTGAGGGTGAAGAGAGGGGTGTCAAGGGGGGCTGGTAGACGAAAGAAGGCTGGGGGAGGACAAAGAGGAGCTCAGATGATTGTCTGAGGGGAGTACGGAGGTTTCGGGGTGGCGGGGGACTGAACACAGGAATCCTAAGTAGCGTAGAGGAACAAAGGAGTGCTCTACAACTCAGACGGACACACCTAAAATGCTACAAGATGAATACGGAGCGCCAGGAAACTCCCGGGTGCGTCGTGACAGGGGGGAGAAAAGTCCCGATGGAGCCAGAGAGACAGAAAAATGATAGGGACCGTGATGATGAAATCCAGAGGGGATCTGAACTGAGTAAACATTGCCTTGGAGGCCAGGGAACTAATAGAGGCACGGCTACAAGGACGAGGGGACAGAAGAACTGGGCTGGGTGTCGAAGAAGAGCCCGGGAAGACCCTCCCGCCGAGCAGCGAGGTTCAGACTGGACCCCCTTGCTTTCTAAACTCCTTCTCGGAGAGGAGTCTAGGTGCGGCTGGATCCAGTCTTGGCCTCCGACTGTAAAGAAAAATTCCCATCTGGATTCTGTCACAGGGTCGGTCTGCTACGGCTTGAGCCGGGTACCTTGGAAGAGGGACCCCCTTGATATTTTTCCTGTGCTTTGTAAAGCCTCATGATCTATGATGCAAGGTATTCATGCCCCTGTTCACGTGACAAGCATGTGTCTCATGTCTGATAAAATTGTTCAGCTGTTACGTGTCCTCTTTGATAACTGGAGTTTTGGTGCAAATGCTTGTACCTTCTGACCTGGTTTTGTGACCTCTTTGTCTCCGCCTGTATCTTATCCTTCTCCTGCTGACTTGGGATAAAGTGGTCCCTTTCTTCATTTCCAAGAATTAGAGTTCCCTTTCCTTTGATCGTAACGGTCACTCTAATTCCTAATGTTAAGCATATAATCTTCATTAATGTTACTTATACAATTTCATTTTGTTAGTTAAGTTACAATGTATCAAAGTAAAACAAAAATACTATCCATCCTTCTTGGACCAAGAAGGAGTTCAGCCAAAGTTTGCTGTGTTGCTCGGTTACATCTCACGGCCTAAGGCTTCACCGGTCGAGGTGCTTATGCTCAGCAAAACTTCAGTGTCCAACACTGGGTCACAGATATGGAGTCAGGAAGCCCTCTGAGGGAAGGAGAGGGGTGTGCGAGGTCCGCGACAAAGCTGAAGATGTGCTAAGGGCGACCTTGAAGGCATCTATAGCTGTCGTGACGCCGTGAGAGGGGTCCTGAATGGGCCAGAGAGACCGAAGAAGGGACACGAGGAGGAAAGTCTGGGAGGGATTGCAACAGAGTACAGATGTCCTCGGGAGGCTGGGGACCAAATGGAAGCATCCTAGGTGGCACAGAGGATGATAAGAGGGCTCTGAGGCACAAACAAACCAGAGGACGGGCTTCTGAGGGAAAGAGCTCAAACATAAAATTTTATAAGTAACAGGGATTAAGAAAATAAGGACAAAAAATAAAAAATAGAAACAGTGAACTCAAAACACGTAGAAAGAAAATTGAAAAACAGAAGGCACTAAGGAAAGACGAGAAATAATTACAAGTAAAGACGGCAAAGGAGATAAATGTAGACAGAAAATCTTGAGAGCGTCCATGATTACAGAAGCAAGGAAACAAATTACAAAATAACAATGGCAAACTAAATTGGAGACATAGAAGGAAAAATTAAAAAGCAACAGCACTAAGGAAAGACAATAAATAATTTTAAAATGACAGCAAAGGGAACAAAAGTAGGCCTAGCAAGAACATTTAAAAAGTGCTAGCTGGTAGGGTAAATAAAGAGATATTACAAATTAGGGATGGCAAACAAAAACAGATGTAGAAAGAAAATTTTAAATGCGTCGGCAGTAAGGAAAGACAAGAAATAATTAAAAGAAAAGCAATAAAGACAACAAACAGGATAAAAGTAAGAAATTTAAGAAGTGATGGGGATTGGGGAAACAAAAGGAAATAATTAGGAAATATGGACGGCAAAGTGCAATGGAGATGTAGAAAGAAAATTTTAAAAAGCCTCTGCATTAATGAAATAAGAAAAAAAATTAAAAATATACCCAGTGAATGAGATAAAAGTGGACAGAAAGAACCTTTTAAAAGCAAGTTTACAGGCAACAAAGTACAAGACTGATACAGAACAAACAAAAATTGGTATTGGCAGCTTCATAAAATTATACAGAATTTTTAAAGTGAGGTGGTAAGAGAAAGACAGGAAAAATCAAAAGGCGAGGATGGCAAACTGGATAAAAGTTGACATAGTAAGAAAATTTAAAAACCAAACGGATTAAGAAAAGAGGGAGAAAAAAATAGGGTCAGCAAACTGAATAAATAAAGACAATGAAACAAAAATTTAAAATTAACAAAGTAGAGGACAGTCAAGAAGAAATAAAAAACACAGACGGGGATCTGGGTAAATGGAGACACAGAAAGAAAATTTGGAAAGCAACGGGGTACCGGCCATACAGGTAGGTAGGTAGGAAGTTAAATAGCAGGAGACGGAGTCGGACCGACAGCCACAGGCAGAGGACAATGGAAGAGGGATGAGGGGCAGAGCAGAGGGAGTCGCTGGAAATAGAGACGGGTTGCTGGGTAGAGGGAGACCTGCAAATGCGATTTTCACAAGCGGTACCGAAGAAGGCAGTGTGGGAAGAATGAAATAATAGCAGATGGGGAGCTGGGAAGGCAGAGGCGCAGAAAGGAAACGGAGAAGGGGACAGAGTACAGGGTGGCGTTGGCAGAAGAGCAAAAACTTTTGGGGAGGCAGAGGCTGGGACAGGTGAGGACGCAGGCAGAGATGGGGAGAAGCGCGGCAGGGAAGGGCCTGGACACACGAGAGATGGTGTGTGACTCACCGCAGCTCCTGGCACAGGTGGGAGACCTTCACTGCCCAGAGGCTTCTCTCTCTGCCCCTTCCTCCTCTGTGGTGCTGGCAGCCTGGCCCGCCAAGGAGCGGGCGGTGGGTGCCTCAATGCTCTTCTCCCGTGAGGCATCACAGAGGCACAGAGGCTCGCACGTGCAGCAGACTGAGGCAGCGAGCTCCCGGCGCTCTGTGCTGGTGGTGGGCTCTGTCAAGGATAACCAGGAGGGACCCTTCCTTGCTGTGGGGACTGTCTGTTCCTTGCTGCAGGCAGCTGCCTGTGGAACCCCCTTTATTTCACTCCTCAGCTGGCTCCAGCAGGCAGGATTGCCCAGGCAGCCCCCTCCCCAGCTAAAGACCATCAGTGCAGCAGGCCCACCTGCAGCCTTTTTAAACCCTTTAACCAGCCCATCCTCATCTCATGGGTCCCACCTGCGCTGCCTCAGCCCCAGCTGGAGCCACTGGGAACAGGAGCCATTGCCAAAGCCCCACAGCACATCACCCCCTCCCCTGAGCCTGTCCCCAGCAATGAGCTCTGCACCCTGGGGGCAGCAAATGCATCCAGGGGCACAGAGGAGGCAGGAAGTATTTACTCATTAATGTGCATAAGAAATCCTGGCAGCGAGTTGGCTAGGAGGCTGTGTCCAAAGGCAGCAGGACAGAGGGAGAAAAGGGAAGGAAACAGCAGGAGAAAGGACAGAGGGACATAGAGAAGGGGTGTGGGACAGGAAGCCAGGAAACGGGCAGAGGGAAGGGGTGGCGTGAAACGGGGTGAGAATGGGGAAAGCGTGGAAAGGCGGACAGAGGACGGGGGCAGGAAAAGGGAGGCATGGGAGAAGGAAAGGGGAAACAGGGAAAGAGGTGACAGCGAGCAGGGGCGTTAGAAATGGGGAAAGGCAGGACGGTGGGAAAGCAAGGGGGAAAGGGAGGACTCAAGGTGCTCACCCTACCCCCTGCTAAATAATTTCACCATCACCCAAATAAAGAAAAACCATATCCGCAACTTACACGGTATACAGCAAAACTGTTGAAAAAAACCAAAGTTCCATCTTCAGTCAAGTTGGGAATTCCTCAATATGCAGTATACCTGGAATTAAAAAAAAAAGGCACACTATTCAACTCCTCCCCCACGATGCTTCCCAGAGGCACGGTGGCTTAGACGGTGGCTCACACGCGCAGCCAATGAAGGCAGCGAGCTCCCGGTGCTCTGTGCTGGTGGTGTGCTCTGTCAGGGATGGCTGGGAGGGATCCTTCCTCCCTGCGGGGACCATCCGTTCCTCACTGGAGGCACCTGCCTGTTGGAACCCCCTTCTTTTTACTCCTCAGCCAGCTCCAGCAGGCAGCTGTGCCCAGGCAGCACCCTCGGCACGGCAGGGCCAACCCCATCCTCAGCCTCACTGGCTGCACCTGAGCCTGGCCCAGCCCCTCCTCACCTCACGGGTCCCACCTGGGCTGCCTCAGCCCCAGCTGGAGCCCACTGGGAACAGGAGCCATTGCTAAAGCCCCACAGCACATCACCCCTTCCCCTGAGCCCATCCCCAACAATGAGCTCTGCACCCTGGGGGCAGCAAATGCATCCAGGGGCACAGAGGAGGCAGGAAGTGTTTATTCCTTAATGTGCATAAGGAATCCCAGCTATGAGTTGGCTACAAGGCTCAGTGCCCAAAGGCAGCAGGACAGAGGGACAAAAGGGAAGAAAATAGCAGAAGGAAGAACAGAGGGACATAGAAAAGGGGTATGGGACAGGAAGCCAGGAAATGGGAGGCCATGAACAGGAGAGGGATGGGGAGTAGGACAGCTATGTGGAGAGAGGCAAGACTATGCAAAAAAAAACAAGAGACAGAGAAAGGGAGGAATAAATAAGAGACACAGGGACTAGGAGAGAGGTAGAAGGGACCAGCAGGACAAGAAGACAGAGACAAGACAAGGAGCAGGGGAAAAGAAACATCATCAAGAAATAAAAAATAGAAACAGGGACCCAGACAGAAGTACACATTGAAAGAAAATCTTGAAAAGCAACAGGGTACAAGAAACAAGCAAAACATAACAGGGAGAGGTAGAAAAAATTTAAAAAGGGACAGGGGGCAGAACAGAGAGGGAAGAATTGGGAATTGTAGAGATGGGTAGAAGGAGACATAGACACAAAATTGAAAGGCACAGGATACAAGTATCATACCCAAGAATTAAAGATAGGTACACAAAACTGTATAGAGAGAGATTGAGGAAGACAGTTATGAAAAGCGACAAGGTACAAGAAACATGGGAAAGAAGGGAAAGGTAGCAAGAAAATTTTCAAACTAACTGGGTTGAAGAAACATAAGCAAGAATTAAAAAGAAAGGGGTGGAGAGGAAGAAAGTTTCAAAAGAGATAGGGTACAAGAAACATAGTCAAGCATTAAAAAAACAGGGACAGGGAGCGTAATAGAAGTAATCTGGGGCGGATGGACCTTGGCTGGCCACTGGGTGCCCACCAAGCCACTCTACTGAGACAGGGAAAAATTAAAATGAAAAAGTTTGTAGGTTGACACAAGGACAAAGAGATCACTCAGTTATTGTCACAGGCACAACAGATTCAACTTGGAGAAATTCATTTAATTTATTGTCCATCAAACAACATGAAATAAGAACAAATCTAAAAAACACCTTCCCACCACCCCTCTCTTTTTTCCTGGGCTCGTCTTCACTCACAACTTCTCTACATCCTGCCCCTGGGCAATGCAGGGTGACAGGGAGTGGGGGTTGTGGTCAGTTCATCTCCTATTTTCTCTGCCGCTCCTTCCTCCTGCTGCTCTTTTTCTGCTCCAACATGGGGTCCTCCATGGGTTGCAGGGGACTCTGTGCTCCCAGCCAGCACTGATGATGGGCTCAGCTTTGACCAGCAGCAGGTCTGTCTCAGAGCTGGAACTGGCTGTGCCTAACGTGGGGGCAGATCCTGGTATCTTCTCACAGAACCCACAGAACTCCTTTTTATATACATAAAGTCATATTTTTCAATATGTATAAAAATGAGAAACTGTTCTTTATTTCAGTGCCTCATACCCATATATACAGGTTTTATTATTTTTTAAACACACATTCCTCACATGAGTTTTCAGGAATTTTTGGGCTGTGAACTGCCTCTTTTAGGGGGAACTCCATGTGACACACACCGCCCCCCCCAAGAAGGTCTTGTTTTGACTTAGAAATACCATCCAGAGTACAACTACAACCTGCCATTAAAAAAAAAAAAACCAACCTACACACACGAACATTACACCCCACACAAAGCAACCTTAACATTTTTGAGATGCAGTCTGCTTCACTACTGCTGAACAGCCCCTCCCACATAGCTCTGCTCATCCCAGAAAAACTCCACTAATTAAAGAGCTGCCTACACAACCTGCTGATGGCTACTTGATGGGAGTTGACTGTACCACCTTTGCCTCAACAGTCTTATTAGATCAACATATTAACCATAGACTCTTTTGCTGTTCCACCTACCCCTGACTCTACATGACCAGGCAGAGCAGCTCCGAGCCAAACACACACAAGCACAGATCAAAACTACACAGAATACTACAAACAGTGCACCTCACAGATGAGGGAAAACTCTCAGCAAGAAGGATGACAACCAGACCTAAGTGATTGTCAGACAAGAAGACCTGTGGTACCATGATGGTGACATGAGAAGGCTCTAGGGAAACCCCAGGAAAGGAGTACAATGTAATGGCCCGGGACAACAAGTGACTCTAAAACTGAGAAGATGTATGCACAGGAAGCCCGGCTTCAAGACCTAAGAACTTAAGGATGCAGGGAAAATGCATCACTGAAAGTGGATGGCTAGAGAACAGACCTGCTTACACAGCCAGGAACAATGCTGCAAATGAGGACCATCCAGAAACTTCTGAGATGCAAGACTGATCCATGCTTTAAGCTTATAATGCAAGAAAAGCAGCACCCAACCAGGGCAATGCCAATGAGTACAGGCATTCAAGGCTCTAGGGATGGTGCCTGAAGTACAGACTGTGCTCCTCAAGTGTAAAGAGAGCATCGAGACCCAAGGAAGGTTTAAGACACAGAAGACAGACCACGCAAACAACACAACAGACACAGGCCGGAACTGCCCTGCCCGGTTCATGCTAGCATTGTGCTGAAAACTAACCTGCTCCCTTGACCTGCCCAAAGGGGACTGCTCCAGGACAGCCCTCTGCCCTTCTCTAAGATGCCTCCCTGCAACTCCCAAACTTCTCCCCTCCTCCCAAACCCTCCCCAGCCCTGGCCACTCAACTTAGCTTTCAGAGGGCTGGAGGCCTTAAATCCCATGTCAACAAAAAAACCCAGTACATCAACTGTCTAGGACATTCCTGTAGTCACCAGGTTCCTCTTCATCATCTGCAATTAAAGAAAACCAAACGGTGACAGCAAGAAGTTTCAGAGATGTCAGCGCCAACCTCTTCCACAATTTCCCCTTCTTCAAAAGCACAATGGTATCCCGCTCACCTGCTCATTCCAGAGTTAGACGCTGTGGCCATCACTGCTTGAGATACCAAGAAACAAAATTACAGTTGCACACGTGAGAAGTCACCAGCCCCAAGCTCCTCCTCGCTACTGCCTCAGCTCACCTCTAATACTCATCCACTTCCAAAGATGGCTCACAGGGCACCTGCAAAACCAGAAGGTAAATACTTAACCAAGTTGCCATATAATACTTCACTATTAGACACCAATATGGCCCACAACCACCTCACCTTCTCAGCCTGCTCATCAGCATGCGGCTTAGCCCCTCTGAGCCTGTGTCCTGCACCTGACAACAAAAATAAAAAGACAACCAAAAGCCATATGCTGAGATACTGCCTGAAACCTCAGCTTGCCCACAGCCATTCCCATCTCCTACTCCTTTACCCTGGCCTCTTGCCCACCTGCCCTCCATGGTTTCAGGCTGCTGCTTTGAGGCTTATAGACCATCTGTAAAACAGACCCAAAGGACACTTAAAACTTCAGCCACAATACAACATCTGAGAAAGAATTGTTGTTTCAGCCCACTAGTCATTGCTCACCTTGCCTGAGTCTTGTCCAGTGCCAATATCCTGCTTTAGTCATCACTTCACACCTTCAAAATTAAAAAAAAAACACCACACCCAACCACTAATAACTGTAATATAGTCAACATAGCCACCAGTCACATCTTCCCTCCAGCACCATGCACTGACCCCCCTTCTTACGGGGTCCCGCTTGCCTCCTCCATCACTCTTTGGTGCGCATCTTGTCCCCCTGCGTCTGAAAAAAAATCAGTAAACAAGTCACCCAGATGCTGATCAGTAGCTGAACAATTCCAGGGGCCTTGTTTCCATTTAGGAATACCATCTATGCTCCAACTACAGCCTGTCACTAAAAAAAAAATTGACCCAACGTTAATCCCCACACATACAAGCCTTAACACCTTCAATCTACTTCACTACCGCCAAACAGGCCCTCCCAGAAGGCTCCAATCATCTCCATAAAACACTATGGAAATGACTATCCTTGCCAATGGCTGCTTGATCCCAGATGACTGTACAACCTTTGGCTAAACAGTCTTGGCAGATCAACATATTACCCATAGACTCCTATTGCTGTTCCACCCACCCCTGACTCTACACCCCCAGGCAGGACAGCTCCACACCAAACACACCCACATGCAGCCCAACACCACACAGCACTACAGACAACGTGACTCCAAGATGAGAGAAAACTCTCCACAAGAAGAACGACTTTCAGACAAGAGATGCTGTTAGGCAAGACAACCTACAGGGCCACAGCACTGACATTAGGAGGCTCTATGGCAAAGCCATAAAAGAGTCAAATGTAATGGGCCATTACAAGTTCCACACAAACTACACAACAACAGACACGGGCCAGAACTGCCCTGCCCAGCACACACTAGCTTTGTGCTGAAGAGTAACCTGCTCCCTTTACCTACTCAGAGGACACTGCTCCTGGATAGCCCTCTGCTCTACCCTGACTTTAAAACTCCTCCCTGAAACTGTCAACCTTGCCCCCCCTCCAGCACCTGTCCCTCTATTTAGCTTTCAGAGGGCTAGGCGTCTGAATTCATCCTTGACAAAAAACCACAACAAACAGCTAACTGATGTGTTCCTGCAGTCACCAGGTTCCTCTTCATCTGCAAAACAAAAAGAAAACAGTGACTCCAGCAGTGGCCACCATGACAGTAGATGCCAACCTCTTCCACAACACCCTCATCCTCAGAGATGCCATAGCAATCCGCTCACCTGCTTCACGCCAATTCCAGAGTCAGAGGCCGCAGCAACAATTATTTATGGCACTTAAGATACCAACACAAAGTTACCATTGCATTTCTGTGAAATCACCAGTCCCATGCTCCTCCTCGATACTATCCAGCTCACCTCAAATGCAAGAGACTAGAACAGACCAGACCCCGTCAACACCCAAATCTAAATGCAAAACCAATATGATAAAGACTGATGAACCTACCTCCCTTTCCTAGCCAACCCCCAGTGCCAAAACTTCAGGAACCCCTTTTCTTCTCCTCAACTGTCAGGGAAGGACCCCCACTTCTTCCTGACAGCTCCCATTCTGTATTTGCCAACCCTCACCCCCTGCATCAGCCACTCCTCAGGAGCTGCTCTTCTAAGCCATGCCCTGTATTCAGCAGGCACCTCCTGTCTTCTTTCTTCCCACATGCTTTAGCTCTGCTATAGACCCACAAAATAAGCAATGCCCTGACACAGGCTATGAAGGGCCTGCTGCAAGCTGCAAAACCTCTTTGGACACCATAGCATTCTTTGGGCAATGGGGAAAGGTGATGAGCCATGCCATACCATCCCCTGAATGATGAGCTATGCCTTACATCCCTGCTGCTTTCTTGAGAAATACTAAAATGCCATATGTGGATGCATACAAAATGCTCACCCTAACCCCTACAAGATAATCTCATCATCAACCCAATTAAGAGAAACAATATCAGCAATTTACACAGCATACAAAGAAAAACAAAGCAGCAGCATACAAGTCAACTTTCTACTATGCAGGCAGCTGGATGTTTACTGGTCCTGAAAATCTTAGCTCAGACTTCTTACCTCTACCTCTCTAAATCCTAAAACACACCTGCCCAAACAGCTGAGCCTGTCCCAAAGCTGCAGACAACTGAAGGACCAGCACACCACTACCCTGAGAGCAGCACAGCAGCAGCACAAGCTGCTGTGCCGAGGCTGTGGCTCATATACCCCGGGCCCCGCCCACCGCCCTTCCCACAATCCCCTGGGGAAAGGGGCGGAGCCACCCCCCCAGGAGACATAAAGGTGGCTAGAGGATCAGCAGCTTTTCTCCTGCTTTAAGTTCACAGTAGGCAAAGCACTGTCCTTTTTTATTTCCATTTGGGACTTGCCTCTAGTGATTCTCTTGCCACTTTTGTTGCATTTCTGTCCGGTTATTGTTGAGGACATGAGAATTCTGCAGGGGTCACTTTATTTTTGCAATCATCAGATATTTTTCTGGTTAGCTGTTAATTGCGTTTCATGGTTTTGGAAGAGTGCTGCAAGCATATGATTTCCAGAAGACTGATGAGCATTTAGGGGCTCCTGGAGGACTAAAGTGCCATAGAGATGGGCGTCGGAGGATTGAGGGGGCACTTCCGGTGTCCTGGAGGACTAAAGCGCCATAGAGACGCGCATCGGAGGACTGAAGGGGCACTTCCGAGGTCCCGGATGACTAAAGTGCCATAGAGACGGGCGTCAGAGAAGAGGGCACTTCCGGAGTCCTGGAGGACTAAAGTGCCACGGAGACGCGCGTCGGAGGACTGAGGGGGCTGCTGGAGGACTAAAGTGCCATAGAGACGCCTGTCGCAGCACTGAGGGGACGCCTGGAGGACTAAAGTGTCATAGAGACGCGCATCAGAGGCCTGAGGGGGTCCTGGAGGACTATAGTGCCATAGAGACGCGCGTCGGAGGACTTGAGGGGGCACTTTGGGGTCCTGGAGGATCGCGTTTCCACGGAGATGGACACCCGGAAAACTGCCGGGCACTGATGGGGGCGCGGTAACGCCTAAGACCCGATACTGGAGCGCCGACGGCCGCTCTCGGGGCCGGGCGGGCGGCACCGATCGCGGAGCTCGCCGCAGTCCCGGCGGTCTTCGTTCGCCCTCTGGCCGCCGCTCACTCGACACTGGCCCGGCCTCCGCGAAGCCGCGCATGCGCACGAGCTGCGGAACCAACACAGCGCCGCCAGGGGCGGGGGACAAGGCGGGCCGAGGGCGTGGCCAGGGAGGGCGGGAGGCGGGGCCTCAGCGCACGCGCCTCTTCTAGGGGGAAGTCCACTAAACCCCCCCCATCCGTCACTCGCCTGCTCCTCCGCTGCATCATTGCATCCCTGCCCCGGTGATGTCGCGGTGTCCCAAATGACACCATCGCCCCCCCAGACACACACACACGTCCCCTTTTTTTATTCCCCCCCCCCAAAAAGGAACACAACGCCCAGACCCAGGGCTGGCCCCTTCCCCTCGGGGGCTCTGCCACCGGCTGCAAAGCTGGGCTGGGGCATCTCTCCAGCAGCACGAGACACCTACGACGAGGCACCTGTAAAACAAAAATCCCCACTTATAGCTCGGCATCTTAAAAAATAGCCCGGAAGAGAGTAGAGGAATTCCCTCGGACCGAGGGACGGGAGCTGAGCTACAGGAGGATTCTGGGGAAACAGCTCAGCTCCAAATATGGCACAGCCTGCAAAAGCCAGCACCAGCTCAACTCTTAAAGTCAGGATTAAGTGTAATTGCTACCATTTTGAACACGTTCTTAGCGTAACAGCAAACCTCACTGGTGTTGGGAAATGCCTTGTCCCTTCCCTTTCGGTGAAAAGGTGTGTGTCAGGTTTATATGCACCAAATAAAAAGACACTATAAAAGCATTTGACTTTCCTCTGGCACTAATTTCACTTGCACAGCTGGGAATTGACACCATAACACTCTCCAAAATACATAGTTATAATTGGACTATGAGGTTTTTTGTGTGCTACACAAGGAGGAGGAACATCTGGCCAGCGGCACTGCCTGAGAGAGATGCCGCTGGGCTGCCAGGGAAACACGCCACTGAAAGCCAGACAGAAATAAAGTACTTCAGAGCACGCTGTCTAAATATCAGGGGAAAATAAAACCGTTACATTCGGTTGCCTCTTTTTAAAGCTTTAGAGCAAATACCTTCCTCCACCTCCACGGCAGCTTGTGGCACTTCATTTCCCTTTCCCTCCCTCTTGTCCCATCAGAGCCCCTGTTGGTCTCTGCTCCGCAGCTCCTTTATCCTCCTCTCCGCATCCAGGGGGTCCCTGCTCGGTTCATCTCTCACTTGCTCATCTCTCCTTTGCCGAGATGCTGTCGGGCTCCAGTGCTCCCAGAGCATTTGGCCAGAGCTGGTGTCCCCTGGGAGGGGGAAGCAGGTGTAATGGGGGTCACAGTGGGAGGTGGGGGGTACTGGGGGGGGAACTCCAGGGGGTCCCAGAGGGCTCTGGGGTGTCCTGTAGGGGGTGTGGGAGGGTCCCAGGGGGAATGTGGGGGTGCCAGAAGGCTCCAGGGAGTCCTGGGGGAACATGACAGGTCCCAGGGGGGTCCTAGAGGGCCTGGAGCTCTCAAGGGGGGTGTGTGGGGGGTGTCCCAGGGGGATGTGGCAGGTACCGGCAGGGGCTCCAGGGGGTGCTAGAGGGCTCTGGGGTGTTCTGAGGGTCTCCAGAGGACTCTGGAAGATCCTGGGGGTGTGTGGGAGGGTCCCAGGGGCTCCAGAGGGTCCCAGGGCATCCTAGACGGCTCTAAGGGGGCTCTCTGGGGGTGTTGGGGCTCCCAGGGGGATGTGGGG
>CANTUZ010000027.1:5458514-5483320 GCA_947846985.1 Fratercula arctica
CTAGAGGCAAATTTGCAGGAGACCCAGGTGGATTCGTGCTCCTGCGAAAGCTCAAAATGCAGCATTAAAATTCCCCTCTGGGCAAGGGGGTGACAGAAACCCCCGAGATGCTCCCCAAAAACGTAAAGGAGAAGGTAGAACATCTCTTCCTGCGGGGGATTTTGCTTTCAGGGTGGGATGGGGCTCGCTAAGAGCTGGATCTCTTGGTCGAGCCCTTGGTTTAGGTGTTCGCGGGGGGGGATGCATCACCCTGGAGCTGCCCCCGTTTTTCTGCTTTTGCCAGAAAACCCCAAAGTCAAAGGAAATGAACCCAAGCTGAGGGCGGAGCTGCTGGAAACTGCCCAAAACGGGTAAGTGCGAAGCTGGCGGAACCCGTCTTTTGCTAAATCTCCAAAAAAGGCGGAGATTTCTCCCCAGTCGCCTTTCCAACCCCCCGTTGCCACGAGAAGCCGGCGAATCCATGCAGTCCACCACGAGGTGGGGACACAGCCCACGGGACACGGTGGTAAGTCCACCGGGATTTAGGGGACTCGTTTCTGGGAGAGGGGAAAAACCCCCCCTCGAGTTCCCCATCCGAGGGAATTTCTTGCTTTCACGTCCCGATAACGAGAGAAACTTAAAAATACAACTTCTGATCCCACGTCTGCTTTTAGATCTCCCGGAGGCTGAGCGCTGAAATCGGATTATTTTTGTTGGAATGATTTTCTTGGCTGGAGAGCGGCTGGTTGGGGGGAAATTGGGGCGATTCCCTTTCGCGGCTCCCCGCTGTTTGGTGTGGAATGAACAGGATTAATAATTGTGGGATGCTTTGGGAGCTTCCCCCACATCTCGGGCTCAAAGCATCGGACCTTTCCATTTGCAAAATAAAAAAAATAAGGGGGCGGGGGAAGGGAATGGGAGGCATCTCCCCACATTGGTGGGTAGATAAAAGCAAGGGGGGGTCCGGACAGACAGCGTGGGAAGCCCGGCTGATAATTTGGAGAGAAACAGCTCCGAAATCCGTATTTTTTAAATGATTGTGGGTCGTTCTTGCTCAGTGGTTAAGGTTGCTTTGGGGTCAAAGCCATAAGCTGGGGGGTTTCGGTGCTCCCTCCATCCCCGGTGTCTTCTTCATCTGGAGTCATTCCCCAGAGGAGGTTGGGGCTGGTGGCAGGTGCCACCCGGGGTCTCTTCCATCCTTTCCCCACACCAAAACACGTGCTGGGGAGGTGACGAGAGGGATGATGGGTCCGGCTCTGCTCACCCCGCCATGTCCCCATCTCCTGGGGATGGGGGGACACTGGCCATGCTGCCGCGAGCCCACCCGCAGCCCCAGTTTTATTGCAACGTCCGTCTTCACTGGGCAAATCCCTCCAGCCTCGAAGGCGTGCTGGGGATGCTGATCGCTGGTCCCTCCTCTGCCTGCTCATCCCCACGTTAATTGTGCTAATTGGCACGGTTCTTCTCCCCTTGTCCGTCCTTAGGGATTGGAGAAGTAAAACCTTGAAGGCGGGGGGGGATAAATTAATTCCCTCCAAGCGTTTTGGTTTTGCAGGGAAAACTAACGGAGTTTGACCCGATTTGGGGGTTTTATCACCCACCTCTCCCAAGACGAGAGCCAGGAGGCAGAGCACTGCGCCGGCAGCACCCATCCGGATGGTGCCGAGGATGCTCAGCCCCTCCGCCACCAGCGTATCTGCAAGTCGGGGGACAGGTATTGAAGGATGGGTGGAAAAATGAGGATTTTGGTAGCGAAGCGTGACTTTGTGGCGGGGTCTGCCCTGCTGTGGGCTCGGCTGGTCTCTGGCTTTGCTTTTGGGGGTTGTAGCGCCGCAAAAATACTCCCTGTTGCTGTAAAGGGTCAGTGGTTTGGCATCCAAGGGATTCCAAGAGTATCCAAGGGGTTCCACAGGGTTCCAAGGGGATCCAAGTGGTTCCAAAAAGGATCCGAGGCATTCCAAGGGAGTGCAAGGGGGATTGAAGAGATTCAAAGGGGATCCATGGGGTGCCAAGGGGGTCCGAGGGGATCCAAGTGGATGCAGTAGGATCCAGGGGGTTCCAAAGGGTTTCCAGGGGATCCAAGCAGTTCCAAGGGGATCCAGCAGGATGCAGGGGGATGCAAAGGGGGTCCAAGGGATTCCAAGGGGGCCCAAGGGGGATCGAATGTCTTCCAAGGAGATCCAAGGTGTTCCATGGGGATCCAAGGGAATCCAAGTGTTTCCAAGGGGATCCAGAATGATCCAAAGGGTTTTAAGCCATTCCAAGGGGATCCAATGGGTTTGAAGAGGATCCAAGGGTTTTCAAGGGGATCCAAGGACGTTGAAGGGGTTCCCATGGTATCCAAAGGGATCCAAGTTGTTCCAAGGTGTTCCAAGTGGATTCAAGTGTATCCAAGGGGTTCCAAGGGGTATCAAGGGGAGCCAAGGTGTTCCAAGTTGTTCTAAGGGGAGCCAAGGGCTTCCAAAGTGTTCCAAGGGGATCCAAGGGCTTGCAAGGGGTTCCAAGGAAGTCCAAGGGGATCCAAGAGGTTCCAAGTGGATTCAAGTGTATCCAAGGGGATCCAAGCGGATTGATGGGGGTCCAAGGGGGTCCAATGGCTTCCAGGGCTGTCGGAGGGTTTCCAAGTGGTTCCAAGGGGATCCAAGTGGTTCCAAATGCTTCACGTGGGAATCCAAGTTGTTCCAAGGGGAGTCAAGGGCTTCCAAGGTGTTCCAAAGGGATCCAAGTGGATTGAAGGGGATGCCAAGGGGTTCCCAGGGAGTCCAACTGCATCCAAGGGGATCTAAGGGCTTCCATGGGGATGGAAGGGATTCCGAGTGTATCCAAGGAGATCCAAGGAGTTTGAAGGGGGTCCACGTGATTCCAAGGGGGTCCCGGGGATTCCAAGCAGTTCCACGGGGGTCCAATTGGTTCTAAGGGGTTCCAAGGAGATCCAGGGGATGCCAAGGTGGTCCATGTGGTTCCAAGTGGTTCCAAGGAGGTCCAAGTCCTTCCAAGGTTTTCCAAGAGGATCCAAGGGGTACCAAGTGGTTCCAAGAGGTACCAAGGGGTTTCAAGGGATCCAGGGAGATCCAAGGAGTTCCAACGGGTTCCAAGTGTTTACAAGAGTGTTAAAGCTTTTCCAGGGGGTTCCAAGAGGACCCAAGGGGGCCAAGGGGTTCCAAGCGATTCCAAGGAGATGCAACAGGCTCCAAGGAGATCCACGGGGTTTCAAGGGGATCCAAGGGGTTCCCAGGGAATCTAAGGGGCTTCAGGGCGATCCAAGAGAGTCCAAAGGGGATCAAAGGGTTTCCAGGTAGCTCAAGGGGATCCAAGGGTTATCAAATGGTTCCAAGGGGTTACACTGGGGGTTCCAAGCTGATCCAAGGGAATCCAAGGGGGTCCAGGGAGATCCAAGGACTTCCAAAAAGTTCCAAGCATTTACAAGGATATCCAAGGTTTCCCAAGGGGATGCAAGGCGTCCCAAGGGGTTGGAAGAGGATCCAACTGGTTCCAAGGGAATCCAATGGGCTCCAAGGGGTTTCAAGGGAATCCAAAGGGTTTGAATGGGTTCCAAGGGGTTCCAAGGGGTTCCAAAGGGATCCAAGGGGGTCCAAGGGGTTTCAAGAGGGTCCAAGAGCTTCCAAGTGGTTCCAAGGAGATCCAACGGGCTCCAAGGGAATCTAAGGGGATCCAAGGGATTTCCTAGGGAATCCAATGGGCTTCACGGGGATCCGAGGTGCTCCAAGTATATCCAAGGGTTTCCAAGGGAGTTCAAGGGGTATCAAGGGGTTCCAAGAGTGCTGAAGGGGGTGCAAGGGGATTGAAGGGGGTCCAACGGGATGCACGGGGCTCTCAGGTATTCCAAGCAGTTCCAAGGGAATCCAAGGAGTTCCAAGGGATTCCAAGGGGATCCAGGGGGTTTCAAGCAGTTCCAAGGGGACCCAATGGGTTCCAAGGGAATCTAAGGGGTTCCAAGGAGGTCCAAAGTATTCTAAGCGGTTCCAAGAGGGTTCCAAGGGATTCCAAGGAGGTCCAAGTTGTTCCAAGAGGTTCCAAGGGTCTCTGAGGGGATCCAACAAGTTCCAAGGGGATCCAGGTGGTTCCAAGTTGTTCCAAAGAGTGCTTAAGGGGGTGCAAGGGGATTGAAGGGGGTCCAACAGGATGCACGGGGCTCTCGGGTGTTCCAAGCAGCTCCAAGGGGATCCAAGGGGTTCGAAGCAGTTCCAAGCAGCTTCAAAGGGGATCCAAGGGCTTCGAAGGGGACTCAGGGGGTCAAGGGATTCCAAGGGGATCCAAAGGGGTCCAATTGCTTCTAAGGGGATCCAAGAGGGTCTAAGGGGTTGGGTTCCAAGGGTTTATAAGGGAGTCCAAGGGGATCAAGGGGATTCCAAGAGACTCCAAGGGTCTAAGGGGTTCCAAGGGGGTTCAAGAGGATCCGATGGTTTACGAGGAGGTCCAAGGAGTTCCAAGGGAATCCTGGTCCCACGGTGTGGTTTAACCCCAGCCAGGAACTAGGAAGCAGCAGCAGCTCCCTCACTGCACCCCTCTCCCGCAGTAGGGTGGGGAGAAGAGGGAGAAAAGGAGGGGGAAAAACCTCCTGGGTCGGGATGAAGATGCTTTACTAGAAGAGTAACGGTAGAGGAAAATGTCATTATTTCTTGTAAAATCATATTCAAAATAAAGCGGTACAACACAAGTTGCCCTCCCCATCTGAGGGCCGATTTCCCAGCCCCCCAGCACCCCCCGTTTCTCTCCCGAGCAGGACAGCTGTGGGGTGGAATATCCCTTTGGCCTCCCTGTCCTGGCCGTGCTCCCGCTGGGCTGCGATGGGAAGCTGGAAAAGCCCTTGACTGATGGAACCATTTCTCAGCCGCGTACAAAACTGTGCGTGAGCAACGTCATTCTCATCTGAAATCCCAAACGCAGCCACTGCTAGAAACAAAAGTACCTCCCTCAAAGCTGAAAGGAGGACACCCCCTGCTCAGAGCCTCCCAGCCCCGGGGGGGACCCCACAGCAGCCCCCGTCCCCTGCCCCTCACTCCCCCTCTGCTCCCCGGGCTGGGGCAAAGGGAGGGACATCTCCTGCGGGATCCAGGAGAGGAGAGCGGGGAGTCTCTGCAGAAGGGCTGGGGCTGCTGGAGGCTGGGGGGGGGAGGGAAGGGGGGATGAGGGTCTGGGGGGTGCTGCCCCTCAGGCACAGCTGGGTTTTGGCTGTCAGCAGCCAAAACCAGGGGCGCAGGGTCTCCCCGTTGAACGAGGCTGGTGGGAAAGTGAAGATCTGGAGCCTGGTGTCGGCGTTGAGGAAAGTCACCAGCCCCTGTGTGCAGTCCAGACAGACCCAGATCCTCCTGGGGAGCGGGGACGGGGGGAGGAGGGTGGGAGGAGAGGTGAGAGACATGAACTGCCCTTTCTTGTGCAACACCGCCCAGATCCCTCCTTCTGGGCTCAGGAACCGTCTCCCCGTCCTCTGCACAGACTCCCTGGCCACCCCAACACCCCAGCATGAACCACCCCCCACCTCCCCCTCCACCTCCACCTCCCAGCAGTGCCTCCCCTCCCGGAACCCCTCCCGGCCCAACACGCAGCAGCAATAAGTAAATCTCTCAGGGGTGTCGGGCAGGTCCCGCTCTTCACTTTCCCATCTCACACGTCTCAGATCCTCCGACAGGACAAGTTGGGAATGAGCCGTGTTTGGATCCAGGGTCACCACGTCTGCAGGGGACAGGAGGAGACGGAGCATCAGAGCTCAGTCCCGGGCAGGTTTCACCCCGCCGAGACCAAGACCTGCCCCATGGGGCAGGAGACTGGGCATCTCCTTCCTCCTCTCCATCCCCACCACGGGGCCACGGCCGAGCTCGGTCCCATGGGCAGAGGCACCGGTGGGGCTGCAGCCCCTGCAGGGAGTAGCAGGACGGGGAGGCAGGGGCTGCGCTGGGCTGGGCAGCGCACGGGGTCTCAGGGGGCGGTGGCTCCTCTGCGGCCCAAGGGGGTAACGCAGAATGGGGTGGAGCGGCAAGAAAACGGGGTGAGATACAGCCCAGCGCCATGGTCTGGGGGGTCTGAGTCACCAACACGACCCACATGGCCAGTCCCTTCACTGGCCAGCCCAGTTACACCTCCCACAGAGGGAAAGGGAGGAGAACCACCCACAAAACACAATAAAACACACCATTACCTGGATTCTCAGGAAGCAGAAACCTTCTCCATGCTACAGGGAGAGACAAGAGCAGGTCACGTCCCAGGGTCAGTCCCCAGGGTCTCTGGGCAGGGGAGAGGGTCCATCCCTGGGCTGGTGTCCCCGAGCTGCCCACCCTCCCAGGCACGTCCCCCTGGGCTTTCCCCGCACCCAGGGGACGCAGGGATGGAGGGGACGGGCAAGGGGGGAGAGGGCCGAGCACAGGGCACCCGGGAGAGGACACCGAGGCAGGAGGAGATCACGGAGACTCACCCAGTGCTGCAGCTTCTTCCTCTGGAAAGGAAAACCAGAAGCAATGAGTGATGAGAGGGGACAGCTTCTCACCCCACAACTGCTTCTGCAGGAACAGACCACGCCTGGGCCACCAAAAGGCAATGGAAGTGCGGGGGGTGAGTGGAGGACATCCCTTCCCATAAGCACCAGCCCGGCACGGGGCAGACCTGCAGCTCGGTCTCTGCTCCCCACATCCATCCCCGTTTCTTCCCATGAGCCAGGACACCCCCCGTGCCCCGTTCCCAGCCCCAGTGCTCTCCAGTCCCCTTCTGGGCTCCATCAACCCAGACCAAGGACCACAGGGCGATCAAGAGCCATCCAGAGCCACGTCCCTCCCAGGGGGCTCCTTTCTCAGGAGGCTTTGCTGGTGGCAGGGGCCAGAAGGACTCACCCAGCGCTCTGGACAACACCACTGCAAAGCAAAGGCAGAGGAAGAGGAGGTCAGGAGAGCAGCTGCTTCATCAGTGGCAACACCTCACTGGGGGCTCTTGCACCCTCCCACCAGCCACATGCTCTGGCCATGCTCCCTGGCCTCCCACCCACACCCCGTGTCCTTGTCCCCATCCTTCCTGCGCCCAAAAAGCTTCTTTAATGAAGGCAAAAGACGTTCTGACACAACCGTCATCCCCTTCTGCCTGCGTCCATGGGCCAGGGCTCGGCTTCACGCCCCCCCGAACCCCTCCATTCCATCCCCCCCATTACAAACTCACCTTTCCTTCGCAAGAGAGAAGCAATGACGCCAAATGACGCCACTGAAAGCACGAGGAAGACACCCAGAGCTGCCATCCAGGGATGGGCGTTGTGGAAAAAGGGAGCTGAGAAACAAAAACACACCAGGAAAAGGGCTCCCTTTGCACTCCCGTGTAGGAGGAAAATTAAAGGGAGGGAGAAAGAAACCCCCCAAGTTCTAACTCATTGTCGTGGTTTCGGCTGGGATGGAATTAACAAGTCGACTTCACAGGCCATTTTGGGTGGAAACTCGGTGATTTTTAGCCCCCCTCGGTGGCCAGCGCAGGGTGCCGGAGCCCCCCTTTCCCTCCCCGGTGCGGTATTTGATGAGCTGTGCCCCAAGGCCCCGAGGCCGGGGAGTTTTCCTGCGGGTTTTGGTGTGAAATAAAGCAAATTAAAGGTGGGCCTGGCCCTGGAAAGCGGGATTTTGCTGCTGGGGAGCCGCAGGTGGAGGGTAAAGAATCCACCTGAAAAAACCCCTCAAATGCCGCCAGGGACAAGCTCCTGAAAACTTCCTGGTGTTGGGGATAATGAAGTGCAGGGACAAGCGGCCTCGTTAATTAATGAACTCGGCACTAAACAGGGCCTGGAGGCAGCCGGGATGGACGGGGAAAGCGGCAGCAGTGAGGCACAAAGAGCCGCGCCTCGCCGGGTTCAGCAATCACTGCTAATTGTTAGCGCGGCTGTTAGTCATTAGCAACGTGGGTTTGCAGCCAAAAGCTAGAAAGTCCTAAAAATGAGGTACATTTACATCAGATTCGAGGAAGGAGCTCTCTGCGCCGAGGGGGGGTGAGACACGCAGGCTGCCGGAGAGGCGGGAGATGCCTGGGAACATCCCGAGTCCGGCTGGATGAGGCTTTGGGCACCTCCATGGAGGTGAAGACGTCCCTGCGGATTTATTCCGGGAGAAGAGCTGCGCTCACGGGACTCAATTTGGCCGGGACATCCTCGTGCGCGTAAATAAACATTTACCCTTGCCCACAGACGGGGGTTTTCCCCCCAACCTCCCTCCTTGGAACAGATCCCGTGTGAGTTTTCATAACGGCCGCCAGCAGCGTTGGGGCATTTCCAAGCGGGATCCCGTTCCCGGCGACGTCCCCCAGCCCCTGCCCCTGCCCAGAGCGGGACGCCCCCCACCCACCCGCCTTTGGGCTGGGGGTCCCCGGGGGGAGGCAGGGCCGGGGATGCCGCCGGCGCGGAGCCCTGGGCCGGGGGTGCTGCCCCAGCATCCCAGCATCCAGCCAGACCTGGAGGGGCTGGAGAGTTGGGTGGAGAGGGACCTCATGGAGTTCACCAAGGGCAAGTGCAGGGTCCTGCCCCTGGGGAGGAATCACCCCCCGCACCGGTACAGGTCGGGGCCGACCTGCTGGGGAGCAGCTCTGTGGGAAGAGACCGGGGAGTCCTGGGGGACACCGAGTTGCCCGTGAGGCAGCAGCGTGCCCTTGTGGCCAAGAAGGCCGGTGGGCACCCGGGGGGCAGTAAGGGCCTGGATAACCTCAAGGGAGGTCCCCCTCCCCCTCTGCTCTGCCCTGGGGAGGCCACAGCTGGAGCACGGGGTCCAGCTCTGGGCCCCCCGGTTCCAGAAGGACAGGGACCTGCTGGAGAGGGGACAGCAAAGGGCCACCAAGATGCTGCGGGGACGGAACATCTCTCTGATGGAGAAAGGCTGAGGGATTGGGGTGTTTTTAGTCTGGAAAAAAGACGACCGAGGGGGGATCTTATCAACGCTGATAAATACTTTAAGGGGGGGTGTCAGGAGGACGGGGCCAGGCTCTTCCCAGTGGTGCCCGGGGACAGGACAAGGGACAACGGGCACAAACTTGACCATGGGAAGTTCCATCTCAACGCGAGGAGGAACTTCTTTCCCGTGAGGGTGGCAGAGCCCTGGCACAGGCTGCCCAGAGAGGTGGGGGAGTCTCCGTCTCTGGAGACATCCCAACCCCGCCTGGACGCGTTCCTGTGCCCCCTGCTCTGGGTGACCCTGCTCTGGCCGGGGGTGGGACGGGATGAGCTCCAGAGGTCCCTTCCAGCCCCCACCACTCTGGCATTCTGTGAAACAACCCTGTTGGCAGCCTGGGTCAAGTGTCCGGGCCTCGCTCCTCCTCATCCCTGCACCCGTCGAGCTTGGAAACATTGAGACCTTGAAACCCCCGTCGCCCAGCTGGCTCTGAAGTCAACATTTTCACCAATTCAGGCACCGGAGTCTTCTAAAAGGGCAGTTTTCCCGAGCGTTGGGACAGACCGTACTGTCAAGTGAAATTACTGAAAGAGAAATTGGGACGATCGAGTAGTTTCCTCCGATACTTCATCGCCTGATGCCCCTGGCTGACCGTCGCTATCTGGTGCTGCTGCACCTTTCCTCTCATGGACAGGGCTGGCTGATGCTGCACCGATGCAGGCTGGGGGTCAGCTGCGTCACCCGTCACCAAGGCGGGAGCAGATTTAGCACTCGTTGCAGCTGTGGGTCTGGTCACGAGAGCCAGCAGGGTCTGGATGAGAGCGGTGCTTCTCACGGGGGCCGGCGGGGTCTGCACGGATACGGGGGCTCTCGCGGAGGCCCGCGGGGTCCCTACCGGCCGTTTCCCTCTCCAGCAGGTCCAGCCCATGGGAAAGAACGACACCCCAAAACCCAACAACATGAGCACGACGATCAAAACACTCCAGGAGTTTTCCAAATTCTCAAAAACTGTTACTATTGACGCCACCGGAACATCCAAATCCTCCAGAGACATCTCCCCCCTCGCTAAGTGGCCCGCCGTGTAACCCAAGGTGTAATTACGCGCGACGATCCCGCCGTCCCGAGGTGAGTCCGACCGGGGCGATCCGCCAGGTGCCATCACGTCAGTGACGACAACCGGAAAGATTCCGAAGGACTCGATACCGCAGCAAAATCCCGCCACACAAGATGGCAAGGCGATGGGTTTAACTCCAAATCTAGGAAGCATAAGCTGCCCTACATCAGGGAGAAGCGGCCATGAACTCTCCCACCGCTCCCATAGCTCCCAAAAGCCCACACGCAGATACCAGAGGCCTCCGGCTTTAGTCCTTTGAAACCACTCCAACAGATCCGTAATGACTGTACGACAAATCGAATCCATTTGAAGTAGGGCCAGATTTGGGAAAATACCACGTTGGGTGCCAAACTTTGTTAAAAACACCACGTTGGGCATGAAATTCATTAAAGTACCACGTTGGGCGCCAAATTCATTAGGGTTTGAGGAAAACCCATAACAACTTGGTGTCGTTTAGACAATTCTTCTGTCCCCTGATGCCCCCTCCCCACCTGGGAAGGGCAATCGGGAAAAACAAGGAAACATGAGGGCTGAAATAGTATTATTGTTAATTATTGAGTCTTATGCTGTTAAATATATTTCTAAAGAACCACCTTTGACCCCAACACTGATACACAATACGCAAGGACTATACTCAGCCCATCCCACCAGCAGAAGCCGTGCGCTCCCCGCAGGGGACGGCCCATGTGGGACCCTGCGAGCACCATTTGAGAAGGATGGAGAGGTCGCCGAATGCACCCCAGAGTCCGAGAGACTAACGAGCCTCGTACAGTCCACCGCCATCCCCCGCTGACTGTTATCCGCTGCTGCTGGTTGAAGCGGGCACCAGCGATGCCGCTGCATCAAAAAAACGCGCGTCCAGCAGAGCGAAGGGGGGGGATTCTGCCCCTCTGCTCCGCTCTGGGGAGACACCCCCCTGCGGCGCTGCCTCCAGCTCTGGGGACACCAACAGCAGAAGGACACGGAGCTGCTGGAGCGGGGCCAGAGATGATCCAGATGATCCAGAGATGATCCTGCCTGTGTCCCCCCAGCCTGCTCGCTGGCAGGGCGGTGTGAGGAGCAGAAGAGGCCTTGACTCGCTGCCAGCCCTGCTCCGCGGGAACGAGAACAGCCCCCTGTTACCAACACCGGGTCCAGCACAAACCCAGACCAGCCCCGTACCAGCCACCACAAAGACAATTAACTCTACCCCAGCCAAAACCAGCCCGGCTTGTTCAGCCCAGAGAAGAGAAGGCTCCGGGGAGACCTTAGAGCCCCTCCCAGGATCTAGAGGGGCTACAGGAAAGCTGGGAAGGGGCTTTTCACAAGGGCGGGCAGCAATAGGACAAGGGGTAGTGCCTTCAAACTGAAAGAGGGGGGGATTTAGATCAAAAATAAGGAAAAGGTTGCCCAGAGAAGCTGTGGCTGCCCCATCCCTGGAGGGGTTCAAGGCCAGGTTGGACGGGGCTTGGAGCAGCCTGGGCTGGTGGGAGGTGTCCCTGCCCAGGGCAGGGGGGTGGAACTACATGATCTTTAAGGTCCCTTCCCACCCAAACCATTCCACGATTCGATGAAGCCGCCCCCCGACTCCCAGCCCTCGCCACCTAAACCCAACATAGTCCCCAGCACAGGGACGGCCCTTTCTCCAGCACCTCTGCTATGTGGCTCCCATCAGGTCTTGGGGCTTGCTGCAGAGATACGGCCGGGACTGGGAGCAGCTGGCACTCATGAGATCGTGGTCATTCAAGAACAGACAAGGCTCATGGCCCTTCACCAGGATCCTGCAACAAGCAGCACAGACACCGCTGGCACCGTGGGGGTCGCCGTTGTCCCCTCAAGCAGCAGCAGGAGACAAGGGCTGCCTGCGAGGGACAGCCCCAGCAGACACGTCCCACCAGGGCCCTGCCCGTCCCACCGCAGGACGGTCTCCCCACGGCCCCCGCTCCCAACGGGACTCACGTCTGGTTGAAGCTGCTGCCATCCACCCACTCCAGGCGCTCGCCCCGTCTCCGCAGCCCAAGCCAGTAATCCATGTTGCCCTTGAGGCGCCAGAGGAACTCCTGGGCAGGACAGAGAGAAGCCAACAGTCAGCAGCTGCTGCCAGCCCCACGCTGCTCCCTCTCCCAGCCCCACACTGGTCCCTGACAGCCCCACATGGCTACCACCGGCCCTGGGATGGCAGCAGCTCCCACCCCACGCCTGCTCCAACAAGCTCCAGAGCTGCTGCAGGAGCTCACCAGCCCGGCCAGCGCTCTTGCTCCTGCTCTGACACAGCTCCGCTCCAACCCCGGCCTCTGCACCCAGCCCAGGAACCCCCCCAAACCCCCACGCAGCCACAACAGCCCCTCACTCACCATCTCCCACTCCCTCCTGGGCATGGCCAGCGAGGCCCCGTGCGAGGAGCACTGCTCCTGGCTCCACTCCCAGCTCCCCTCGTCCCTCGACAGGTAGTAGCAGACATTGCGGTACCCGACCCAGTCATCGGGACACGCCAGCACTGGAGCTGCAGGCAGAGCTGGATCCACTCCACATCTTCTGGCTGGAGAGGGAAGGGGAGAAGGGCAGAGGATTGGGCTCCGCAGGGACCAGGGGACACAGCTCCGCGGGGCAGGGAAGGAGGCAGCCGCTCCTCCCTTACCTGAGAGTACAGCAACAGCCGCGGCCAGAGCCAGGACCAGAGCCACCAGCACAGCCAGCACCAGCACCCACACTGGATGGAGCCTGTGCCGCTGGCCTGGAAGAGAACAAGCCACTCGGGGTGAGGACGGTGCTGTCCCCCTCCCAGCCCCGACACCCCCAGCACCAGCTGCCCAGGGAGGGACCCCCAGACCCTTGTACCCCACACACCCTCAGCTGCAGCTTCTCAATCCCCTCCCCGGGCACGGGAACTGCCACCGGGCCATTCCCAGCTGGCAGCAAGGGACAGTCACACAGGGCAGGGACAAGGCTGTCACCCCACAGACACTGGGGGACAGCCCGCAGCAGGAGAGCTGCCAGACAGAGAGAGATGGGGGGGCTGCTACAGCCCCCCAGGGAGGACCCAGCAGAACACAAGACCCTTTCCCAGACAGCTGGAAGAAGCCTTATTGTTTGCAGCTGGTGAGGGATGGGATGTGTTGGACTTGGGATGAGAAACAGCGATGACAGCGCATTGATGGTTTTGGTTGTTGCTGGGCAGTCAGGGAATGCTCCTCACACCGCCCCACCAGCGAGTGGGCTTGGGGGGCACAAACAGTTGGGACAGAACCTGTTACTCTTCCCATTCTCTATCCAGCCCCAACGGTGGGGAATGAGTGAGGGGCTGCGTGGTCCCGGCTGTGGGCTGGGATTACACCACCGCACTCCTAAAGCCTTGTGCTGGGAGCCCTGGGCTCAAGGGGACATCGTCCTCTCCATCCCACGGACATCCCAATGCTCCCCTGAAGCCCACCAGGCTCAGGTCATCTCCTGGGCTAAAACTCACCTGCGGGTGCATCCCCTCCCGTTCCCCCACCCTCTGCAGGTTTCTCCAGCCCCCCGAGATCAAACCACCCCCCAAGTGCAGCCAACCCCAGCCCCGCTGCCATCCCACACCTGAGATGTGCAAGGACGACGCCTGCTCCTGCTCCAGGCGGCTGTTCCTCACCACACACGACAAGTTCCCGTCTCCCTTCCCAGTCACCACGATGACATCTTGGATCTCAAACAGGCCCCTCTCGTCAGAGGAACGTCTCTGGGAGACCGAGGGCAGACGCTGCCCACTGGCAGCCTTCCACAGCACCTCTGGTTGCGGGTACCAGCCGGCCGATCCACACACCACCCGGATGCCTCCATCCTCGTGAGCCTCCAGAGAGAGGAGAGGGACAGAGCCCATGGCTGGGGGAAGAGCCCACCGTTGGGCTGAGTTAGGGATGGACTCGGCTCAAAGGCGAAGACCCAACCCCATACCAGACACATCACAGTGTCCCGAGGGGGCTGTGGGACCGCGCACGTGCTCCTCACACCACCCAAACCACCCCAACGTGTGCAGGAACCGGAGAGCATTGATGCCCAATGACCCCACAGGGCCCATAAAACAGCCCGGCAGAGGAGGACCCAGCGGCCGAGCTTTGGCGCCTCAAGGCAGCGTCTCTGTCCCCTCCTGTCTTTGTCCAAGAAGCCCTGAGGCTTCCAGACGAGGCGCCAGCTCTCCTGCGGCACAAACAGCAAAGGCAAAGCAAGGATCCAGCTGGTGGGACCTGGGAAGAGGGCTCTTCCCAACTCCAGGCACAGCGGTAGCTCCCATCCTGGGCTCGCTTGGCAGCCCAGGCTCTGAGCCCAAGGAGCTGCTTATCAGCTTCTCCCCTGTGCCCTCACAACACCACGAGGACACCACAGAGACACAAAGCCACCGTGTCCGTGCTGCGCTGCCCCCAAAAACACCTCCAGCACCACGTGCGTGCTCCCTCCTGGGCAGGCACGGATGGGAAGATCCCTCTTCAACCCGACCTCTTTCAAGGGCTCTTGGCCTTTGGCATTGGATGGATGGATGGACGTGAGGATGGGACAGAGGTCTGGGAGGGACACACCAACCCAGGGACACCTGCACCATCCCCAGGAAACACCGCACCAGCCACAAACCTGCCACCTCCAGGTCCACCGTAGCTTCTCCATAAGAGGCAGCATCTCTCATCACAGTGCAGACGTACTGGCCATCATCAGAGGGTCTCACCCCAGTGATTCGCAAGTCCAGGGTCCCACTGGAGAGACCATCTCTGGCCAACTCTGTCCTTCCAGCGTATTCCCTCATCTGTGCCCCGACCAGGTCCTCTCCATTTCGGTAGAGGTGCACGGTTTCAGAGAACTGGTACCGGATCCACCTGATCTCCAAGCTCCGAGCGTCCATGCGTGGGGACAAGTGACACGGCAGCACGACATCCTGCCCCACCATGGCAAGGAGAGGTCGGCCTGGTCCCACCACTCTGAACTCAGCTTGGTGACGGAGAAGGACACAGAGAGACGGAGATTGCGCCCAGGTTAATGTAGGGGCATTGCACGGCAAGGGGCGAGCGTGGCGTGAGCGGTGCCCGCTCCATCCCGCGGGCCTTGCTTTGCCCTCCCCGTGCTCCAAAGACACTGGAGAAACTGGAGAGGGAGTGGGAGGACTCGAAGGAGAAGGAGGATCCCTGGGAGTGGGAACCTGCTCCAGAAAGTCACCCCCACCCCCAAAATGACACCCCCCCCCGGCCAGCCCTGCTAGAAGGGACAAACGCTTTAGGGGAGCACTGCGGGACGGGATCGACGATGTCCCAGGGCAAGGGACGTGTGGGCGGCATCAAGAGCCCAAGGGAAAGTGAAACCCATCCGCGGCCGAGCTCTGGGGTCAGCTCCTCCTGCCCCACGGCAGCTCCCCTGCCCCACATCTGCCTCTGGGAGCGGGCTCAGCCCCCCCAGCCCTGCAGGATCCCTACCTGATCCCAGCCGGAGCACGTGGAGAGTCAGGAGATAACTCAGGAGGCCCCTGGGGCTGGCGGGGAACCACATCTGCGGCCGCAGCTGGAGAAGAGGGTGGGAAGGGAGGCAGAGGGAGGGCGAGGGGGGGTTACAGCCGCCGGGGAGGGGATGGGGAAGAAGGGCTGCACCCGCCCCCAGAGAGGCTCCAGGAATCCCACCAAACCACCTGCACCCTGCCGTCGGGAGGAACCGTCGGTCGAGGGCAGGACGGGACCACGCGCGACTCCCGCTGCAGCCCCTGCTCTGCCCCACTCCCCCTCCCCTGGATTTCTTCTAAATCCCTTAAAAGACTTTAAATGAATTAAAGATTCCAAATCCCCTGCGGAGAGGAAATTCACTCACCGGACGGGTACGGTCTGCGGGAGGCACCCGGTCACACCCAACATCTCCAACCTTTACCCAGTTTCCGGGTGCAGAATTATGGACTTCAGAGTGACTTCAGGCTCCGCCCCCCCGTGCCATGGAAAAAAGAAGAAAAGTAGAAAAAAAAAGGAGGAGAGAAAAGGAATCATGGAATCGCCCAGGTTGGAAGGGACCTTTTGGATCGTCGAGTCCAACCATCGACCAAACTCTGACACAAACCATCGCTACCCCACGGCCCTCAGCACCACGTCTGCCCGGCTTTTAGATCCCTCCAGAGGTGGTGCCTCAACCCCTGCCCTCGGCAGCCTGTTCCGATGCTTGACAACGCTTTTGGTGCAAAAACTTTTCCCAAATATCCATCCTAAACCTGCCCTGGTGCAAGTCGAGGCCGTTTCCTCTTGTCCCATGGCCGGTTCCTTAGGAGAAGAGCCCGACCCCCCCTGGCTGCCCCCTCCTTTCAGGGAGCTGTAGGGAGCGAGAAGGTCTCCCCTCAGCCTCCTTTGCTCCAGGCTGAACACCCCCAGCTCCCTCAGCCGCTCCTCACAGGACTCGTGCTCCAGACCCCTCACCAGCTCCGTTGCCCTTCTCTGGACACGTTCCACCACCTCAAGGTCTTTTTTCGTGGTGATGGGGCCAAAACTGGACACAGCACTTGAGGTGGGGCCTCACCAGTGCCAAGGACAGGGGGACGGTCACCGCCCCGGTCCTGCTGGCCACGCTGTTCCTGAGACAGGCCAGGATGCTGTTGGCCACCTGGGCACCCTGCTGACCCATATTCATCCATCTCTCAACCAACACCCCCAGGTCCTTTTCCGCCGGGCAGCTCTCCAGCCACTCTGCCGCCAGCCTGGAGCATTCATGGGATTGGTGTGACCCAAGGGCAGGACCCGGCACTTGGCCTTGTTGAACCTCACACCATTGGCCTGGGCCCATCCATCCAGCCTGTCCAGACCCCTCTGTAGATCCATCCCACCCTCCAGCAGATCAACGCTCCCACCCGGCTCGGGGTCATCTACAAACCTACTGAGGGTGCACTCCGTGGCCTCGTCCAGGTCGTTGATGAAGATGTTAAAGAGAACCGGCCCCAACACCGAGCCCTGGGGAACACCACTGGTGACTGGCCGCCAACTGGATTGACCTCCATTCCCCACCACTCTCTGGGCCCGGCCTCCAGCCAGTTTTTCCCGCAGTGAAGAGGACTCCCGTCCAAGCCGTGGGCAGCCGTTTTCTCCAGGAGAATGCTGTGGGAAACTGTATCAAACACCTTCCTAAAGTCCAGAGAGACACCTGTCCACCACCTGTCCCTCATCCACCAAGCGGGTCACCGTGTCGCAGGAGGAGATCTGGTTTCTCAAGCCTTCCATGAACCCCCGCTGACTGGGCCTGATCCCTGGTTGTCCTTCATATGCTGCATGATGGCACTCAGGATGAGCTGATCCATGACCTTCCCCAACACCGAGGTCAGGCTGATGGGCCCGAAGTTCCCTGGATCATCCTTTCTTGTGGATGGGCATCACATTTGCTCGATACCAGTCGACTGGAACCATCCCAGTTTGCCAGGACTGCTGGGAAATGGTGGAGAGTGGCTCAGGGAGCACTTCCACCAGCTCCCTCGGGTGGATCCCGTCCCGCCCCATAGACTTGTGTGTGTCCGGGCGTCCGGGCCAAGCGGGTCAATCCCGGTGACTCAGAGGTTTACGCGGGTGGGACCCGTCCCCGTCCCCCTCCCCGATGTCCCCTCCCCGGGCGGTGGCACCCCGGGGTGCCCCACCCCACCGGGACCCTATTTAAGGCCCTTCCCTGCTGTCCCAGATGTCCCTGCTGTCCCTGATGTCCCCAGCCATGGCCAGTCCCCGGCTGCCATCGGTCCTTGGGCTCCTGCTGCTGTGCCTGTGCCTCCCAGGTGGGACTGGGATACACTGGGAGGGACTGGGATGGAGACTGGATCCCCCTTCTTGCCCAGGGGACTGGGATGGGGACTGGGGTGGGGTCTGGGATATACTGGGAGGGACTGGGATGGAGACTGGATCCCCCTTCTCGCCCAGGGGACTGGGATGGGGACTGGGATGGGGTCTGGGATATACTGGGAGGGCCTGGGATGGAGACTGGATCCCTCTTCTCACTCAGGGGACTGGGATGGGGAACTGGGATAGGGAACTGGGATATACTGGAGAGACTGGGATGGAGACTGAGTTCCCCTTCCCACCGAGGGGACTGGGATGGGAACTGCAAGGACTGGGAGGGGACTGGAGTGACTGGGAGGAACTGGGAGGGAGAATGGGTTGGACTGGGATGGAGGCTAGGGGGATTGGAAAGGACTGGGGAAATTGGGAGACAGACTGGGAGGGAGACTGTGGGGAACTGGGACGGAGACTGGGATGGACTGTGGGTGACTGGGATGGATTGGGAGGGACTGGGATGGGAAGTGGGAGGGACTGGGGTGGAGACTGAATGGACTGGAATGGGAACTGGGAGGGGCTGGGATGGACTGGGATGGAGATGGGGGGTTACTGGGATGGACTGGGATGGACTGGGAGCTGGGGGAACTGCTGATCCCCCCCTTTTGTCCCAGATGCCTCCGTCCGCTGCGACTCGAGCTCCCAGTTGGTCCCGCTGACGGCCGGGGTGGATCCCTGCAAGGATCCCACTGGATTCCTCAGCCCCCAACTGGGTGGGGACACGGCCGGATCCTATGGAGGTGGATCGGGATCCTATGGAAGCGGATCAGGATCCTATGAGGGCGGATCGGGATCCTATGGAGGCGGATCGGGATCCTATGGAAGCGGATCAGGATCCTATGGGGACAGATCGGGATCCTATGGGGGTGGATCAGGATCCTATGGCAGACCGGGATCTGGTGGGTCATCGGGATCCTACGGACTTGGGTCATATGGGGGTGGATCTGGATCAGGGAGACCCAGCTCAGATGAGGGAAGCGGATCCTATGGAGGACCCAGTTCAGGATCCTATGGAAGTGGTTCTGGATCAGGAAGACCTGGATCCCAGGGGGGAAGTGGATCTGGATCAGGCAGACCTGGATTCCAGGGGGGAAGTGGATCTGGATCGGGAAGACCTGGATTCCAGGGGGGAAGTGGATCCGGATCGGGAAGACCTGGATCCCAGGGGGGAAGTGGATCCGGATCAGGCAGACCTGGATGCGAGGGGGGAAGTGGATCTGGATCGGGAAGACCTGGATCCCAGGGGGGAAGTGGATCCGGATCAGGCAGACCCGGATCCCAAGGGGGAAGTGGATCTGGATCAGGCAGACCTGGATGCGAGGGGGGAAGTGGATCTGGATCGGGAAGACCTGGATCCCAGGGGGGAAGTGGATCCGGATCAGGCAGACCCGGATCCCAAGGGGGAAGTGGATCTGGATCAGGCAGACCTGGATCCCAGGGGGGAAGTGGATCTGGATCGGGAAGACCTGGATCCCAAGGGGGAAGTGGATCCGGATCGGGCAGACCCGGTTCATCTCAAGGAGGATTCAGTTCGGGATCCTCTGGGCCCGGATCGGGATCAGGGAGACCCGGATCCCAAGGAGGAAGTGGATCTGGATCCTATGGAGGCAGGCCAGGATCCTATGGGGGATCTGGATCCTATGGAGGACCCAGTTCTTATGGAGGATCCGGATCCTACGGAGGCGTGTCAGAGTCCTATGGAGGATCCAGTTCAGGATCGGGCAGACCCGGAGCCCATGGAGGCAGCGGATCCCAGGGGGGCAGCGGATCTGGATCCTATGGGGGATCGGGCTCCTACGGGGACAGCTCGGGATCCTACGGGCTCCCTGAGACCTATGGGGATGATTCGGGATCCTTTGGGGGATCGGGATCCTACGGGGGCGGATCAGGGTCCTATGGGGGATCAGGATCCTACGGAGGTGGATCGGGATCCTATGGCAGACCGGGATCCCACGGGGATGGATCGGGATCTTATGGGGGATCGGGATCTTCTGGGGGTGGATCTGGATCATATGGAGGATCAGGATCCTATGGAGGTGGATCGGGATCCTATGGGGGTGGATCGGGATCTTCTGGGGGATCGGGATCCTACGGGGGTACCCAACGCCCCGGGTACAAGAATCCCGGGATCCCCTTCATACCGGGCCTGCGGGATCCCGCCCGGATTGGGGGCTACATCCCTGTGCGCCGGGGCCCCTCTGCGGGATCCACTCAGGGATCCGGCTCCGGATCCAGCTCCGGATCTGGTTTGGGATCTGGTTCTACTTCGGGATCCGGTGGGGGATCTCGTCCTGGTGCAGGATCCAGCTCGGGATCCGAGACCTACAGCTCCGGGGCGGGGTCCAGCAGCGGATCCGGGACGGGATCCGGCCAATCCCAGTCCAGCTGCGGGGGCTGTGACAAATAGGGGACCCGGACGCCTGGGTCCCTTTGTGGGGGGTGGGGGTCAGTCCCTGGGGGGAGGAGGCCCAGACGCCTGGGTGCCCCCGGCTCCTGTGTCCCAATAAAGTGGTTGGATGGTGGCACCGGCTTCGTCCCTGTCCCCACACATGTCTCCCCACTCCCACGCGTGGTCCCCCACGTGTCCCCGCCCCCACATGTGTCCCAGCGCGTCCCCACCTTTCCCGGCACTGGCTGAGCCGGTGGGGCTGGTCCGTGCCCATGCTCGGGGACGGGGACATCAGGGAGGGGATGGGGACACCTACGGGGACACTGGGCACAGGGACATCGATGGGATGGGGACATCAGGGATGGGATGGGGACACCCACGGGGACACTGGGACATGGGGTCCAGGGACATCCATGGGCTGGGGACATCGGGGACATTGGGAACGGGGACATCGGGGATGGGACTGGGACATCAGCAAGGATGGGGATGGGGACACTGGGGACATGGGGGACAGGGACATCCATGGGCTGGGGACATCAGGGACAGTGGGGCCACCCAGGGCGGAGCTGGGTGGCAGTGGGGAGGTGGCCCTTAAACTGGGGCAGGAGGGATGGGGCAGGTGACACCAACCAGTATGAGCCCCAGAGAGCCCAATTTGGTCCCAAAGGGACCAGTATGGCCCCAGGGGGAGAACCCATAAAGACCAGTATCAGCCCATAAGGACCAGTACAAGCCCCTAAGGACCAGTATGAGCCCTAAGGAGACCAGTATGATCCCAAAGGGGACCAGTAGGATCCCAAAGGAGACCAGTATGGCCCCAAAGGGACCAGTAAGAGCCCCTAAGGACCGGTATGAGCCCTAAGGAGACCAGTATGAGCCCAAAGGGACCAGTATGAGCCCCAAAGGGACCAGTAAGAGCCCCTAAGGACTGGTATGAGCCCTAAGGAGACCAGTATGATTCCAAAGGAGACCAGTATGAGCCCCAAAGGGACCAGTATGAGCTGTAAGGACTAGTATGAGCCCTAAGGAGACCAGTATGATCCCAAAGGGGACCAGTATGGCCCCAAAGGGACCAGTATGGGCCCCTAAGGACCAGTTATGGGCCCTAAGGAGACCAGTATGAGCCCAAAGGGACCAGCATGAGCCCCTAAGGACCAGTACAAGGCCCCAAGGGCCAGTATGATCCCAAAGGAGACCAGTATGGCCCCAAAGGGACCAGTAAGAGCCCCTAAGGACCGGTATGAGCCCTAAGGAGACCAGTATGATTCCAAAGGAGACCAGTATGAGCCCCAAAGGGACCAGTATGAGCTGTAAGGACTGGTATGAGCCCTAAGCAGACCAGTACGATCCCAAAGGAGACCAGTATGAGCCCAAAGGGACCAGTATGACCCCAAAGGGACCAGTATGACCCCAAAAGTGTCCCCTGTGTGGGTGGGGGGTGTCGTGTCCCCCCCGCCGGCACCCCTGGGTCCCCCACCCTCCGTGGGCGGCCGCACCCCGGGTTGGGTCGAAACGATGGGTGGGAGGATCCCCACCCCTGCGCCTTTCAAAAACCAGTGCTCCCAGTGCTCCCAGTCCTACCTGACCGGCAGCACCCATGGGCGCCTCCAGGACCCTGGGGGTCCTGCTCTGCCTGCTCGCCCTGATGGGTCCCCACCCCCGTGGTAGGTGCCCTCCCCGATTTGGCGGGGGGATGGGAGAACTGGGGGGGGGGGGGCAGGATGCCTGAACCCCCACTACGGGAGGGTTGGGGGTCCCGGACGCCTGGGTCCCCTCTTTGGGTGGGGGATTTGTGGGTCTCGGACATCTGGGTCCCCTCTATGGGTCAGTTGGGGGTCCCAGATGCCTGGGTCCCCTCTATGGGGGGGGTTGGGAGGGTCCCAGACACTTGGGTGCCTTCTTTGGGTGGAGGATGGGGGGATTTGGGGGTCCCAGATGCCTGGGTCCCCTCTGTGGGTGAGGGGATGGAGGGACATGGGGGTCCCAGACTCCAGGATCCCCTCTATGGGAGGGTTGGGGGTCCTGGACACCTGGGTCCCCTCTATGGGGGGGAATTTTGGGGGTCCCGGATGCCTGGGTCCCTTCTGTGGGGGGGAATTTGGGGGTCCCAGATGTCTGGGTGCCCTCTCTGGGTGGGGGAACTGGGGGGGTCCTGAATGCCTAAGTCACCTCTATGGGTCAGTTGGGGGTCCCGGATGCCTGGGTCCCCTCTATGGGGGGGTTGGGGGGTCCCGGGCACTTGGGTGCCTTCTTTGGGTGGAGGATGGGGGGATTTGGGGGTCCCGGATGCCTGGGTCCCCTCTGTGGGTGGGGGGATGGAGGGACATGGGGGTCCCAGACTCCGGGGTCCCCTCTATGGGAGTGGAATTTTGGGGGTCCCGGATGCCTGGGTCCCCTGTCCCCATCGCTGACCCCTTTGTCTCCCCAGGTGTCACTGCCCGCACCCTGCCTGTCCCCGCCACCGTCCCCGTCCCCAACACCGTCCCTGTCCCCACCATTGTCCCCGACACCGTCCCCAACACCGTCCCTGACACCGTCCCCAACACCCTCCCCGTCACCCCTCCCGGTACCGTCCCCAAGATTGTCCCCGAGAGCGTCCCCAACACCGTCCCCATCCCCAACACCATCCCCGCCACCGAGCCCGTCCCCACCGCCGCCCTGACGGAGGAGGAGGAGGAGGAGGAAGAGGCTGAAGGCCGTGTGATGGCGGCCCTGGAGCGCCTGGCCCGCGTGCTGCAGGGACCCCCCACCCACCGCCGCCGCGGCCCCCCCGGCCCCGAGACCCTCCTGGAGCTCGTCCCCGAACTGCGGGACCTGCTGCTCCCTTCCCTGGACCCCCCCGGGGACCAGCCCCCCAACCTGCCCCCCCGGGGGGAGGCGTAAAGTGGGGGGTCCCGGACGCCTGGGTCCCCCTTTTTTGGGGGGTTCTTGGGGGTCCCAGACTCCTGAGCCCCCTTTTTTGGGGGGTTCTTGGGGGTCCTGGGTCCCTTTTTTGGGGGGTTCTTGGGGGTCCCGGACTCCTGGGTCCCTTTTTGGGGGTGGTTCATGGGGGTCCCGGACACCTGGGTCCCGGTGACCCCTGGGACGAGGGGCGCAGGCGTCCGGGCCCCCCCAGCCCCCCCTCTCCCCGTTCCCCCCCTGCCCCCCCCCCCCAGCTCAATAAACGATGCAGCCCCACGCCATGGCCCCGCTTGGGGGGGGGGGGGGGGGGGGGGCGCTGTGGGGACCCAGAGGGGCTGGGCTATGGGGGGGTATAGCGTGAGGCTATAGGGACGGGGCTATAGGGTGAGGCTATAGGGACTGAGCTATAGGGTGAGGTTATAGGGACAGGGCTATAGGGGCTGGGCTATAGGATGAGGCTATAGGGACCAGGGTATGGGGGGGGGGACTATAGGGTAAGGCTATAGTGGGGGGGCTATAGGGTAAGACTATAGGGTGAGGCTGTAGGGGCTGAGCTATAGGGTGAGGCCATAGGGTGAGGCTATAGGGGCCGGGCTATAGAGTGAGTCTATAGGGGCTGAGATATAGGGACTGAGCTATAGGGTGAGGCTATAGGGACCAGGCTATAGGGACTGGGCTATAGGGTCTGATCTATAGGGTGAGTCTATAGGGGCTGGGCTATAGGGACCAGGCTATAGGGGCTGGGCTATAGGGTCTGATCTATAGGGTGAGTCTATAGGGGCCAGGCTATAGGGGCTGATCTATAGGGTGAGCTATAGGGGCCGGGCTCTAGGGTGGGGTCTAGGGCAAGGGCTCTAGGGGCTGGGCTATGGGGTGAGCCATAGGGTGAGTCTATAGGGCCTGATCTATAGGGCGAGGCGGTGCCGCCGCCGCAGTGGGGTGACTCATGGGGAGTCACCCCCCCACCCTTCCGGCCCGGCCAGTCCCCGTGGGTCCCCACCCCCGCCCCCGGGGGCACCCAGCCCCACATCCCTGACCCATGGGCCCCACTGACCCCCCCCCCCGGGGACCCAGGCGTCCGGGCGGCCCCACCCACCCCTGGGGTGGCTATAAGAGGTTGGGGGGGGGGCCTCCCAGTGCTCCCAGTGCTGCGGTGGAGCCGGCTGACACTGACAAAAGGTAGGACCCCCCCCCACCCAGCCCCGTGCCGGATGCCTGGGTCCCCTTGTCTGGGTGGGCACTGGGGGGCACTGGGGGGCACTGGGGGGCAGGGACTTTCCCCAGATCCCTGGGTCCCCATGTCTGGGGGGGCCACTGGGGGGTACTGGGAGGAACGGGGAGACACTGGGGTGTGGGACTGGTCCCAGACACCTGAGTCCACATGTTTGGGGGGCACTGGGGGCACTGGGGGGCAGGGACTTTCCCCAGATCCCTGGGTCCCCTTGTCTGGGGGGGGTCACTAGTGGGCACTGGGGGGCACTGGGTGACACTGGGGGTCACTTGGGGCCACTGGGGGGCAGGGACTGGCCCCAAATGCCTGAGTTTCCTTGTCTGGGGGGGTCACTGGGGGGAACTGGGAGACACTGGGGGGAGAGACTGTCCCCGGACACCTGGGGCCCCTTGTCTGGGGGGGCACTGGGGGTCACTGGGGGGAACTGGGAGACACTGGGGGGTCACTGGGGTGTGGGACTGGTCCCAGACGCCTGGGGCCCCATGTTTTCGGGGCACTGGGGGGAAGTGGGGGGCAGGGGGTGGCCCTGGGGACCCCATATCTGGGTGACACTGGGGGTCAC
>CANTUZ010000027.1:5483520-5507866 GCA_947846985.1 Fratercula arctica
GGTGACAGGTGACACAGGGTGATACACAGGTGACACAGGTGACACAGGTGACGGGTGACATGGGTGACAGGTGACACAGGTGACAGGGTGACAGGTGACACAGGTGACACAGGTGACAGGTGACACGGGTGCCACAGGTGACGGTGACGGTGACAGATGACACAGGGACAGGGTGACACAGGTGACACAGGTGACACAGGTGCCACGGGTGCCGGTGCCGGTGACAGACACCTTGTTGGTGAGGTAGCGCTTGCTGGCCACGGCCGGCAGCCGCAGCACCCGCCCCAGCGCCTGCGGCACCGCCAGCCCCGGGGGCAGCGCCAGCGGGAGCCGGGGGGGGGGCACCCGCTGCAGCACGAACTCCTGGGGGGGGGACACCCGCGGGCGGCGTCACGGGGGGGCCGCTGGGGGGGCTCCATCCACATGGAGGTCCCCAGCCCCAACTGGGAGGTCCCATCCCCAACTGGGAGATCCCCATCCCCAACTGGGAGGTCCCATTCCCAACTGGGAGATCCCCATCCCCAACTGGGAGGTCCCCATCCCCAACTGGGAGGTCCCCATCCCCAACTGGGAGGTCCCATCCCCAACTGGGAGATCCCCATCCCCAACTGGCAGATCCCATCCCCAACTGGGAGGTCCCCAGTCCCAACTGGGAGATCCCTATCCCCAACTGGGAGGTCCCTATCCCCAACCGGGACGTCCCCATCCCCAACTGGGAGGTCCCCATTCCCAACTGGGAGGTCCCATCCCCAACTGGGAAGTCCCATTCCCAACTGGGAGGTCCCATTCCCAACTGGGAGATCCCCATCCCCAACTGGGAGGTCCCCATTCCCAACTGGGAGGTCCCATCCCCAACTGGGAAGTCCCATTCCCAACTGGGAGGTCCCATTCCCAACTGGGAGATCCCCATCCCCAACTGGGAGGTACCATTCCCAACTGGGACGTCCCCATCCCCAACTGGGAGGTCCCTATCCCCAACTGGGACATCCCCATCCCCAACTGGGAGGTCCCCATCCCCAACTGGGAGGTCCCCATCCCCAACTGGGAGATCCCCATCCCCAACTGGGAGGTCCCCACTGGGTGCCCCCCACCATCATGGGGGTCTCCATCCCCGTTGGGTGCCCCCAATCCCAACTGGGAGACCCCTACTGGGAGGGGGAGGGGGGGGAACCCAACACTCCAGCCCCCCCCGGAGGTGACCAGGGTGGGGGGGGGGTGTGTGTCCCCCCCCGGTGTCCCGTGTCCCCCCCCCGGTCACCTTGCGGGGCATCTTGCCCAGCACCCACTGCAGCTCCAGGTTGACGGGGGTGGGGAGCCCCTCGTGGGACCCCCCCTCGGGCACCGGCGCCTCCAGGTCATCCACCAGCACGATCTGGGGGGGGGGGGGAGGGGGGGTCAGAGGGTGTGGGGCACCCCCCAACCACCCACCCCCCCCCCCCCCAGCCAGCCCCGGCCCCAGGGACCCCAAACTGACCCCCCCCAAAAGCCACCACCTCTGGGATGCCCCACCCCCACCACCGTCCTCGATGTCCCCAGGTCCCTCCAGGTCCCCCGTGGCCCAACGTCCCCCGTCCCCACGTCCCACGTCCCCACGGTGTCCCCCACGTCCCCACCTCCCACGTCCCCACGGTGTCCCCCACGTCCCCACCTCCCATGTCCCCATGGTGTCCCCAACGTCCCCCACCCCCACGTACCCCGTCCCCACCTCCCCATGGCCCCATCTCCCACGTCCCCATGGTGTCCCCAATGTCCCCACCTCCCACGTCCCCATCTCCCACGTCCCCATGGTGTCCCCAACGTCCCCCAACTCCACGTCCCCCGTCCCCCCCTCCCCCGTCCCCACCTCCCATGTCCCCAAGGTGTCCCCCACCCCCACGTCCCAGGTCCCCATGGTGTCCCCCACGTCCCCCACCCCCACGTCCCCATCTCCCATGTCCCCATGGTGTCCCCCATGTCCTTCCACCCCCACGTCCCACGTCCCCATGGTGTCCCCAACGTCCCCCAACCCCACGTCCCACATCCCCACGGTGTCCTCCACACCCCCCACCCCCATGTCCCCATCTCCCACGTCCCCACAGTGTCCCCAACGTCCCCCACCCCCACGTCCCACGTCCCCCCCTCCCCCGTCCCCATCTCCCACGTCCCCATGGTGTCCCCCATGTCCTTCCACCCCCACCCCCACGTCCCCCGTCCCCATGGTGTCCCCAATGTCCCCCAACCCCACGTCCCACATCCCCACGGTGTCCCCCACGTCCCCCGTCCCCATCTCCCACGTCCCCATGGTGTCCCCCATGTCCTTCCACCCCCCTCCCCATCTCCCACATCCCCATGGTGTCCCCAACGTCCCCCAACCCCACGTCCCACGTCCCCCCCTCCCCCGTCCCCACCTCCCACGTCCCCACGGTGTCCCCCACATCCCCCACCCCCACGTCCCCCCTCCCCACCTCCCATGTCCCCATGGTGTCCCCCACGTCCTTCCACCCCCACGTCCCCCCTCCCCACCTCCCACGTCCCCACGGTGTCCCCCACGTCCCCCACCCCCACGTCCCCCCCTCCCCACCTCCCACGTCCCCACGGTGTCCCCCACGTCCCCCACCCCCACGTCCCCCCCTCCCCACCTCCCACGTCCCCACGGTGTCCCCCACGTCCCCCACCCCCACGTCCCCCCCTCCCCACCTCCCCCGTCCCCACGGTGTCCCCCCACGTCCCCCACCCCCCACGTCCCCCCCTCCCCCCTCCCCACCTCCCACGTCCCCATGGTGTCCCCCACATCCCCCACCCCCATGTCCCACGTCCCCATGGTGTCCCCAATGTCCCCCAACCCCACGTCCCACATCCCCACGGTGTCCCCCACGTCCCCTGTCCCCCCCTCCCCCCTCCCCACCTCCCACGTCCCCACGGTGTCCCCCACATCCCCCACCCCCATGTCCCACGTCCCCACCTCCCACGTCCCCACGGTGTCCCCACGTCCCCCAACCCCACGTCCCACGTCCCCATGGTGTCCCCCATGTCCTTCCACCCCCATCCCCATCTCCCACGTCCCCACGGTGTCCCCCACGTCCCCCACCCCCACGTCCCCCCCCTCCCCCCTCCCCACCTCCCCCCTCCCCGCCGTGTCCCCTTGTGCGCCCCCCCCACCCCCACCCCCTCACCCCCTTCCCCGCCGTGTCCCCCCCCCCGCCCCCCCGCCCCCTCACCCTGCCGTCGCCGGTGACGGTCCCCACCACGCAGAGGGGGCAGCGCTCGCGGGCCGCCAGGCGCCGCAGCAGCCCCAGCCCCGCCGGCCGCGCCAGCAGCGCGTTGGACTCCTGGTACTCGGCCCCCCACAGCTCCAGCAGGCTCAGCGTGGGGTCCCCCCGCTGCCACCCCCCACACACCCCCCCCCCCCCAGCGTCACCAACGGCCGGGCAGCGGGGGGGACGCCGCGGGGACAAGGGGGCGACGGGGGGATGGGGGGCACAAGGGGGACGGGGGGCACAAGGGGGACGGGGGGCACAAGGGGGCGACGGGGGGGACAAGGGGATGGGGGGCACAAGGGGGCGACGGGGGGATGGGGGGCACAAGGGGGACGGGGGGCACAAGGGGACACCGGGGGGACAGGGGGCACAAGGGGGCGACGGGGGGATGGGGGGCACAAGGGGACGGGGGGGACAAGGGGAGGGGGGGCACAAGGGGACACCGGGGGGATGGGGGGCACAAGGGGGACGGGGGGCACAAGGGGATGGGGGGCACAAGGGGGGCAATGGGGGGATGGGGGGCAGCGGGGGGACGGGGGGCACAAGGGGACACCGGGGGGATGGGGGGCACAAGGGGGCGATGGGGGGATGGGGGGCACAAGGGGGACGGGGGGCACAAGGGGACACTGGGGGGATGGGGGGCACAAGGGGGCGATGGGGGGACAAGGGGAGGGGGGGCACAAGGGGACACTGTGGGGATGGGGGGCACAAGGGGACGGGGGGCACAAGGGGACACTGTGGGGATGGGGGGCACAAGGGGACGGGGGGCACAAGGGGACGGGGGGCACAAGGGGGCAATGGGGGGATGGGGGGCAGCGGGGGGACGGGGGGCACAAGGGGACACCGGGGGGATGGGGGGCACAAGGGGGCGACGGGGGGATGGGGGGGGACAAGGGGGCACAAGGGGGACGGGGGGCACAAGGGGACATCGGGGGGATGGGGGGCGACGGGGGGATGGGGGGCACAAGGGGACATCGGGGGGATGGGGGGCAGCGGGGGGACGGGGGGCACAAGGGGACACTGGGGGGATGGGGGGCACAAGGGGACATCGGGGGGATGGGGGGCAGCGGGGGGATGGGGGGCACAAGGGGACACTGGGGGGACGGGGGGCACAAGGGGACATCGGGGGGATGGGGGGCACAAGGGGACAAGGGGGCACAAGGGGACACCGGGGGGATGGGGGGCACAAGGGGGCGACGGGGGGATGGGGGGCACAAGGGGGTGACAGGGGGATGGGGGGCACAAGGGGACAAGGGGGCACAAGGGGGCACAAGGGGGCGACGGGGGGATGGGGGGCACAAGGGGACAAGGGGGCACAAGGGGACATCGGGGGGATGGGGGGCACAAGGGGACAAGGGGGCACAAGGGGACATCGGGGGGATGGGGGGCACAAGGGGACAAGGGGGCACAAGGGGGCACAAGGGGGCGACGGGGGGACGGGGGGCACTGGGGGACAGGGGGACATTGGGGGTCCCATGGGGGAGAGTGTTCCATGGGGGGGGGGTGTCCATAAGGGGGAGTCCCATGGGGGGGGGTCTGTGGGTGGGTCCCTATGGGGGGGTCCCGTGGGGGGGGTCCATGGGGGGGTTGCAGGGGGGTCCCGGGGGGGTCCCATGGGGGGTCCTGTGGGGGGGGTCCCATGGGGGGGTGTGGGGGGGGGGTCCTGAGGGGGGTCCTGGGGGGGGTCTGTGGGTGGGTGGGTCCCATGGGGGGGGTCCCATGGGGGGGTCCATAGGGGAAGTCCCGTGGGGGGGTGTGGGGGGGGGATCTGTGGGGGGGTCCCGGGGGGGTCCCGGGGCGGGGGGTCTGTGGGTGGGTCTGTGGGTGGGTCCCATGGGGGGGTCCCACGGGGGTCCATGGGGGGGGGTCCCGTGGGGGGCCCTGGGGGGGCGGTCTGTGGGTGGGTCCCGTGGGGGGGTCCATGGGGGTGGGGGGGGGGGGGGGGGTCTGTGGGGGGGTCCATGGGGGGGGTCCCGGGGGGGGGTCTGTGGGTGGGTCCCCTGGGGGGTCCTGGGGGGGATCCCATGGCGGGGTCCCAGGGGGGTCCATGGGGGGGGTCCCGGGGGGGTCGCGGGGGGGTCCCGGGGGGGGGGAATCTGTGGGTGGGTCTGTGGGTGGGTCCCATGGGGGGGTCCCAGGGGGGTCCATGGGGGGGTCCCGGGGGGGTCGCGGGGGGGTCCCGGGGGGTGCGGGCTCACCTGGAAGCGGCTGGCGTAGATGACAGCCCCCGCCGGCTCCGTCAGCTCCTTCAGCACGTTCCCTGGGGACCCCCCGCTGTCACCCCCGCGGCCCCCCCCATGGCCCCAGTGTCCCCCAATGTCCCCAATGTCCCCATAACCCCCCATGTCCCTGTGCCCCCCCGTCCCCCTGCCCCCCCATGGCCCCCAATGTCCCCAGTGTCCCCAATGTCCCCCATGTCCCCACTATCCCCCCATCCCCCTGTGTCCCCCCATGTCCCCCATGTCCCCCTGCCCCCCCAATGTCCCCCATGTCCCCAATGCCCCCCAATGTCCCCGTGCCCCCCCCAATGTCCCCAATGCCCCCCAATGTCCCCAGTGTCCCCCATGTCCCCCTGTGCCCCCCCAATGTCCCCCATGTCCCCCATGTCCCCAGTGTCCCCCATGTCCCCCAATGTCCCCATGCCCCCCCCAATGTCCCCAATGTCCCCCATGTCCCCCCCTCCCCCTGCCCCCCAATGTCCCCCAATGTCCCCATGTCCCCCATGTCCCTGTGCCCCCCATCCCCCTGTGCCCCATCAATGTCCCCCAATGTCCCCCCCCATGTCCCCAATGTCCCCCCCCGCCCCCCCCAATGTCCCCCATGTCCCCAACGTCCCCCCATGTCCCCAATGTCCCCCTGCCCCCCCAATGTCCCCATGTCCCCCATGTCCCCCCATCCCCCTGCCCCCCAATGTCCCCCATGTCCCCATGTCCCTGTGCCCCCCCTGTCCCCCTGTGCCCCCCCAATGTCCCCCATGTCCCCAATGTCCCCCAATGTCCCCATGTCCCCCATGTCCCTGTGCCCCCCCATCTCCCCCAATGTCCCCCCCATGTCCCCAATGTCCCCCTGCCCCCCAATGTCCCCCAATGTCCCCCATGTCCCCATGTCCCCCATGTCCCTGTGCCCCCCCATCCCCCTGTGCCCCCCCCATGTCCCCCAATGTCCCCCCCATGTCCCCAATGTCCCCCCCGTCCCCCTGCCCCCCCAATGTCCCCCATGTCCCCCCGTCCCCATGCCCCCCCCGCCCCCCTGTGCCCCCCCAGTGCCCCCCCCGTCCCCGCGCCCCCCCCTCACCGTTGCCGCCGGCGCCCTGGTCGTGGATGCTGGCGATGGGGTTCCCCCCCCCGCTCTCCACACACCCCCGCAGCACCCGGTTCAGCTTCTGCTCCATCTCGGCGTCCCCCCGCTGCACCGCCCCCGCGTCCCGCTCCTCCCCGCTGTCCCCCTGCACCTGGGGGGGGCACAGGGCTGGGACCCCCCCCGGGACCCCCCCCCACCCCCCGACACCCCCCCGACCCCCCCCAAACCCCCCCCGACACCCCCACCCCCCCCCGCTGCACCGCCCCCGCGTCCCGCTCCTCCCCGCTGTCCCCCTGCACCTGGGGGGGGCACGGGGCTGGGACCCCCCCGACCCCCCCCCGACACCCCCTGACCCCCCCCGACACCCCCGACCCCCCCACCCCCCCAAACCCCCCCAACACCCCCACACCCCCCCCCACACCCCCACCCCCCCCCCGCTGCACCGCCCCCAGCGTCCTGCTCCTCCCCGCTGTCCCCCTGCACCTGGGGGGGGCACAGGGCTGGGACCCCCCCCAGACCCCCCCGCCAACACCCCCTGACCCCCCCCGACACCCTCAAATCCCCCCCCATCACCTTTGGGACCCCCAAAACACCCCCAAATCCCCCCCCAGCCCCCTAAATGACCCCCCCAACCCCCCTCCATCACCCTTGGGACCCCCAAATTCCCCCCCCCAACACCCCCCCCGACACCCCCCCCAAATCCCCCCCCCCGAGCCCCCTAAATGACCCCCCCAACCCCTCGCATCACCCGTGGGACCCCCAAATCCCCCCCAAACCCCCTCGACACCCCACACCCCCCCCCGCTGCACCGCCCCCTGCGTCCCGCTCCTCCCCGCTGTCCCCCTGCACCTGGGGGGGGCACAGGGCTGGGACCCCCCCCGGACCCCCCCCCGACACCCCCTGACCCCCCCCGACACCCCTGACCCCCCCACACCCCCCCAAACCCCCCCCTAAACCCCCCACCCCCCCCCCCCGCTGCACCGCCCCCGCGTCCCGCTCCTCCCCGCTGTCCCCCTGCACCTGGGGGGGGCACAGGGCTGGGACCCCCCCGGGACCCCCCCGACACCCCCTGACACCCCTGACCCCCCCCCGACACCCTCAAATCCCCCCCATCACCTTTGGGACCCCCAAAACACCCCCAAATCCCCCCCCCAGCCCCTAAATGACCCCCCCAACCCCCTCCATCACCCTTGTGACCCCCAAATTCCCCCCCCCAACACCCCCCCCGACACCCCCCCCAAATCCCCCCCCCCGAGCCCCTAAATGACCCCCCCAACCCCTCGCATCACCCGTGGGACCCCCAAATCCCCCCAAACCCCCCTCCGACACCCCCCCCCCCCCCCGCTGCACCGCCCCCGCGTCCCGCTCCTCCCCGCTGTCCCCCTGCACCTGGGGGGGGCACAGGGCTGGGACCCCCCCGACACCCCCCCGACACCCTCAAATCCCCCCCCATCACCTTTGGGACCCCCAAAAAACACCCCCAAATCCCCCCCCCCAACCCCCCTAAATGACCCCCCCAACCCCCCCATCACCCTTGGGACCCCCAAATTCCCCCCCCCAACACCCCCCCGACACCCCCAAAAACCCCCACCAGGCCCCCAAAATGACCCCCCCCAAACCCCTCCATCACCCTTGGGACCCCAAAATCCCCCCCCACCCCCCCCAACACCACCAAATCCCCCCCCAGGTGCCCAAATGACCCCCCCCAATCACCCTTGGCACCCCCAAAATTCCCCCCCCCCAACACCCCCCCTGACACCCCCAAAACCCCCCCAGGCCCCCCAAATCCCCCCCCCCCCCATCACCTTTGGACCACCCAAATTCCCCCCCCCAACACCCCCAAATCCCCCCCCCAGGCCCCCAAATGACCCCCCCCAACCCCCCCCATCACCTTTGGGACCCCCAAATTCCCTCCCCAACCCCCCCAACCCCCCCCCTGAGCCCCCTAAATGACCACCCCCAACCCCCCCATCACCCTTGGGACCCCCAAATTCCCCCCCCCGACACCCCCCCCACCCCCCCCAAGGAAACCCCCCCCCTTTACCTGGACGGAGGAGGCGGCCCCCCCCCCCGACGCCGATGCGGTACACGGGACCCCCCACCTTCACCACCAGCATCCCTGGGGGGGGGACACGGGGGTGAGCCCCCCCCGAACCCCCCCATGGGAGATTGGGGGGCCCAAAGGTGACGGGGGGGGATTTGGGGGTGTCGGGGGGGGGTTGGGGGGGGGATTTGGGGGTCCCAAGGGTGACGGGGGGGGGGATTTGGGGGTCCCAAAGATGATGGGGGGGTTGGGGGGGTTATTTGGGGGTGTCAGGGGGGGTTGGGGGCAATTTGGGGGGTTGGGGGGGGACTTGGGGGTGTCAGGGGGGGTTTGGGGGGGGGATTTGGGGGTCCCAAGGGTGATGGGGGGGTTGGGGGGGTGATTTGGGGGTGTCGGGGGGGGATTTGGGGGTCACAAAGGTGATGGGGGGGTTGAGGGGCGAATTTGGGGGGGAATTTGGGGGTGTCACGGGGGGTTGGGGGGGATTTGGGGAGCTGGGGGGGGATTTGGGGGTGTCGGGGGGGGGTTGGGGGGGGATTTGGGGGTCCCAAGGGTGATGGGGGGGTTGGGGGGGATTTGGGAGTGTCAGGGGGGGTTGGGGGGGGGAATTGTTGGTCCCGGGGGGGAGATTTGGGGGTCGCGGGGGGAATTTGGGGGTCCCAGCTGGGTTTGGGGGGTCCCAGGCGGGGACTTGTGGGTCGTGGGGGGGGACTTATGGGTTGTGGGGGGGAGGTTGGGGGTCCCAAGGAGGGTTTTGGGGTGCCCGAGGAGTTGTGGGATTCTGGGGATGACTTGTGGGTCGCGGGGGGTGACTTGGGGGTCGTGGGGGGTGACTTGTGGGTCCCGGGGTGACTTGTGGGTCGCGGGGGTGGACTTGTGGGTGCCGGGGGGTGACTTGGGGGTCCCGGGGGGGGACTTGTGGGTCCTGGGGGGTGACTTGGGGGTCGCGGGGGGGGACTTGGGGGTCCTGGGGGGCACTTGTGGGTCCCGGGGGGTGACTTGTGGGTCCTGGGGGGCACTTGTGGGTCGCGGGGGGGACTTGTGGGTCCTGGGGGGTGACTTGTGGGTCCTGGGGGGGCACTTGTGGGTCCCGGGGGGTGACTTGTGGGTCCTGGGGGGCACTTGTGGGTGCCGGGGGGGTGACTTGGGGGTCAGGGGGGGCACTTGTGGGTCCTGGGGGGTGACTTGTGGGTCCTGGGGGGGGGACTGGTGGGTCCCAGGGGGGCACTTGTGGGTCCCGGGGGGGGACTTGGGGGTCCTGGGGGGGAATTGGGAGTCGCAGGGGGGGACTTGTGGGTCGCGGGGGGCACTTGGGGGTCCCGGGGGGCACTTGTGGGTCCTGGGGGGTGACTTGTGGGTCGCAGGGGGGGACTTGTGGGTCCCGGGGGGTGACTTGTGGGTCCTGGGGGGGGACTTGTGGGTCCCGGGGGGGGCACTTTTGGGTCCTGGGGGGCACTTGTGGGTCACGGGGGGGACTTGGGGGTCCTGGGGGGGAATTGGGAGTCGCAGGGGGGACTTGTGGGTTGTGGGGGGCACTTGGGGGTCCTGGGGGGCACTTGGGGGTCCCGGGGGCACTTGTGGGTCCTGGGGGGCACTTGTGGGTCGTGGGGGGGGACTTATGGGTTGTGGGGGGAGGTTGGGGGTCCCAAGGAGGGTTTTGGGGTGCCCGGGGAGTTGTGGGATTCTGGGGTGACTTGTGGGTCGCGGGGGGGCACTTGTGGGTCACGGGGGGGCACTTGTGGGTCGCGGGGGGGCACTTGTGGGTCGCGGGGGCACTTGTGGGTTGCAGGGGGGGACTAATGGGTCGCAGAGGGGCACTTGTGGGTCGCGGGGGGGAGGTTGGGGGTCCCAAGGAGGGTTTTGGGGTGCCCGGGGAGTTGTGGGATTCTGGGGTGGACTTGTGGGTCGCGGGGGGGCACTTGTGGGTCGCGGGGGCACTTGTGGGTCGCGGGGGCTCGCACCGGGCTCGGGGGGCTCCTTGCGCACGTGCTGGTCCTCGATGGCTCCGATGCCGCCGCTGAACATGATGGGTTTGATCCACTCCCGCCGCTGCCCCCCCGCCAGCACCTGCCCGAAGGAGCGGGCGAAACCTGGGGGGCGCCCCACGGCGTCACCTCCTGCCACCCACCCGTGGCCACCACCCCCCCCCCCGGGGGGTCCCCAAGGCCACGGAGGACTTTGGGTGGCACCTGGAGGGTCCCCAAAGGTTCTAGAGGTCCCCAAGGGTCCCCAAGGCCATGGAGGTCTTTGGGTGGCACCTTGAGGGTCCCCAAGAGTCCCCAAGGCCGTAGGGTGTCCCCAAGGCTCCCCACGGGTCTGGAGAACTTTGGGTGGCACCTGGAAGGTCCCCAAAGGTTCTAGAGGTCCCCAAGGGTCCCCAAGGCCATGGAGGTCTTTGGGTGTCATTGGAAGGTCCCCAAATGTTCTTGGGGTCCCCAAGGCCGTAGGGTGTCCTCAGGGGTCCCCAAGGCCATGGAGGTCTTTGGGTGCCACCTGGAGGGTCCCCAAGGGTCCCCAAGGCCGTAGGGTGTCCCCAAGGCTCCCCACGGGTCTGGAGAACTTTGGGTGGCACCTGGAGGGTCCCCAAAGGTTCTAGAGGTCCCCAAGGGTCCCCAAGGCCGTAGGGTGTCCCCAAGGGTCCCCAAGGCCATGGCAGGGCTTTGGGTGTCACCTTGAGGGTCCCCAAGAGTCCCCAAGGCCGTAGGGTGTCCCCAGGGGTCCCCAAGGCCATGGAGGTCTTTGGGTGTGACCTCCAGGGTCCCCAAGAGTCCCCAAGGCCGTAGGGTGTCCCCAGGGGTCCCCACGGGTCTGGAGAACTTTGGGTGGCACCTGGAGGGTCCCCAAAGGTTCTAGAGGTCCCCAAGGGTCCCCAAGGCCATGGAGGTCTTTGGGTGGCACCTTGAGGGTCCCCAAGAGTCCCCAAGGCCGTAGGGTGTCCCCAAGGCTCCCCACGGGTCTGGAGAACTTTGGGTGGCACCTGGAAGGTCCCCAAAGGTTCTAGAGGTCCCCAAGGGTCCCCAAGGCCATGGAGGTCTTTGGGTGTCATTGGAAGGTCCCCAAATGTTCTTGGGGTCCCCAAGGCCGTAGGGTGTCCTCAGGGGTCCCCAAGGCCATGGAGGTCTTTGGGTGCCACCTGGAGGGTCCCCAAGGGTCCCCAAGGCCGTAGGGTGTCCCCAAGGCTCCCCACGGGTCTGGAGAACTTTGGGTGGCACCTGGAGGGTCCCCAAAGGTTCTAGAGGTCCCCAAGGGTCCCCAAGGCCGTAGGGTGTCCCCAAGGGTCCCCAAGGCCATGGCAGGGCTTTGGGTGTCACCTTGAGGGTCCCCAAGAGTCCCCAAGGCCGTAGGGTGTCCCCAGGGGTCCCCAAGGCCATGGAGGTCTTTGGGTGTGACCTCCAGGGTCCCCAAGAGTCCCCAAGGCCGTAGGGTGTCCCCAGGGGTCCCCACGGGTCTGGAGAACTTTGGGTGGCACCTGGAGGGTCCCCAAAGGTTCTAGAGGTCCCCAAGGGTCCCCAAGGCCATGGAGGTCTTTGGGTGGCACCTGGAGGGTCCCCAAGGGTCCCCAAGGCCGTAGGGTGTCCCCAAGGGTCCCCACGGGGTCTGGAGAACTTTGGGTGGCACCTGGAAGGTCCCCAAAGGTTCTAGAGGTCCCCAAGGGTCCCCAAGGCCATGGAGGTCTTTGGGTGTCATTGGAAGGTCCCCAAATGTTCTTGGGGTCCCCAAGGCTGTAGGGTGTCCCCAGGGGTCCCCAAGGCCATGGAGGTCTTTGGGTGCCACCTGGAGGGTCCCCAAGGGTCCCCAAGGCCGTAGGGTGTCCCCAAGGGTCCCCATGGGTCTGGAGAACTTTGGGTGGCACCTGGAGGGTCCCCAAAGGTTCTAGAGGTCCCCAAGGGTCCCCAAGGCCGTAGGGTGTCCCCAAGGGTCCCCAAGGCCATGGCAGGGCTTTGGGTGTCACCTTGAGGGTCCCCAAGAGTCCCCAAGGCTGTAGGGTGTCCCCAGGGGTCCCCAAGGCCATGGAGGTCTTTGGGTGTGACCTCCAGGGTCCCCAAGAGTCCCCAAGGCCGTAGGGTGTCCCCAAGGGTCCCCAAGGCCATGGCAGGGCTTTGGGTGGCACCTGGAGGGTCCCCAAGAGTCCCCAAGGCCGTAGGGTGTCCCCAGGGGTCCCCAGGGTCATGGAGGTCTTTGGGTGGCACCTGGAGGGTCCCCAAAGGTTCTAGAGGTCCCCAAGAGTCCCCAAGGCCATGGAGGTCTTTGGGTGTCATTGGAAGGTCCCCAAATGTTCTTGGGGTCCCCAAGGCCGTAGGGTGTCCCCAGGGGTCCCCAAGGCCATGGAGGTCTTTGGGTGCCACCTGGAGGGTCCCCAAGGGTCCCCAAGGCCGTAGGGTGTCCCCAAGGGTCCCCACGGGTCTGGAGAACTTTGGGTGTCACCTTGAGGGTCCCCAAGAGTCCCCAAGGCCGTAGGGTGTCCCCAGGGGTCCCCAAGGCCATGGAGGTCTTTGGGTGTGACCTCCAGGGTCCCCAAGAGTCCCCAAGGCCGTAGGGTGTCCCCAGGGGTCCCCACGGGTCTGGAGAACTTTGGGTGGCACCTGGAGGGTCCCCAAGAGTCCCCAAGGCCATGGAGGTCTTTGGGTGTCATTGGAAGGTCCCCAAATGTTCTCGGGGTCCCCAAGGCCGTAGGGTGTCCCCAAGGGTCCCCAAGACCCCGGAGGACTTTGAGCGTCCCCAAGTGTCCCCAGATGTCCCCTCGGGGGGGGTGGGGGGGGTCCCCGCTCACCGGCCAGGACGGGCTCCCCGAATTTGTTGCCGTAGTCGCTGGCGCCGTCGCTGGCCCCGATGGCCACCTCCAGGGGGCGGGCGAAGGCCGCGGGGTACGGCTGCCCCCCGTCTTCCCACGGCAGCTCGTAGCCTGGGGGGGGGGGGGGGACACCGGGGGGGGGGGGGACACACAGGGGGGGGGACACCCCTCAGTCCCCATCCAGCCGGGGGGGGGGTCCCAGGGGTCGGGGGGGGGCCCCGACTCGGGGGGAAATGGGGGATTTTGGGGGGGGTTCAGTGGGGTTTGGGGAAGGGGGGGGTCCCAGGGGGGTGTATGGGGGGGGGGGCAGGGGGGGTTTTGGGGGTTCCTGGGAGGGTTTGGGGGGGGGGTCCCAAGGGTATTGGGGGGGGGTCCCAGGGGATGTTTGGTGGGGGGGGGAATCTGGGGGGGGGTGTCCCAGGGGGGTTTTGGGGGTCCTGGGAGGGTTTGGGGGGGTCTGGGGGGGGGGGGGGCAGGGGGGGTTTTGGGGTTCCTGGGAGGGTTTGGGGGGTGTATGGGGGGGGTGAGGGCAGGGGGGGTTTGGGGTTCCTGGGAGGGTTTGGGGGGGTGTATGGGGGGGGGAGGGGGGGTTGGAGTCCTGGGAGGGTTTTGGGGGGGTGTATGGGGGGGGGGGGGCAGGGGGGTTTTTTGGGGGTCCTGGGAGGGTTTGGGGGGGTGTATGGGGGGGGGGCAGGGGGGGGTTTGGGGTTCCTGGGAGGGTTTGGGGGGGGGTCTGGGGGGGGGGCAGGGGGGGGGTTTTGGGGGTCCTGGGGGGTTTGGGGGGGGTCCCAGGGGATGGTTGGGGGGGGGGCATCTGGGGGGGGTCCCAGGGGGGTTTTCAGGGGGGTTTTGGGGGGGGTTTGTGGGGGGCCCCAAGGGGGTGTATGGGGGGGGGCAGGGGGGGGGTTTTGTGGGGTCCTGGGGGTTTGGGGGGGTCCCAGGGGATGGTTGGGGGGGGGGGGGAATCTGGGGGGGGGGTCCCAGGGGGGGTTTTGGGGGGGGGGACTGGGAGGGTTGGGGGGGTTCCCAGAGGGGTTTTGGGGGGGGGTTTGGGGGGCCCCAGGGGGGTGTATGGGGGGGGGCAGGGGGGTTTTGGGGGTCCTGGGGGGGTTTCGGGGGGGTCCCAAGGGTATTGGGGGGGTCCCAGGGGATGGTTGTGGGGGGGGGAGGGGGGTCTGGGGGGGGGGTCCCAGGGGGGTTTTTCGGGGGGCGTTTGGGGGGGTCCCAGGGGGGTGTATGGGGGGGGGGCAGGGGGGGTTTTGGGGGTCCTGGGGGGGTTTGGGGGGGTCCCAGGGTATGGTTGGGGGGGGAGTGAATCTGGGGGGGGTCCCAGGGGGGTTTTGGGGGGGGGCTGGGAGGGTTTGGGGGGTCCCAGGGGTATTGGGGGGGGTCCCAGGGAGAGTGGGGGGGGGTCCCCGGGGGGTGTCTGGGGGGTGTTCCCATGGGGTGTGGGGTGGTGCCGGGGGGGGGTTTGGGGGGGGCGCACTGGGGTTATTTGGGGTTCCTGGGGAGGTTTTGCGGGTGATTATTGGGAGGGGGTGGGGTCGGGGGGTCCCGGGGGGGTTTGTGGGGCCTGGGTTCCACCAATTAGGTTGGGGGGGGGTCGGAGGGGTTGTTTCGGCGGGGGGGCGTGGCACTGGGGTTATTGGGATTCCCGGGGGGGTTTTGGGGTGCCTGGGGGGGAGTGGGGGGTTCACCCGGGGGGTCGGTGGGGGGGTCCTAGTGGGGGTTGGTGGGGCGTTCCCAGGGAGGAGTGTGGGGGCGGTCCCAATGGGTTTGGGGGGGGTGTTTTGGGGAGGGGGGCACTGGGGTTATTGGGATTCCCGGGGGGATTTGGGGGTGATTGGGGGGTTGTGGGGTGACTGGGGGGGAGTGGGGGGTCCCGGGGAGTTGGGGGGGTCCCGGGGGGTGTGGGGGGGTCCTGGGGGGGGTTGGTGGGGGGTCCCAGGGAGAGTGTGGGGGGGGTCCCAATGGGTTGGGGGGGGTCGGGGGGGTGTTTGGGGAGGGGGGCACTGGGGTTATTGGGATTCCCGGGGGGATTTTGGGGTGATTGGGGGATTTGGGGGTGACTGGGGGGGAGTGAGGGGTCCCGGGGGGTGGGGGGGGTCCCGGGGGGGGGGGGCGGGGGGGGTCTCACCGGGGATGAGGAGGTTGCCGAAGCTGTAGCCCACGGTGCCGGCGATGACGTGGGCCCCGCGGCCGGTGCACTGCACGTCCCGGATGCGCCCCCCCGTCCCCGTCGTCGCCCCACTGAAGGGGGCCACCGCTATGGGGCAGGGGGGGGGGGGACACCCCAAGTGAGGCCACGGCCCCCCCCGTGTGCCCCCCACCCCCCACCCCGAACCCCCCCTCCCCCCACCAAACCCACCGGTGGGGAAGTTGTGGGTCTCGGCGGTGAAGATGACGTGGCGGATGGTGGTTCTCTTCTCATAGGGGCTGGGCGCCGCCGGGTCCTGGGGCCACAGCGCCGTCACCGGCACCCCCCGGATGGCACTGGGGGGGGGGGACAAGGGACACGTCACATGCACCCCCCCCAGCGGGGTGTCACACGGGCACCCGGGGGGGGGTGGGGTGCTCCCAGTCTTCATGGTGTCATCGCCCATGGGTGATGGGGCACCTCAACCATCATGTCATGGTCACCCATGGGTGATGGAGCACCTCAACCTCCATGTCATGGTCACCCATGGGTGATGGGGCACCTCAACCTCCATGCCATGGTCACCCATGGGTGATGGGGCACCTCAACCTCCATGTCATGGTCACCCATGGGTGATGGGACACCTCAACTGTCATGTCATGGTCACCCATGGGTGATGGGGCACCTCAACCTCCATGTCATGGTCACCCATGGGTGATGGGGCACCCCAACCTCCATGTCATGGTCACCCATGGGTGATGGGGCACCTCAAACCTCCACTGTCCATGGTCACCCATGGGGTGATGGGGCACCCTCAAACCTCCATGTCCATGGTCACCCATGGGTGATGGGCCCCTCAACCTCCATGCCATGGTCACCCATGGGTGATGGGGCACCTCAACCTCCATGTCATGGTCACCCATGGGTGATGGGCCCCCCCAACCTCCATGCCATGGTCACCCATGGGTGATGGGGCACCTCAACTGTCATGGCGTCATCACCCACGGGTGATGGGGCACCTCAACCTCCATGTCATGGTCACCCATGGGTGATGGGCCCCCCAACCTCCATGTCATGGTCACCCATGGGTGATGGGGCACCTCAACCTCCATGTCATGGTCACCCATGGGTGATGGGGCACCTCAACCTCCATGTCATGGTCACCCATGGGTGATGGGGCACCTCAACCTCCATGTCATGGTCACCCATGGGTGATGGGGCACCTCAACCTCCATGTCATGGTCACCCATGGGTGATGGGACACCTCAACCTCCATGTCATGGTCACCCATGGGTGATGGGACCCCCAACCTCCATGTCATGGCCACCCATGGGTGATGGGACCCCCAACCTCCATGTCATGGTCACCCATGGGTGATGGGACCCCCAACCTCCATGTCATGGCCACCCATGGGTGATGGGATCCCCCCCACACTGCCCCCTCCCCCCTGCCCCACCCCACACCCCTGAGGCCCGGAGGCCGTGGGGCAGCCGTGGGGCAGCCGTGGGGCAGCCGTGGGTCCCACCTGCTGTTGTCGGAGAACTTGATGACGTTGTTGGGGTTGCTGGAGCTCTGGGTGCCCATGATGCTCTGGAAGAGCGACTGCGGCTCCTCCCGCCCGTCCACCACCAGCCGCCCCTTGAAGAACCAGTGGCGGCTGTGCTCGCTGGGGACACGGGGACAGCGTCAGGGGGGGGGACGGGGGGGGGGGGGGGGTCTGTGGGGCACGTGGGGACAGGGCGGGGGGCGGGGTCAGTGGGGGCCATGGGGACATGGGCGTGGGGGTGACATCAATGGGGCAGACGGTCATGGGGGACATGGAGATGGGGGTGACATCAATGGGGGACATGGGGTGACATCAGTGGGGCCCATGGTCATGGGGGACACGGTCATGGGGGGTGACATCAATGGGGCACAGGGTCATGGGGGTGGGGTCAATGGGGCCCATGGGGACATGGGGGGTGGGGTCAATGGGGCCCATGGGGACATGGTTGTGGGGGGTGGGGGTCAATGGGGCCCATGGGGACATGGGCGTGGGGGTGACATCAATGGGGCACACGGTCATGGGGGGGTGGGGTCAGTGGGGGCACATGGTCATGGGGGACATGGAGATGGGGGTGACATCAATGGGGGACATGGGGTGACATCAGTGGGGCCCATGGTCATGGGGGACACGGTCATGGGGGGTGACATCAATGGGGCACAGGGTCATGGGGTGGGGTCAATGGGGCCCATGGTCATGGGGGACATGGACATGGGGGTGACATCAATGGGGCACACGGGCATGGGGTGACATCAATGGGGCCCATGGTCATGGGGTAACATCAATGGGGCACATGGTCATGGGGGACACGGTCATGGGGGGTGACATCAATGGGGCACATGGTCATGGGGGACATGGTCATGGGGGGTGACATCAGTGGGGCACATGGGGACATGGGGTGACATCAGTGGGGCACATGGTCATGGGGGTGGGGTCAGTGGGGCACACGGGGACATGGTTGTGGGGGCTGGGGTCAATGGGGTCTATGGGGACATGGGCGTGGGGGTGACATCAATGGGGCACATGGGCATGGGGGGTGACATCAATGGGGCACATGGTCATGGGGTGACATCAATGGGGCACATGGTCATGGGGGACATGGGCGTGGGGGTGACATCAATGGGGCCCATGGGGACATGGGGGTGGGGTCAATGGGGCCCATGGGGACATGGGCGTGGGGGTGACATCAATGGGGGACACGGTCATGGGGGGTGGGGGCCATGGGGACATGGACATGGACATGGGAGGTGACATCAATGGGGCACAGGGTCATGGGGTGGGGTCAATGGGGGCCATGGGGACACGGTCATGGGGTGACATCAATGGGGCACAGGGTCATGGGGGGTGACATCAATGGGGCACACGGGGACAAGGTCATGGGGGGGGTCAGTGGGGCACACGGGGACATGGTTGTGGGGGGTGGGGTCAATGGGGCCCATGGGGACACGGGCCTGGGGTGGGGTCCATGGGGACATGGGGGGTGACATCAATGGGGGACATGGGGACATGGGGGTGGGGTCAGTGGGGCCCATGGGGACATGGGGGAGATGTGTGGGGCCAGGCTATGGGTCACGTCTATGGCTCACGTCTATGGGGCAGGGCTATGGGGCAGGGCTATGGGGCAGAGCCATAGCGCAGGCCTATGGGGCAGGGCTATGGGTCAGGTCTATGGGGCAGGTCTATGGGCCAGCGCTATGGGGCAGGGCCATAGGGCACGTCTATGGGGCAGGTCTATGGGTCATGCCTATGGGGCAGGTCTATGGGCCAGCGCTATGGGTCAGGTCTATGGGTCAGGGCCATAGGGCACGTCTATGGGTCACGTCTATGGGGCAGGGCTATGGGTCATGCCTATGGGGCAGGTCTATGGGCCAGCGCTATGGGTCAGGTCTATGGGTCAGGGCCATAGGGCACGTCTATGGGTCACGTCTATGGGGCAGGGCTATGGGTCAGGTCTATGGGGCAGGGCTATGGGGCAGGGCCATAGGGCACGTCTATGGGGCACGTCTATGGGGCAGGGCTATGGGGCAGGTCTATGGGCCAGCGCTATGGGGCCGCGCTATGGGTCAGGGCCGGGGGTCAGCGCTATGGGGCAGGTCTATGGGGCCGCGCTATGGGGCAGGTCTATGGGGCCGCGCTATGGGGCAGGGCTATGGGGCAGGTCTATGGGTCAGCGCTATGGGTCAAGGCTATGGGGCAGGGCCACAGGGCACGTCTATGGGTCACGTCTATGGGGCAGGGCTATGGGTCAGGGCCGGGGGTCAGTGCTATGGGGCAGGGCTATGGGGCCGCGCTATGGGGCAGCCGTGGGGCAGGCTGTGGGTCAGCGCTATGGGGCAGGTCTATGGGGCAGGTCTATGGGTCAGGGCTATGGGGCAGGTCTATGGGCCAGCGCTATGGGGCCGCGCTATGGGTCAGGGCCGGGGGTCAGCGCTATGGGGCAGGGCTATGGGGCCGCACTATGGGGCAGCCGTGGGGCCGCGCTATGGGTCAGGGCTGGGGGTCAGCGCTATGGGGCAGGTCCATGGGGCCACGCTATGGGGCAGCCGTGGGGCCGCGCTATGGGTCAGGGCCGGGGGTCAGCGCTATGGGGCAGGTCCATGGGGCCGCGCTATGGGGCAGCCGTGGGGCCGCGGCACCTGTTGGACTGGGCCAGGTCGAAGCACTCCACCGAGGTGGGGTTTCGCCCCACGGCGCGGAAGAGGCGGGTGTAGAACTGCACGTCCCAGGGGTCAAAGGCCAGGCCTGGGGGGGGGGGGGGGGGACGACGCGTCACCCGGGGGCACCAGTGTCCCCACCCCCCCCGTGACCCCCCCGTGCCCCCCAATGTCCCCCCAATGTCCCCATGTCCCCCCAATGTCCCCATGTCCCCCAATGTTCCCGTGCGCCCCCATGTCCCCCATGTCCCTGTGCCCCCCCAGTGTCCCCAATGTCCCCCATGTCCCCAATGTCCCCCTGCCCCCCCAATGTCCCCGTGCCCCCCCATGTCCCCAATGTCCCCCATGTCCCCCATGTCCCCCTGCCCCCCAATGTCCCCAATGTCCCCCTGTCCCCCAGTGTCCCCCCATGTCCCCAATGTCCCCCTGCCCCCCCAATGTCCCCGTGCCCCCCCATGTCCCCAATGTCCCCCATGTCCCCAATGTCCCCCTGCCCCCCCAATGTCCCCCATGTCCCCCATGTCCCCCATGTCCCCATGTCCCCAATGTCCCCCTGCCCCCCAATGTCCCCAATGTCCCCCATGTCCCCATGTCCCCCTGCCCCCCCCATGTCCCCATGTCCCCCATGTCCCCATGTCCCCGTGTCCCCCTGCCCCCCCATGTCCCCCATGTCCCCGTGTCCCCCTGCCCCCCCCATGTCCCCCATGTCCCCATGTCCCCGTGTCCCCCTGCCCCCCCATGTCCCCCATGTCCCCATGTCCCCGTGTCCCCCTGCCCCCCCCATGTCCCCCTGTCCCCGTGTCCCCTCACCCAGCTCCTGGTCCGCCCGCTGCAGCGCGGCGCTGCCCCCCCCCCAGCACGTCGATGGTGGTGACGGGGACGGGGCGCGCGGGGACCTGGAAGGTGACGAGGGGCTCCGGGTACAGCTGCTCCGTCACCGCGTCCCGCAGCGCCCGCGCCACGCGCCCCCCCGCCCCCGCCGAGGGGGGGGGCCGCCAGCTGGGGACACGGGGACAGCCCTGTCACCGCCTGCCGGGGGGGACGCGGGGACGGGGGGGACGCGGGGACGGGGGGGACACGGGGGATGGGGGGGACACAGGGACGGGGGGGGACACAGGGACGGGGGGGGACACGGGGAGGGGGGGGGACAGCGGGGACGGGGGGGGACAGGGACGGGGGGGACGGGACACAGGGACGGGGGGGGGACACGGGGGATGGGGGGGACACGGGGACGGGGGGGGACACGGGGGATGGGGGGGACGCGGGGACGGGGGGACACAGGGACGGGGGGGGACACAGGGGATGGGGGGACACGGGGACAGGGGGGGACATGGGGACGGGGGGGACAGGACACAGGGGACAAGGACGGGGGGGGGACAGGGGGGACATGGGGGGGACACAGGGACAGGGGGGGACACAGGGACGGGGGGGACAGGGACGGGGGGGGACAGGGACAGGGGACAGATGGGGATGGGGGGACACAGGGGACGGGGGGGGACAGGGACAGGGGGACGGGGGGGACATGGGGGGGACACAGGGATGGGGGGACACGGGGACGGGGGGGGACACGGGGGATGGGGGGGGACACGGGGACGGGGGGGACGCGGGGACGGGGGGGGACACGGGGACGGGGGGGGACACGGGGACGGGGGGGACATGGGGACGGGGGGGGGACACAGGGGACGGAGGGGGACATGGGGGGGACATGGGGATGGGGGGGGACGGGGACGGGGGGGACACGGGGACATGGGGGGACACAGGGGACGGGGGGGGGACACAGGGGACGGAGGGGGACATGGGGGGGACACAGGGGACGGGGGGGACACAGGGGACGGGGGGGGACACAGGGGATGGGGGGGACACAGGGGACGGGGGGGACACGGGGACAGGGGGGGACAGGGGGACGGGGGGGACAGGACACAGGGGACAGGGACGGGGGGGGACAGGGGGGACAGGGGGGGACACAGGGGACAGGGGGGGACACAGGGACGGGGGGGGACAGGGACGGGGGGGGACAGGGACAGGGGGGGACAGGGACAGGGGACAGATGGGGATGGGGGGACACGGGGGATGGGGGGGACGCGGGGACAGGGGGGGACACGGGGACGGGGGGGACACGGGGGATGGGGGGGACACAGGGGACGGGGGGGGACACGGGGACGGGGGGGGACACGGGGACGGGGGGGGACACAGGGGATGGGGGGGACACGGGGACGGGGGGGGACAGGGGGGACATGGGGGGGACACAGGGACAGGGGGGGACAGGGACGGGGGGACAGGGGGGACACAGGGGGGACAGGGGACGGGGGGGACAGGACAGGGACAGGGGGGACAGAGGGACGGGGGGGACAGGGACAGGGGACAGGGACGGGGGGGGACAGGGGGGGACGGGGGGGACACAGGGGATGGGGGGGACACAGGGGACGGGGGGACACAGGGGACGGGGGGGACACGGGGAGGGGGGGACAGGGAGACAGGGGCAGGGGACACGGGGGGGACACGGGGACAGGGGGACAGGGGGGGGACACAGGGACGGGGGGGACACAGGGACGGGGGGGGACACAGGGACGGGGGGGGACAGGGGACGGGGGGGACAGGGATGGGGGGACAGGGGACACAGGGGATGGGGGGACACAGGGGACGGGGGGGGACAGGGACAGGGGGAACGGGGGGGACATGGGGGGGGACACGGGGGATGGGGGGACAGCGGGGACAGGGGGGGACACGGGGACGGGGGGGACACGGGGGGGGGGACACAGGGACGGGGGGGGACAAGGGACAGACAGGGGTGGGGGGACCCCCGGGGACAGCAGGGGACAGGGGGACACTGGGGACACTGGGACCCCCGGGGACATGGGCCGGGGGACCGGACCCGGGAAGCGGATGGCGCCCAACGGGGGTGGGGGGGCCCGGCACCGCCCGGGCACCACCCCCCCCCCCGCTCCCCAATTGGAGGGCCGCCCTTGGGGGACCGGGGGGCCCCCAGGATGCTGGCCCCCCGACACAGCCACCCTGTCCGGGGGGCCATGCGCCCCCCGGGGCGGGCCCCGGGGGCGGGCCACGGTTAGCCCCCCGGTCCCCCCGGTCGATTGCGTCCCCAGTGTCCCCGATGGCCCCCCTTGGGCGTCCGCCGATGTCCCCCAGAAGCCCCCCGTCCCGTGGGGTAAACGGGCCCCGCCCCGGGTCCCCAGCTCCCCCGGAGCCCCCCGTGGGGGCCCCCATTTTCTGAGACGGTGGGGGGAGGGCCCCCCAGGGCCCGTGGGGCCCCCGGTCCCCAATCCATGGGTCCCCGGACCCTCCGTGGCCGACAGTGCCCCCAATGGCCGCCATTGTCCCCGTGTCCCCCTGTGCCCCCATGTCCCTCCCAATGCCCCACGTGTCCCAATGTCCCCATGCCCCCATGTCCCCATGCCCCCAGGTCCCCCGTGTCCCCATGTCCCCGTGCCCCCTGCCTCCATGTCCCCATGTCCCTCCCATGCCCCCCATGTCCCCTGCTGTCCCCCCTGTCCCCCATGTCCCCCATGTCCCCAATGTCCCCATGTCCCCCCATGTCCCCGATGTCCCCCATGTCCCCCATGTCCCCAATGTCCCCCATGTCCCCCGTGTCCCCCCATGTCCCCCATGCCCCCCGTGTCCCCACCGTGTCCCCTGCTGCCCCCCATGTCTACCTCAGCATGCTGCCCCCGGGTGCCCCAATGCCCCCCGGCCCCCGTGTCCCCGAATGGTCCGCTGTGTCCCCTCATGTCCCCAATGCCCCCCGTGTCCCCAATGTCCCCCAATGCCCCCCGTGTCCCCAATGTCCCCATGTCCCCAATGTCCCCCATGTCCCCCAATGCCCCCCCGTGTCCCCAATGTCCCCCATGTCCCCGTGTCCCCCCGTGTCCCCTGTCCCCGCTGTCACCTCCAGCAGCAGCCTCTGGGTGCTCCAAGCCCCCCATGTCCCCCCGTGTCCCCAATGTCCCCCATGTCCCCAATGTCCCCAATGTCCCCTGTGTCCCCAATATCCCCAATGCCCCCCATGTCCCCTGTGTCCCCAGTGCCCCCCGTGTCCCTGTGTCCCCGTGTCCCCAATGTCCCCCATGCCCCCCATGTCCCCTGTGCCCCCCGTGTCCCCCCGTGTCCCCTGTCCCCTGGCACCTCCAGCAGCAGCCTCCGGGCGCGCTCCAGGCCCCCCCATGTCCCCCCGTGTCCCCCGTGTCCCCAGTGCCCCCCGTGTCCCCAGTGCCCCCCGTGTCCCCGTGTCCCCGTGTCCCTGTGTCCCCTGTCCCCTGGCACCTCCAGCAGCAGCCTCCGGGCGCGCTCCAGGCGCCGCACTCGGCCCAGCCCGGCCGCGTGGCAGAGGGACACGGCGTTGGTGGAGGCGGCCGTGCAGACCCCCAGCCTGCGGCACCCCCCCGTCACCAGGGCACCCACGGGACCCCCCCGGCACCAGGGCACCCATGGGACCCCCCCACACCCCCCCGTTCAAACCAGGCACCCACGGGACCCCCCCGGCACCACAGCACCCCTGGGACCCCCCCACACACCCCCCGGCACCACAGCACCCATGGGACCCCCCCGCACCCATGGACCCCACCCACACACCCACCCTGGCACCACGGCACCCACGGGACCCCCCCACCCACTGCACCCATGGGACC
>CANTUZ010000027.1:5508066-5530544 GCA_947846985.1 Fratercula arctica
CCGGGAGACTAGCCCGGAGTCTCCCCGATCACGCCCCCGCCCGTGCCGCCCCGCCCACCGCCCGGTGGCCCCCACCGCAGGCGGCTGGGCCCACCCACACGACTACGGCCCCGCCCCTCGGCCCCGCCTCCCGGCCCGCCCTCAGGCCCCCGCCTCCCGGCCCGCCCTCGGCCCCGCCTCCCCGCTCCGCCCTCGGCCCCGCCTCCCCGACCGCCCCTCGGCATCCCGACTCCCCGCCTCGGGCCCTCGGCCTCCCGCCTCCCGACCCTCCCCTCGCCTCCGTCCCCCCCTCGGCCCCGCCTCCCGGCCCGCCTCCCCTCCTCCGGCCCCGCCTCTCCCGGCCCCGCCTCCGGACCTGCCTTGCTCCCGCCTCGCCCCTCGGGCCCCGCCTCCCCGCCGCCATCGGGCCCGCCTCCCGACCTCCCTTGCTCCGCCTCCCCCCCTCGGCCCCGCCTCCCCGCCCGCCCTCGGGCCCGCCTCCCGACCTCCCTTGCTCCGCCTCCCCCCCTCGGCCCCGCCTCCCCGCCCGCCCTCGGCCCCGCCTCCCGACCTCCCTCGCTCCGCCTCCCCCCTCGGCCCCGCCTCCCGGCCCGCCCTCGGCCACGCCTCCCGGCCCGCCCTCGGCCCCGCCTCCCGCCCCGCCCTCGGCCACGCCTCGCCGCACTCTCTCTTGTGCTGCCCTCCTGTGGCCAAAGCGCGGTACTGCAGCGCCTGCCGCGGCGCCGGACGCGAGCCGGGTCTGGGCAGCGCCGGGGAGTTAGCCGAGAGCGGACGGAGGCAAGCGGGGAAGAAGGCGGATACCCCGCGGGCGCAGACGCCGGGCGCCTCCCCAGCTCGCCTCCCCAGCTCCGGGAGCTCGCCCGGAGTCTCCCCGATCACGCCCCCGCCCGTGCCGCCCGCCACCGCCGTGCCCCCACCCCCGCAGGCGCTGGCCCACACGCAGCCGCAGCGGCCGCTGCCCCCGAGCTGCGGGAGCCCCGTCCGCCCTCGAAGCTCGGGACCCCAGGGAGCGCTGCGGCGGGGGGCCGGGCAGTGCGCCAGGCTTATTTCGTGCTTTCGCATACAACTCTCCACAGATTTTAAGAAGAAAAATGGGGTGCTGCCGCCCGGAGGCCGTTCCTACGGGTGGGGAGCAGCGCGTACGCCGTGACACCGCCCCCGCCGTCCCTCGGCCACGCCCCCCGCCCTCCGTTACGCCCCCGCTCTCCCTCGGCCCCGCCCCCCGTTCTCCTTCGCCCCCCCGCCCTCCCTCGGCCCCGCCCCGCCCTCCGACGGCCCCGCCCCCCGCCTTCGGTTACGCCCCCGCTCTCCCTCGGCCCCGCCCCCCGCTCTCCTTCGTTCCCCCGCCCCCCCGCCCTCCCTCGGCCCCGCCCCTCGGCCTCCCTCGGCCCCGCCCCCGCCCCGCTCTCGCTAGTGCTGCCTCCCCGTGGCCACAGCGCGGTACTGCAGCGCCGGTCACGCACGGGCGGCTGCCGGGCGCCATCCCCGCCGGCGGGGCCGGGCCGGGACCACCGGGGAGGCGAGCGAGCCCCTTCGGCCGGGGCGGGGGTGTCTCCTGCCCGCTGGCCGCCCGGGGCTGGCGGGGCGGGAGCGTCAAACCGCCCGCTGCGGCAGGCTGCCGGGGCGCCGGAGGCGAGCCGGGTCCGGGCGGCGCCGGGGATTTAGCCGAGAGCGGACGGAAGGCAAGCGGGCAAGAAGGCGGACACCCTGCGGGCGCAGACGCCGGGCGCCTCCCCAGCTCGCCAGAGCTCGCCCGGAGTCTCCCCGATCACGCCCCCGCCCGTGCCACCCGCCACCGCCGTGGCCCCCCCCGCAGGCGCTGGCCCACGCGCAGCCGCAGCGGCCGCTGCCCCCGAGCTGCGGGAGCCCCGTCCGCCCTCGAAGCTCGGGACCCCAGGGAGCGCTGCGGCGGGGGGCCGGGCAGTGCTCCAGGCTTATTTCGTGCTTTCGCATACAACTCTCTACAGTTTTTAAGAAGAAAAAGCCGTGTTTTGGTGAATCCCCCCCGCCCTCCAGCCCGTCCTGCCCGACCGCAGGGCCCCGTCGCCATGGCAACGGCCCCGGCCCCCGCCGGAGCGTCCTCACCATGGCAACCGCCCTGGCGCGCATGCGCGGCAGAATGGGCCGACCACAGCGCGGGCGCCGCGCTCCCATTGGTCGGGTCGCCTCGCCGCGCTTCGATTGGTCGGATCGTCTCGCCGCGCTTGGATTGGCCGGATCGGATCGCCGGGGCGGTCCGCGGCGGGGATTGACGGCGGCGAAAGGCCACTGGAGCTGAGATACCGACGAGCGGAGTGGGCGATGGCCAATGGGCGCGCGGCATGGGCGGGCCGTCGGCGGCGGGCCGCGGCGCACCGGAAGCGGAAGGGGCCCGGGGAAAATGGCGGGCAGGTGGAAGCGGGCGCGGAGCGGCCCGGGGAGAAAGCGGGGCCCGGCGGGCGGGCCGTCGGCCGGACTGGGTCCGCGGGGCCTCCGCGAGCACGTCGTGAAGCGTCTGGAGCGCGTGAAGGTGAGCGGGTGGCGGCGGGGGAAGCTGGCGGGGAGCTGGCGGGGTCCCGAGGCGAGACGGGGGGACCCGAGGGGGGCACGGGGAGCCTGAGGGGGTCTCAGTGGGCATTGTAGTGTCGGAGGGGGCTGGCTGAGCCCGGCTTCCCGCGGGGTCCCTTCGGCCTGGAGGGGTTGGGGTGCGCTGCTGGCGATGCCGGAGCAATGAAACGCGGAGCGGCGGTAACTGAGCGGCGGGCGGGCCGAGCTGGTGCCGCCCCGCAGAGACGCGGGGCGGGGCCCTCGGCAGTTCCCCAGCGCTCCCCAAAACTGCCCGTGGGGGCTCGTGGGGGTGCTGGGCCGTGGGGCGGCTGCGCTCCCCCCGCTCCTCGGCATCGGCCAGGGGGCTTGCAGAGGAGGTGAGGAAGCAGAGAGGGGGAGCCGGTTTGGGGCCCCACCTGGAGACCAGGTCTTCTGCTCCTGGGGCTGGCAGAGGGGCTTGTGTGGCTGGTTTTGGGGCTGAGAAAGAGAGGGAATTGAGCTGCTTTGGCCTCAGGAAGGGGGGCCAAGGTGAAATCCACGCTGGGTGCCTCTCTCTGTGTGGCGGGTCCGTCCTGGCCCCGCTCCTGAGGGCAGAGGTGGGGTGGAGGTCCCCTGGCTGGTCCCCGTTGGCTGGGTGTGAGAAACAGGCTCCTTTCTCGCCTCCTCTTTTCCTAGGGTCACCTTCTGCGTCCTGGGAAGAGAATCCTGCACGGCTGATTCCGTTTGTGGCTCAGGTAATGGCGCGTGTGGGGCTGGGGGAGCGGGGAGACTCGTTGGTGAGTTCGGGAATGCTACAGACAGTCCATGTCAAACCTGCAGGAAAGGCAACTTTGCTGCCCGTGCAGGAAAGCTGATGAGGAGGAGCTGCAGTTCACAGAGAGTGCCTCCTTCCTGAGTTGGTGCCTTGGCAGTTTGGAGTGTTTTCCTTTGGGGTATAAGAGTGAACTTTCACCTTGGGTAAATTGAGAGTTGCCCGTTCCCTTCTTTAGGGTCAGGTGTTTCTCTTCAGTTTGTTTGTACTGATTTCATGGGCAAAGGGGAAATAGCCTTTTCTTTTTTGATGCGTAACTAAATTTTTATTAGGATGTGGTGTCAGTGTAGTTAATTTTTGAGCACCTAGACGCTGGTAGAAACGTAACGAGTGAAACGTGATGGAAACGGATGTGTCGCTTGATTTTTATTCAGTTTTTCTTTTTATTAAGAGTGGTGATGGCATGTTTTTCTGTGGCTCAATGCACGTTCCGTGGAGCCTTCAGTCTAGGACTTCTAAGTACAAAAAGTTTGTCCCTCCGGAGAACGACGCGTCCTTTGTAGGACTGAGGTGTAGACTTGGAGGGTCTCTTAAGGGCGTGATCAGAATTAAAGCCAAATTTCACTGAATGTTGCTGCTGTGGGTTCTTTGCTTTACTTAATGTCCCCACAGCTTCCTCGTGAGTGGGAGCTCTGAATCGTAATTGCTTTTCAGTCTCCAAGACGTTTCTTTCCCCAAGGAGAGACTACGTTTAAAAGTTAACGAGTTTCCTCCTAAATGTGCCCGTCAATGAAGCTGAGTTATGATAAGGAAACCCCCCAAAATGACACAACTCTTAGAGATCTGGACCGTTTCTGGACACGTATTCCTCGCGTGCAAATGTCCTCGGGACACAGGTGGTCTGCACGTCATGCTCTGACAAGACCATATGCTGGGAGAGGGAAAGATACAAAGTCCTGGGGTTTGTGTTTGTTTGTTTTGTGGGGGTTCTCTAGTGTGTGTGTGTGCTTTCAAAAAGAGAGTGCAATGTTGACTGCAGGTGGCAGCCTGCAGAGCTCTCTTGCTGCCTGAGCTCTCCTTGTCTTTTCCCCTCCTCTTTTAGGGCTGTAACTTTCAGTTGGATAATTTTAGAAGAGCAATTAAGTGACTTGCCTGTGTAACACTGCTGGTAATACCGGGAAGGTAAATGCTTGAACCCGTAGTGAAAATCTTGGCTACGCGTAGAATTTCTGAAGGAAGAGCAGCCGTGGCAGGAAGCGAATAGCAAGTTGCGCATCCCCTGAAATGGGTGCGGGTGAAGCTGCGCTTGGGCGTGCAGCCTGCGGTGGCGGGGACGCCTCATGAAACCAGCCGGGCGTGGGCGGGCACCTGCAGTGTTGCGCTCTGGTCTGGGAGCGTGCCGTACTTTTGGTGTTGGGAGAGGGAATAGAGCGTGTGCCTGGTAAAGCCAAGGGCAGCCAAAAGCTGGGAGGGACCCTGCGCGGGTTTGGTGGCGCAAGGGTAGTTTGAAAAGATCTTGGCCGTTTGGAGAAACGGCCTGGAAAAAACAGGTGCTTTGTTGCAAGGAGGAAGATTAGAAGGACAGGTGGGTGGCTGTACCCTTTAGGAAAGATATTCAGATCGGGACGCATCGGGCGAGGAAACCTTGGCTCTGCGTAGGCTCAAGAAAATGTCCGTAGGCGTCTGTGCCTGTCACCTGCGTGTGCCTGGGAAAGTGTCTCTTGGGGCAACTGAAGCTGCCAGCGAGTCAAAAAAATGCCAAGGTCTAGTGGCCGGTATCAACAGCTGTGCCAGAGATGGTGCCAAATGCTTTTTCCTCCGCTCGACCGTAGTCTTTGGAAACCTCCATGAAAGGAGGAGGCCTTAGGTTGCTGCCCAGCTTTGTGCTAAAGGTTTTTTCCCCCTCTCTCGGCGGAATGTCAAGTGCCAGCATTTCCCCGTGGTCACCCTTCTATTGTGCGGTGACAGTGCAGGACAGCTGGAAAGGATCTGGAGTGCAGTGCGAGTACGAGGTAGGTCTGCGGTGGGCGTCTGCTTTTTTCCTAAGGTCCTTGCAGTGTGGACTTTGAAGCTAACATGAAGGCTTTGTCAGCTCTCCTTCTACAGTTTTTTTGTATGAAATATTTTAACAGAACAGTAAAAATAATGTGAGGTCTGTTCTGGAGCATGTTACACCCATGCAAGGGTTATTTCCCTGGGTTCATTTTCTCTTCCTGAAAGCAGAATCTTCTCTTTCTGTGCGCTGACTGTTAAGCCATGCCGTGAAAATAATTGTGTACTAAAAGAGGGAGGAAACTGTTTGTAAGATTTCAGATGTTCAGGAGAAGCAGGCTCTGTGTTCCTGATAACAGCTTTATGCTTTTGAGTCAATAAGTGTTTAGGATATCTTATAGTAGGACTCGAGAAACCTTACTGATATACTGGCGTCTGTCCTGAAGGCAGTCGAGGTCAAAGAAGAGACATGGAGGAACCGGGACAAAGCGGCGTCGCTTCTGCGTGTTTTCCAAGAATTCCCACGAAGCATCAGCAGCTCGTAACTAGTGACGGCGACTCCTGATGTGGTTTTGGTGAGTTGTTGCTTCCATCATGGCCTTTGTCCGGATCGTACCATGTGTCATTTTGATGTCGGTCGGAGAGAGATTTTCCGAAATGGAACCATTTCTCACTCAAAGCACTTGCCTTCTATGAATTTCCCATTAGAGCGGGTCCTTGGTGATGAAGCACTGGGCAGTCGAAGTCATGAGCAATGAGACTTTGCGCTGTCTTTGCACTTCTTTGCCGGCCTTGGGTTCTCGGTTGTAACAGTGGAGATCTCATAGAACCGTGTTCCTCCGCGTGTTCAGCACGGCCAAAAGCGTTTGCCAATCTGCCGGTGCTTCTTGGTAGCCCGATGGATTGCAGCCCCGGGGATTCAATTTCCCCCCCTGACCCTCAAAATGAAAACCATCTGGGGAGGGATCTCTTGTCTTGCTGATTGTTTTAATATCATAATTGAAACTTGAAGAAAGGGTTAACATTGTATAATTTACAAACTGACTCGCCTTGTTGCATGTGCAGCTGCCAAAAAGTTGTAGCACACAAATGCGTGAGGCGTACTGAAGCAGTTAGGTATTTGTTGCACGTGTTTAAAAAGAGAGGCAACTGAATGGAACCAGGGTTTTATTCCCCCGTTATTTTGCCGGGGAGCTCCGAAGTTCTGTATTTCTGTCTGGCTTTCAGTGGTGCGTTTCGCCATCAGCCCAGGGAGTTCCCCGAGAGCGGACGGAAGGGAGGAGGGGAAGGAGGAGGACAGGGCTTTCTTTTGTGCTGTCGCACGCAAATCTCTGAAGTTTTGAAGAAGAAAAAGGCGTGTTTTGGTGAAGGCCCGCGGTGGGGCCGGGCCGCAGGGCCCCGTCACCACGGCAACGGCCCCGCGCCGTCGCAGGTGCGTCTTCCCCATGGCAACCGGTCGCTGGCGCACAGGCCATTGGGAGGGTGGGCCAATGGCAGCGCGGGCCCCGCGCTCCGATTGGTGGGACCGCCTCGGCGGGGCGGGGCGGGGCGTCCCGTGGGGACCGCGGGGCCCGGCGGGCGGGTCGGCGGGCGGGCCGGGTGCGCGGGGCCGCCGCGAGCACGTCGTGACGCATCTGGAGCGCGTGAAGGTGGGCGGGGGGGCTGGGGGTGCCCCGTGGGGGGCTTGGGGAACTGAGGGGGTCCTCGGTTTGAGAGGCGGGGTGGCGTGAAGTGGGCCCGGAGCCGGAGGCGGGGGGGGGGGGGGGGGGGCGCGCTGTGAGGGGGAGACGGGAAGGGGCTGAGGGGTGCTGGGAGGGGGGTCTGTGGGGCTGGAGGTGGGGTGGGTCCTCCGGCGTTGGGGGAAAAATTGTTTGTTTAGAGGATGAAGTCCCCGGGAAACTGTGGAGCCCCAAGGTTTTTGGCGTGATGAAAGTGCTACCAAGGAGCAGCGAGGACAAGCCACAGCTTTGCCTCCTGGCCCCTTTGGTGCGGGAGCAATCGCTGGACGCTTGACGTTTTTGTCCCAGCCCTGGGCACGTGAAATAAGATGTTTTTGAGGATGTCGTCACCAGGAAAGCGACTTAAGAGCCCCAGGGTTCCTGGGAAAGGGGCTTTAGTGCAACTAAATCTGCCAGTGAGTCAAAAAAAGCAGGGCTGTCTAAAAGTGCCAAGGCCTAGTGGCCCGTATGAACAACTGTGCCAGAGATGATGCCCAACACTTTTTCCTCCGCTCGGCTGTAGTCTTCGCAAACCTCCGCGAAAGAAGGAAGCCGTAGATTCCTGCCCAGCTTTGTGCTAAAAATTTTTCCCCTCTCTCGGCAGAATGTCAAGTGCCAGCATTTCTCCGTGGTCACCCTTTTGTTGTGCGGTGACAGTGCAGGACAGCCGGAAAGGATCCGGAGTGCTCTGCGAGTACGAGGTAGGTCTGCGGTGTGCGTCTGCTTTCTTCCTAAGGTCCTTGCAGTGTGGACTTTGAAGTTAACATGAAGGCTTTGTCAGCTCTCCTTCTATAGTTTTTGTATGAAATATTTTAGGAAAACACTAAAAATAATGTAAGGTCTGTTCTGGAGCATGTTACACAGCCAAAAGCATTCGCCAATCTGCCAGTCTGTTTTGGTAGCCTGATGGGTGGCAGCGCCGGGCATTTGATTTCCGTCCCCGCCCCTCAAAAGTAAAAGCATTTGGGGGGATCTCTTATCTTGCTGATTTTTGTATGTTAAAGGAAACTGTTTAAAAAAAAAAAAAAAGAAAAAGCTAAAATTGTACAATTTACAAGCTGACTCGCATTGTTTAAAATGCCACTGTGTTGCGTGGAAAGAGGCAAAGCGGTTTTGGCAGAAGATAAACCCCCTTGTGTTCTAACACTCTTCACCGAGGTGGAAGGCTAGGTGCGGCTAGGTTTAAATTCTGAGTGATGCCCAATTCAGCGCTATCAGTCCAATCGCGTTTAATATGTATTAAACTATTATGATTTGGATACACTAGTAGTGGACTGCACCTTCAGTCTAGTCGTGCTCGTGAACCAGCACGGCCACCCTCGAATCTTTGGTTGCGTTCAATGAGGAACCGAAACGACCGGCTACTTAAACAGTGCAGTTTATTTAAACAACAGATAGATAGGTTCTTAGGCTTGCCGGTGATAAATACACTGTCTGCAAAGCACATGCAAATGAAAGTATTATTACATATATCAAACGCGCGACAAAGTTATAAACGATACAGCCTGGCTATAAATGTAGGAAAGAGATTCTCTAGAGAAATTTCTAAGTTTCCCGAGAGAGCACTCGGTATAATCTAAGTCTTACCCGAAGGCGTCCCTGCGGGGGGGAAAGAAAGGCTCAGCCCGTCGACTGATCCCAGAAGTCGGTGATGGAGTTCTCCCCGACTTGTTCGCGATGGTGTCTTCCCCGGGTATCCCCCCCTCTCTTGGGCTATTTTTATACTATTTGTTATCTTCGAGGTGGAGTTTGAGTGACTTCAGTCATAAATACTTCAATTACGATTGGTGTAAAATCCTCTCACTTCACATTTAAAGGTATAGTTTATGAAAAATTCAGGGCGCAGACTCAAGAAGGAGTGGTCGCACCTTGGAGGCGGGTAGCCTTTGGGATGGAGGTGTGTTTTGGTATTATAATGTCATTATAATGAGCAAAGTTTGCACAAAGGACAGCATTTCATCAAAATTTGACAAAATGTTGGCTCCGAGTATCGAGCAGGCAGCTAATTGGCAGCTTATCTGTTTCATGGTATCGTCCCGTTCCCGTATCTGCTATACATCATAAGGTAAAGCCGCGGAATAATTGCATCCCGCCCCGTACCTCATGTAGCTTCACAAGCATCCTTATCAGGGAACCGCGGATGTTGTATTCTTCATGCCAGCTGCAGCTGTTTTCTACCTCAGAAGCCTCTTGATTTTATACTTTTCCTTAATGTGTGAACAATGCCGTACTTTTGTATTTTTAGCCAGTTTAGTAATTATTCCACACACTGCCAAATAGCTGTAGCATATTATGCAATTAGCAATTTATGAGGCGTATTTAAGCAGTTAGGTGTTTGTTCTAAAGGTTTAAAAAGAGAGGCGGCTGAATGTTAGCGGGTTTTTCCTGCTATTAGGACAGAGTGCTCCGAGGTACTTTATTTCTGTCTGGCTTTCGGTGGCGCGTTTCCCCGGCAGCCCGGTAGCATCTCTCTCGGGCAGTGCCGCTGGCCAGATGTCCCTCCTCCTTGTGTGACACCCAAAAAAACCCACAGTCATCATTACTGTGTATTTTGAAGAGGGGTAGTTTAATGGTATGAGTTCACAGCTGTGCAAGTTTAAATTAGTGCCAAAGGGAAGTCAAATACTTGTAGAGTATGAGTGTTTTTCCTGGATGTATATAAACATAGGCTCACCTTTTCACCATGAAGGGAATGACCGAGCTTTGTTCTTTATTGTTCCTTTTGCTCTTCAGGGTTTGACCCGTCCCTCTCGGCTGCATTGACCCAGCGAGCGAGGTGAGTGGCGGCAGCGGCGACGTCAGCAGCAGCAGCGCGAGCGCTGTAGGTGCAGCGGTGGGTCCGTCGGCGTGGATTCTGGTTACAGCCCAGCCCGGTCCTGCCGCCCCGCACGCAGGGTGAAGGATCTGCCTGCGGCCGCGCTGGGAGGAAGGGGCCAGGCGTTTCCCCACACCAGAGAGAGGAGGCGTGCACGAATAAAAAGGGCTGTGTGTGTCTGTGGGGGCGACGACATCATTTGGGGCGCCCCAGCGTCACCGAGGGGGCGATGATGCGGCAGAGGAGCAGGTGAGCGGGGGGTTGTGGGTCATGCGGGGTTCCCCCCCGCCCCCAGAAGAGGCAGGTCACAACCCCAAAATGTGTGAAAATTCATGGGGGTGCATTGAAAAAGGTTAAAACCTCTAAATATGGGCGTGAGGCATTGAAATAGTCAAGCGTCTCAGTTTGATATATTTTGATAAATAATATTAATGTATGTATACAGAAGGAGTTAAAACCCTGTATCTCTAAGCATTCAGTGGTTCTATGTTATAGAAAGGGTTTTAGCATATGAAAAGATGAAAAAAAGATTTATATATAAGAAGGTATTAAAGCGTCAAAATATATGTCTAACTCCCTGTTCTATACAATAAGTGTTAACACAGTAGTCTAAATACGTCTGAGTCTAAACAGATATTCTATATAAGTGTAAACAGATAATATATATTCCCTAAATTGATCTATCTACATGTGAATAGATACATTACTGCAAATGTCTATGCTCTATAAGGTTTTTTAAATGGGAAGAAAGCCTGTTTATAGAAAGGATTTAAAAACTCTCTCTCCCCTTTATCTCTCTTGAAGACATAAAAGCTCTTTCCAAAACTGCCCCTTCCCCCTTTTCCCCTCCCAGTTTGTGGCTGATTGCCCTGAACGGGGACTTTCCCCCACGGGACCGCGCACGCTGAGCAGGAGCTGCCGCCATGGCACAAAAATACCCCAAAGTCCCTGATTCTGGGTCTGCGCCAGGGGGCAAACCAACAAGGTGGGAGAAAAAAACCGCCAATTGGGGGCTCCCAAAAACCAGATCCACCTGGATTGGTGCAGTTGGAAAAGAAAAAAAACAACAACCCCAACACATTTTCATGCAGAAAAGCAAAAATCACCGATCTTTTTTATGTTGTAGACAAGGCGCCAGCCTCCCTGCCGGCGGACTCGGTGGTGTCACCCCGCGCCCCGCACCCCCCACTCCCCCCCCCCCCCCTCCCCCCGGCCCTGGTGCGCCGCGCAGAGCATTGCAGCGTCCCTGGGGCTCGTTCTGGGGCAAAAACGCCAGTTCCGCAGGTTTTTTGGTGCAGAGGCGCTGGCTGTCGCTGCCTGGTCTGCGAGTGCGGACACGGTAGAGGGATGGGAGCCCCGCAGCCCGGTAAGTGGTTCCGGTCCGCGGCTGGACTAAAGCGGGCTGAGAGCGGTCACCGCTCATCGCCCTAAGGGGCGCTGAGAAGGGGCTAAGGAAGGGGGTGCTGCCGGCCGGCGGCCGGAGACCGTTCCTGCAGGTGGAAGCCGCGCATGCGCCATGGAGCCGCCTCCCGCCACGCCGCACTGTCGCTTGTGCTGCCCTCCTGTGGCCAAAACGCGGTACTGCAGCGCCGGACCCCCATCCCCGGCGGCGGGGCCGGGCCGGGACCACCGGGGAGGCGAGCGAGCCCCTTCGGCCGGGGCGGGGGTGTCTCCTGCCCGCTGGCCGCCCGGGGCTGGAAGCTTCAAACCGCCCGCTGCGGCAGGCTACCGGAGCGCCGGCGGCGAGCCGGGTCTGGGCGGCCCCGGGGAGTAACCCCAGAGCGGACGGAAGGCAAGCGGGGAAGAAGGCGGACACCCCGCGGGCGCAGACGCCGGGCGCCTCCCCAGCTCCGGGAGCTAGCCCGGAGTCTCCCCGATCACGCCCCCGCCCGTGCCGCCCGCCACCGCCGTGGCCCCACCGCAGGCGCTGGCCCACACGCTACCGCCCCGCCCTCGGCCCCGCCTCCCGGCCCGCCCTCGGCCCCGCCTCCCGGCCCGCCCTCGGCCCCGCCTCCCCGCCCGCCCTCGGCCCCGCCTCCCGACCTCCCTCGCTCCGCCTCCCCCCCTCGGCCCCGCCTCCCGGCCCGCCCTCGGCCCCGCCTCCCGGCCCGCCCTCGGCCCCGCCTCCCGGCCCGCCCTCGGCCCCGCCTCCCCGGCCCGCCCTCGGCCCCGCCTCCCGGCCCGCCCTCGGCCACGCCTCCCGACCTCCCTTGCTCCGCCTCCCCCCCTCGGCCCCGCCTCCCCGCCCGCCCTCGGGCCCGCCTCCCGACCTCCCTTGCTCCGCCTCCCCCCCTCGGCCCCGCCTCCCCGCCCGCCCTCGGCCCCGCCTCCCGACCTCCCTCGCTCCGCCTCCCCCCTCGGCCCGCCTCCCGCCCGCCTCGGCCACGCCTCCCGGCCCGCCCTCGGCCCCGCTCCCGCCCCGCCCTCGGCCACGCCTCGCCGCACTCTCTCTTGTGCTGCCCTCCTGTGGCCAAAGCGCGTACTGCAGCGCCTGCCGCGGCGCCGGACGCGAGCCGGGTCTGGGCAGCGCCGGGGAGTTAGCCGAGAGCGGACGGAGGCAAGCGGGGAAGAAGGCGGATACCCCGCGGGCGCAGACGCCGGGCGCCTCCCCAGCTCGCCTCCCCAGCTCCGGGAGCTCGCCCGGAGTCTCCCCGATCACGCCCCCGCCCGTGCCGCCCGCCACCGCCGTGCCCCCACCCCCGCAGGCGCTGGCCCACACGCAGCCGCAGCGGCCGCTGCCCCCGAGCTGCGGGAGCCCCGTCCGCCCTCGAAGCTCGGGACCCCAGGGAGCGCTGCGGCGGGGGGCCGGGCAGTGCGCCAGGCTTATTTCGTGCTTTCGCATACAACTCTCCACAGATTTTAAGAAGAAAAATGGGGTGCTGCCGCCCGGAGGCCGTTCCTACGGGTGGGGAGCAGCGCGTACGCCGTGACACCGCCCCCGCCGTCCCTCGGCCACGCCCCCCGCCCTCCGTTACGCCCCCGCTCTCCCTCGGCCCCGCCCCCCGTTCTCCTTCGCCCCCCCGCCCTCCCTCGGCCCCGCCCCGCCCTCCGACGGCCCCGCCCCCCGCCTTCGGTTACGCCCCCGCTCTCCCTCGGCCCCGCCCCCCGCTCTCCTTCGTTCCCCCGCCCCCCCGCCCTCCCTCGGCCCCGCCCCTCGGCCTCCCTCGGCCCCGCCCCCGCCCCGCTCTCGCTAGTGCTGCCTCCCCGTGGCCACAGCGCGGTACTGCAGCGCCGGTCACGCACGGGCGGCTGCCGGGCGCCATCCCCGCCGGCGGGGCCGGGCCGGGACCACCGGGGAGGCGAGCGAGCCCCTTCGGCCGGGGCGGGGGTGTCTCCTGCCCGCTGGCCGCCCGGGGCTGGCGGGGCGGGAGCGTCAAACCGCCCGCTGCGGCAGGCTGCCGGGGCGCCGGAGGCGAGCCGGGTCCGGGCGGCGCCGGGGATTTAGCCGAGAGCGGACGGAAGGCAAGCGGGCAAGAAGGCGGACACCCTGCGGGCGCAGACGCCGGGCGCCTCCCCAGCTCGCCAGAGCTCGCCCGGAGTCTCCCCGATCACGCCCCCGCCCGTGCCACCCGCCACCGCCGTGGCCCCCCCCGCAGGCGCTGGCCCACGCGCAGCCGCAGCGGCCGCTGCCCCCGAGCTGCGGGAGCCCCGTCCGCCCTCGAAGCTCGGGACCCCAGGGAGCGCTGCGGCGGGGGGCCGGGCAGTGCTCCAGGCTTATTTCGTGCTTTCGCATACAACTCTCTACAGTTTTTAAGAAGAAAAAGCCGTGTTTTGGTGAATCCCCCCCGCCCTCCAGCCCGTCCTGCCCGACCGCAGGGCCCCGTCGCCATGGCAACGGCCCCGGCCCCCGCCGGAGCGTCCTCACCATGGCAACCGCCCTGGCGCGCATGCGCGGCAGAATGGGCCGACCACAGCGCGGGCGCCGCGCTCCCATTGGTCGGGTCGCCTCGCCGCGCTTCGATTGGTCGGATCGTCTCGCCGCGCTTGGATTGGCCGGATCGGATCGCCGGGGCGGTCCGCGGCGGGGATTGACGGCGGCGAAAGGCCACTGGAGCTGAGATACCGACGAGCGGAGTGGGCGATGGCCAATGGGCGCGCGGCATGGGCGGGCCGTCGGCGGCGGGCCGCGGCGCACCGGAAGCGGAAGGGGCCCGGGGAAAATGGCGGGCAGGTGGAAGCGGGCGCGGAGCGGCCCGGGGAGAAAGCGGGGCCCGGCGGGCGGGCCGTCGGCCGGACTGGGTCCGCGGGGCCTCCGCGAGCACGTCGTGAAGCGTCTGGAGCGCGTGAAGGTGAGCGGGTGGCGGCGGGGGAAGCTGGCGGGGAGCTGGCGGGGTCCCGAGGCGAGACGGGGGGACCCGAGGGGGGCACGGGGAGCCTGAGGGGGTCTCAGTGGGCATTGTAGTGTCGGAGGGGGCTGGCTGAGCCCGGCTTCCCGCGGGGTCCCTTCGGCCTGGAGGGGTTGGGGTGCGCTGCTGGCGATGCCGGAGCAATGAAACGCGGAGCGGCGGTAACTGAGCGGCGGGCGGGCCGAGCTGGTGCCGCCCCGCAGAGACGCGGGGCGGGGCCCTCGGCAGTTCCCCAGCGCTCCCCAAAACTGCCCGTGGGGGCTCGTGGGGGTGCTGGGCCGTGGGGCGGCTGCGCTCCCCCCGCTCCTCGGCATCGGCCAGGGGGCTTGCAGAGGAGGTGAGGAAGCAGAGAGGGGGAGCCGGTTTGGGGCCCCACCTGGAGACCAGGTCTTCTGCTCCTGGGGCTGGCAGAGGGGCTTGTGTGGCTGGTTTTGGGGCTGAGAAAGAGAGGGAATTGAGCTGCTTTGGCCTCAGGAAGGGGGGCCAAGGTGAAATCCACGCTGGGTGCCTCTCTCTGTGTGGCGGGTCCGTCCTGGCCCCGCTCCTGAGGGCAGAGGTGGGGTGGAGGTCCCCTGGCTGGTCCCCGTTGGCTGGGTGTGAGAAACAGGCTCCTTTCTCGCCTCCTCTTTTCCTAGGGTCACCTTCTGCGTCCTGGGAAGAGAATCCTGCACGGCTGATTCCGTTTGTGGCTCAGGTAATGGCGCGTGTGGGGCTGGGGGAGCGGGGAGACTCGTTGGTGAGTTCGGGAATGCTACAGACAGTCCATGTCAAACCTGCAGGAAAGGCAACTTTGCTGCCCGTGCAGGAAAGCTGATGAGGAGGAGCTGCAGTTCACAGAGAGTGCCTCCTTCCTGAGTTGGTGCCTTGGCAGTTTGGAGTGTTTTCCTTTGGGGTATAAGAGTGAACTTTCACCTTGGGTAAATTGAGAGTTGCCCGTTCCCTTCTTTAGGGTCAGGTGTTTCTCTTCAGTTTGTTTGTACTGATTTCATGGGCAAAGGGGAAATAGCCTTTTCTTTTTTGATGCGTAACTAAATTTTTATTAGGATGTGGTGTCAGTGTAGTTAATTTTTGAGCACCTAGACGCTGGTAGAAACGTAACGAGTGAAACGTGATGGAAACGGATGTGTCGCTTGATTTTTATTCAGTTTTTCTTTTTATTAAGAGTGGTGATGGCATGTTTTTCTGTGGCTCAATGCACGTTCCGTGGAGCCTTCAGTCTAGGACTTCTAAGTACAAAAAGTTTGTCCCTCCGGAGAACGACGCGTCCTTTGTAGGACTGAGGTGTAGACTTGGAGGGTCTCTTAAGGGCGTGATCAGAATTAAAGCCAAATTTCACTGAATGTTGCTGCTGTGGGTTCTTTGCTTTACTTAATGTCCCCACAGCTTCCTCGTGAGTGGGAGCTCTGAATCGTAATTGCTTTTCAGTCTCCAAGACGTTTCTTTCCCCAAGGAGAGACTACGTTTAAAAGTTAACGAGTTTCCTCCTAAATGTGCCCGTCAATGAAGCTGAGTTATGATAAGGAAACCCCCCAAAATGACACAACTCTTAGAGATCTGGACCGTTTCTGGACACATATTCCTCGCGTGCAAATGTCCTCGGGACACAGGTGGTCTGCACGTCATGCTCTGACAAGACCATATGCTGGGAGAGGGAAAGATACAAAGTCCTGGGGTTTGTGTTTGTTTGTTTCGTGGGGGTTCTCTAGTGTGTGTGTGTGCTTTCAAAAAGAGAGTGCAATGTTGACTGCAGGTGGCAGCCTGCAGAGCTCTCTTGCTGCCTGAGCTCTCCTTGTCTTTTCCCCTCCTCTTTTAGGGCTGTAACTTTCAGTTGGATAATTTTAGAAGAGCAATTAAGTGACTTGCCTGTGTAACACTGCTGGTAATACCGGGAAGGTAAATGCTTGAACCCGTAGTGAAAATCTTGGCTACGCGTAGAATTTCTGAAGGAAGAGCAGCCGTGGCAGGAAGCGAATAGCAAGTTGCGCATCCCCTGAAATGGGTGCGGGTGAAGCTGCGCTTGGGCGTGCAGCCTGCGGTGGCGGGGACGCCTCATGAAACCAGCCGGGCGTGGGCGGGCACCTGCAGTGTTGCGCTCTGGTCTGGGAGCGTGCCGTACTTTTGGTGTTGGGAGAGGGAATAGAGCGTGTGCCTGGTAAAGCCAAGGGCAGCCAAAAGCTGGGAGGGACCCTGCGCGGGTTTGGTGGCGCAAGGGTAGTTTGAAAAGATCTTGGCCGTTTGGAGAAACGGCCTGGAAAAAACAGGTGCTTTGTTGCAAGGAGGAAGATTAGAAGGACAGGTGGGTGGCTGTACCCTTTAGGAAAGATATTCAGATCGGGACGCATCGGGCGAGGAAACCTTGGCTCTGCGTAGGCTCAAGAAAATGTCCGTAGGCGTCTGTGCCTGTCACCTGCGTGTGCCTGGGAAAGTGTCTCTTGGGGCAACTGAAGCTGCCAGCGAGTCAAAAAAATGCCAAGGTCTAGTGGCCGGTATCAACAGCTGTGCCAGAGATGGTGCCAAATGCTTTTTCCTCCGCTCGACCGTAGTCTTTGGAAACCTCCATGAAAGGAGGAGGCCTTAGGTTGCTGCCCAGCTTTGTGCTAAAGGTTTTTTCCCCCTCTCCCGGCAGAATGTCAAGTGCCAGCATTTCCCCGTGGTCACCCTTCTATTGTGCGGTGACAGTGCAGGACAGCTGGAAAGGATCCGGAGTGCAGTGCGAGTATGAGGTAGGTCTGCGGTGGGCGTCTGCTTTTTTCCTAAGGTCCTTGCAGTGTGGACTTTGAAGCTAACATGAAGGCTTTGTCAGCTCTCCTTCTACAGTTTTTTTGTATGAAATATTTTAACAGAACAGTAAAAATAATGTGAGGTCTGTTCTGGAGCATGTTACACCCATGCAAGGGTTATTTCCCTGGGTTCATTTTCTCTTCCTGAAAGCAGAATCTTCTCTTTCTGTGCGCTGACTGTTAAGCCATGCCGTGAAAATAATTGTGTACTAAAAGAGGGAGGAAACTGTTTGTAAGATTTCAGATGTTCAGGAGAAGCAGGCTCTGTGTTCCTGATAACAGCTTTATGCTTTTGAGTCAATAAGTGTTTAGGATATCTTATAGTAGGACTCGAGAAACCTTACTGATATACTGGCGTCTGTCCTGAAGGCAGTCGAGGTCAAAGAAGAGACATGGAGGAACCGGGACAAAGCGGCGTCGCTTCTGCGTGTTTTCCAAGAATTCCCACGAAGCATCAGCAGCTCGTAACTAGTGACGGCGACTCCTGATGTGGTTTTGGTGAGTTGTTGCTTCCATCATGGCCTTTGTCCGGATCGTACCATGTGTCATTTTGATGTCGGTCGGAGAGAGATTTTCCGAAATGGAACCATTTCTCACTCAAAGCACTTGCCTTCTATGAATTTCCCATTAGAGCGGGTCCTTGGTGATGAAGCACTGGGCAGTCGAAGTCATGAGCAATGAGACTTTGCGCTGTCTTTGCACTTCTTTGCCGGCCTTGGGTTCTCGGTTGTAACAGTGGAGATCTCATAGAACCGTGTTCCTCCGCGTGTTCAGCACGGCCAAAAGCGTTTGCCAATCTGCCGGTGCTTCTTGGTAGCCCGATGGATTGCAGCCCCGGGGATTCAATTTCCCCCCCTGACCCTCAAAATGAAAACCATCTGGGGAGGGATCTCTTGTCTTGCTGATTGTTTTAATATCATAATTGAAACTTGAAGAAAGGGTTAACATTGTATAATTTACAAACTGACTCGCCTTGTTGCATGTGCAGCTGCCAAAAAGTTGTAGCACACAAATGCGTGAGGCGTACTGAAGCAGTTAGGTATTTGTTGCACGTGTTTAAAAAGAGAGGCAACTGAATGGAACCAGGGTTTTATTCCCCCGTTATTTTGCCGGGGAGCTCCGAAGTTCTGTATTTCTGTCTGGCTTTCAGTGGTGCGTTTCGCCATCAGCCCAGGGAGTTCCCCGAGAGCGGACGGAAGGGAGGAGGGGAAGGAGGAGGACAGGGCTTTCTTTTGTGCTGTCGCACGCAAATCTCTGAAGTTTTGAAGAAGAAAAAGGCGTGTTTTGGTGAAGGCCCGCGGTGGGGCCGGGCCGCAGGGCCCCGTCACCACGGCAACGGCCCCGCGCCGTCGCAGGTGCGTCTTCCCCATGGCAACCGGTCGCTGGCGCACAGGCCATTGGGAGGGTGGGCCAATGGCAGCGCGGGCCCCGCGCTCCGATTGGTGGGACCGCCTCGGCGGGGCGGGGCGGGGCGTCCCGTGGGGACCGCGGGGCCCGGCGGGCGGGTCGGCGGGCGGGCCGGGTGCGCGGGGCCGCCGCGAGCACGTCGTGACGCATCTGGAGCGCGTGAAGGTGGGCGGGGGGGCTGGGGGTGCCCCGTGGGGGGCTTGGGGAACTGAGGGGGTCCTCGGTTTGAGAGGCGGGGGGGCGTGAAGTGGGCCCGGAGCCGGAGGCGGGGGGGGGGGGGGGGGGCGCGCTGTGAGGGGGAGACGGGAAGGGGCTGAGGGGTGCTGGGAGGGGGGTCTGTGGGGCTGGAGGTGGGGTGGGTCCTCCGGCGTTGGGGGAAAAATTGTTTGTTTAGAGGATGAAGTCCCCGGGAAACTGTGGAGCCCCAAGGTTTTTGGCGTGATGAAAGTGCTACCAAGGAGCAGCGAGGACAAGCCACAGCTTTGCCTCCTGGCCCCTTTGGTGTGGGAGCAATGGCTGAACGTTTGACGTTTTTGTCCCAGCCCTGGGCACGTGAAATAAGATGTTTTTGAGGATGTCGTCACCAGGAAAGCGACTTAAGAGCCCCAGGGTTCCTGGGAAAGGGGCTTTAGTGCAACTAAATCTGCCAGTGAGTCAAAAAAAGCAGGGCTGTCTAAAAGTGCCAAGGCCTAGTGGCCCGTATGAACAACTGTGCCAGAGATGATGCCCAACACTTTTTCCTCCGCTCGGCTGTAGTCTTCGCAAACCTCCGCGAAAGAAGGAAGCCGTAGATTCCTGCCCAGCTTTGTGCTAAAAATTTTTCCCCTCTCTCGGCAGAATGTCAAGTGCCAGCATTTCTCCGTGGTCACCCTTTTGTTGTGCGGTGACAGTGCAGGACAGCCGGAAAGGATCCGGAGTGCTCTGCGAGTACGAGGTAGGTCTGCGGTGTGCGTCTGCTTTCTTCCTAAGGTCCTTGCAGTGTGGACTTTGAAGTTAACATGAAGGCTTTGTCAGCTCTCCTTCTATAGTTTTTGTATGAAATATTTTAGGAAAACACTAAAAATAATGTGAGGTCTGTTCTGGAGCATGTTACACAGCCAAAAGCATTCGCCAATCTGCCAGTCTGTTTTGGTAGCCTGATGGGTGGCAGCGCCGGGCATTTGATTTCCGTCCCCGCCCCTCAAAAGTAAAAGCATTTGGGGGGATCTCTTATCTTGCTGATTTTTGTATGTTAAAGGAAACTGTTTAAAAAAAAAAAAAAAAAGAAAAAGCTAAAATTGTACAATTTACAAGCTGACTCGCATTGTTTAAAATGCCACTGTGTTGCGTGGAAAGAGGCAAAGCGGTTTTGGCAGAAGATAAACCCCCTTGTGTTCTAACACTCTTCACCGAGGTGGAAGGCTAGGTGCGGCTAGGTTTAAATTCTGAGTGATGCCCAATTCAGCGCTATCAGTCCAATCGCGTTTAATATGTATTAAACTATTATGATTTGGATACACTAGTAGTGGACTGCACCTTCAGTCTAGTCGTGCTCGTGAACCAGCACGGCCACCCTCGAATCTTTGGTTGCGTTCAATGAGGAACCGAAACGACCGGCTACTTAAACAGTGCAGTTTATTTAAACAACAGATAGATAGGTTCTTAGGCTTGCCGGTGATAAATACACTGTCTGCAAAGCACATGCAAATGAAAGTATTATTACATATATCAAACGCGCGACAAAGTTATAAACGATACAGCCTGGCTATAAATGTAGGAAAGAGATTCTCTAGAGAAATTTCTAAGTTTCCCGAGAGAGCACTCGGTATAATCTAAGTCTTACCCGAAGGCGTCCCTGCGGGGGGGAAAGAAAGGCTCAGCCCGTCGACTGATCCCAGAAGTCGGTGATGGAGTTCTCCCCGACTTGTTCGCGATGGTGTCTTCCCCGGGTATCCCCCCCTCTCTTGGGCTATTTTTATACTATTTGTTATCTTCGAGGTGGAGTTTGAGTGACTTCAGTCATAAATACTTCAATTACGATTGGTGTAAAATCCTCTCACTTCACATTTAAAGGTATAGTTTATGAAAAATTCAGGGCGCAGACTCAAGAAGGAGTGGTCGCACCTTGGAGGCGGGTAGCCTTTGGGATGGAGGTGTGTTTTGGTATTATAATGTCATTATAATGAGCAAAGTTTGCACAAAGGACAGCATTTCATCAAAATTTGACAAAATGTTGGCTCCGAGTATCGAGCAGGCAGCTAATTGGCAGCTTATCTGTTTCATGGTATCGTCCCGTTCCCGTATCTGCTATACATCATAAGGTAAAGCCGCGGAATAATTGCATCCCGCCCCGTACCTCATGTAGCTTCACAAGCATCCTTATCAGGGAACCGCGGATGTTGTATTCTTCATGCCAGCTGCAGCTGTTTTCTACCTCAGAAGCCTCTTGATTTTATACTTTTCCTTAATGTGTGAACAATGCCGTACTTTTGTATTTTTAGCCAGTTTAGTAATTATTCCACACACTGCCAAATAGCTGTAGCATATTATGCAATTAGCAATTTATGAGGCGTATTTAAGCAGTTAGGTGTTTGTTCTAAAGGTTTAAAAAGAGAGGCGGCTGAATGTTAGCGGGTTTTTCCTGCTATTAGGACAGAGTGCTCCGAGGTACTTTATTTCTGTCTGGCTTTCGGTGGCGCGTTTCCCCGGCAGCCCGGTAGCATCTCTCTCGGGCAGTGCCGCTGGCCAGATGTCCCTCCTCCTTGTGTGACACCCAAAAAAACCCACAGTCATCATTACTGTGTATTTTGAAGAGGGGTAGTTTAATGGTATCAGTTCACAGCTGTGCAAGTTTAAATTAGTGCCAAAGGGAAGTCAAATACTTGTAGAGTATGAGTGTTTTTCCTGGATGTATATAAACATAGGCTCACCTTTTCACCATGAAGGGAATGACCGAGCTTTGTTCTTTATTGTTCCTTTTGCTCTTCAGGGTTTGACCCGTCCCTCCCGGCTGCATTGACCCAGCGAGCGAGGTGAGTGGCGGCAGCGGCGACGTCAGCAGCAGCAGCGCGAGCGCTGTAGGTGCAGCGGTGGGTCCGTCGGCGTGGATTCTGGTTACAGCCCAGCCGGTCCTGCCGCCCCGCACGCAGGGTGAAGGATCTGCCTGCGGCCGCGCTGGGAGGAAGGGGCCAGGCGTTTCCCCACACCAGAGAGAGGAGGCGTGCACGAATAAAAAGGGCTGTGTGTGTCTGTGGGGGCGACGACATCATTTGGGGCGCCCCAGCGTCACCGAGGGGGCGATGATGCGGCAGAGGAGCAGGTGAGCGGGGGGTTGTGGGTCATGCGGGGTTCCCCCCCGCCCCCAGAAGAGGCAGGTCACAACCCCAAAATGTGTGAAAATTCATGGGGGTGCATTGAAAAAGGTTAAAACCTCTAAATATGGGCGTGAGGCATTGAAATAGTCAAGCGTCTCAGTTTGATATATTTTGATAAATAATATTAATGTATGTATACAGAAGGAGTTAAAACCCTGTATCTCTAAGCATTCAGTGGTTCTATGTTATAGAAAGGGTTTTAGCATATGAAAAGATGAAAAAAAGATTTATATATAAGAAGGTATTAAAGCGTCAAAATATATGTCTAACTCCCTGTTCTATACAATAAGTGTTAACACAGTAGTCTAAATACGTCTGAGTCTAAACAGATATTCTATATAAGTGTAAACAGATAATATATATTCCCTAAATTGATCTATCTACATGTGAATAGATACATTACTGCAAATGTCTATGCTCTATAAGGTTTTTTAAATGGGAAGAAAGCCTGTTTATAGAAAGGATTTAAAAACTCTCTCTCGCCTTTATCTCTCTTGAAGACATAAAAGCTCTTTCCAAAACTGCCCCTTCCCCCTTTTCCCCTCCCAGTTTGTGGCTGATTGCCCTGAACGGGGACTTTCCCCCACGGGACCGCGCACGCTGAGCAGGAGCTGCCGCCATGGCACAAAAATACCCCAAAGTCCCTGATTCTGGGTCTGCGCCAGGGGGCAAACCAACAAGGTGGGAGAAAAAAACCGCCAATTTGGGGCTCCCAAAAACCAGATCCACCTGGATTGGTGCAGTTGGAAAAGAAAAAAAACAACAACCCCAACACATTTTCATGCAGAAA
>CANTUZ010000027.1:5532490-5551536 GCA_947846985.1 Fratercula arctica
CCCGCTGTCCCTGCCCTGGGCCCCGGGCCGGGGGTGCCGGTGCTGGGTGCGGGGTGCCCCGGCTGCCCTCGCATGGGCTCCCTGCCCCGGCGGAACGGCGCTTTCAGGCTCTCTGCAAAGGCCAGCGGGGCTGGGCAGGGCGAGGGACGGCGTGAGGTTGGTGTGTGTCCTGCGTGGAAGGGGCAGCTCGCCGTGCCTGGGTGGCACCGACACAGTGGTGGCCCGGGAGAGCCCGGGAGGGAGGTGGGCTCTGTCCCCCCAGGTCTGGGCGCTCACGCCGACCCCGTCGGTGGCTGGCAGGGCACCTGGCCGGGCTGCTGGCATCGGGCACCGCCTGCTTTTACCAAAATGCCGGCATTTACCAAGGCTTTGGGACTGCGTCCTGCAGCTGGGGGAAAACATGGCCATGTACGAGAAGGCGGATGGCGTGGAGCTGCAGGGGTTGCACCGAGTCTGTGGGTGAGCACAGCCCCACGCCGGGACCCCCTGCCTGTGCCACCCCGTGGGGACAGTCCCCGGAGGGGGGCGGGTTGGGCTTTATCTGTGGTGCACGGCCAGCGTGGCTTTTTGGCATTGCCCCTGTGCCGGGTGCTGCTGTCGGAGCTCTTCTCCTCCGGCACTCCTGGATGCCACCGGTGTGTGCAGATGCACACGTGCCCCCCATCTCGCTCCGATGGAGCCCTTCCCTTCCTCCCGAAGCCGCAGCGCTCGCAGTGTCCCACATTTGCTGTCCCCTGGTGGGAGTGCACAGCTTCCTGCCGATAAAATTGCCTGAGCATAATTCTTGTTTATCTTATATTGATATGGGCATGAATAGTGTTTCTTTAGTGTTATTGGCAACTATTCGGTTATATCCTATCAGATCCATTTATATTTCAACCCTTGTGTTTCCTTGCTTTCCCCGATTCCCTTTCCCCGTTGGGGAGGGTCATCAGGTTCAAGAATAATTGTCTAAACAACGCTAAACTGTTAGGGGTTTTCTCAAATCCGACATCGAATAAAGCACTATCTCCTCTCTACACTACTTTTGGTTTCACGAGCTTTTATTTCAGGTAACAGTTTTGGCGACCCAGATGGGACTTTGCATATAGGCTTGGCATTTGACCTCTTCTCATCACTGCGGGGAATCACAAGCGGAACCCCAGCGCACACCGGACCTCTTCTCTGGGGACTTCCCTGGACACTCCCTGCTGGGCGGTGAGTAACCAGCTGAGCAGCAAGTTGAGGTATTGCATGGTAAAAATTGAAAATTGTATGGTAAGAATTGCACAGTAACCCCCCCGAGTAAATCGTACCAGAAGGGGTACGTGTTGGTGGGTGAATGGGTATTTGCAGCTGCTGGGTTGGTTCCTTTCCTGCACGTGTACGGTGACGACTGGAGCAGGTAAAGGGTTGGAATAATGCGAAATGTTTCAGCATTCCGGGAAGGGGGTATTGCAAAGACTTCTCCCTTAGGATGTATTTTGAAACGTTGGGGAAAATTTGGGAAAGATCCCCTAACACAGAAGAAATTGATTGAATATTGTAATCAGTGGGGGCCTTCCAATGTGTTGGAAGATAAGGAAAAATGGCCAAAGAATGGCACATTAATTGCAATGTGGTATTATACTTTAATGTTGTTTTGTAGAAGGGAAGGTAAATGGGATGAAGTTCCCTATGTTGATTTTTTTTTTTTCCCCCTTAAGAAATGACTATAAGAGCAGAAAAGATTGTGGGTTATTAGTTAAAGGTACTAATGTGCTGGCATTAGAACAGGAAAATGTGAAATTTTTTTTCAACAAATCAAGATTGTTGAAGCGAAGTTGTTCGGCTTGTAGTACTGACAAAAGATGTAATAAGTATAAAAAGGAGGATGAAGTGGAAGAGGAAGATAGTCAGTTGCTGGTGGCAGCACCGAGAGAGGAAAGGAGAAGCTGAAGAAGGGATAGAGGATGGGCAGCATCATAGTGCTGTGGCTGGTACTAGGCGAGGCGGGGGAGCGGTGCTCCAGGAAAAGTCAGATTTAAAAGCTTGGAAGGAAATGTCGGGAACTTACAGAGAATATCCGCAGAAGGCGGCTCGGAGTCTCTAACAGAAAAGAGACAGGGTAGAGAGCAAGCGAGGAACGCACGGCTGTTAACAGGAGCTATTGCAGAAGGAAGTGGAGGAGGTAGGAGATGGGATGGAAACAGAAGGAACCAAAACGTCGGGGGAATAGATGGGAATTTTTGCCCCACTCTGGAAAAGAATCAGTGTGCACTTTGTAAACGAAAGGGACGTTGGAAGAGAGAATGTCCCCAGAACAGATCTCAGAAACAATTTCCCCAAAGCATGGAACAATCCCAGGGTAACAGAGTTGCTCACTCTGGACCAGGATTCCGAGTGACGGGGACCAGGAAAAAACTCGAAAGCGTCCTCAACAGAACCCCTGGTTACCCTGAAGTTGGGGAATGAAAAGGTAGAATTTTTAGTGGCTACAGGAGCAGCGTGCTCAGTTTTGAATTCTTGTAAAGGAAAATTAAGCAGTGAAAATATGTCTATTATTGGTGCCACAGGGAACAGAGAAATAAGGCTTTTCTTTCAACGGTGAAATGTGGATATGGATCTCGAGCTTGTACGTACCCAACTGCCCTATGCCGTTTTTGGGAAGGGATTTATTAAGTAAACTTAATGCTCAGATTGTATTTGAAGATAATCACATCCATGTGCAAATACCAGAAGAAAAAGCGTTGGAGGTGCAAGTGTTCTTATTCCAGCAAAACAAGGATGTACAGACATCTACAGTCCCGGAGGAGTGATGAATGCAGTGAATCCTCTTGTATGGGAAGTGGGAATGCCGGGACGATCTAAAGCAGCAGAACCGGTAAAAACTGACTTAAAGCCGAATGCATGACCGGTAAGACAAAAACAATATCCAATAAAATTAGAAGGAAAAAGAGGACTTGAACCATCGATAGAAAAGTGTATTAAATACAGACTGTTGTGGGAACGACAATCAGAATATAACACTGCTCAGTAGTGGCTAATCCGTATACTCTGCTGACCACTACAAAGGCAACAGGTCACTGGTTTAAAATGCGACAGTAACCTTGTTACAGTGTGTGGATGATATTCTCCTGGGGACACAGACAAAACCTGACTGTGTGCAATATACAGTTGATCCCTTGAGCCTTCTTCTGAGATACTCGATATCCAGCTGCTCCTAGAAATTCAAGTGGTGCAACAAACCGTTGTTGATCTGGGTTTTATGATTACGCGGGGAGAACGGAGCCTGGGAATGGAGCGGAAAGAAGCAATCTGTCCAATACCTGAACCAAACTCTAAACAGGCGCTGAGAGCATTTTGGGGAATGGCGGGATGGTGTTGCCTGTGGATCATTAATTTTGGCTTGTTAGCGACTCGGATTACCAAACCTGGAAAAACCTTTCGAGTTATTTGTTTGCGAGAAACAACATGTTGCTTTGGGAGTACCGATTCAGAAGATCGGACCCTGGAAAAGACCGGTAGGATATTTTTCCAAGCAGCTGGACCAAGTAAGTAAAGGTTGGCCTTCTTGTTTGCGGGCGGTGGCAGCTACCGTAACACTCATACAAGAGGCGCGGAAGTTAACCCTGGGGCAGCAGCTGATCGCTCAGGTACCACACGCGGTGGCTACTGTTTTAGAGCAAAAGGGGGGGCAATGGCTGTCCCCTGGCCGAATGATGAAATATCAAGGCATTTCATTAGAACAGGATGATGTAGAATTTAAAGCCACTTCAGTGCCAAACCCAGCAACCTTGTTACCTTTAGCGAGTGAGACAGAATTAGAACACGACTGCCTGGTTTATTCTAGTCGAGCGGATTTAAAGGATGAACCTATAGACTCAGCAAAACTGAATTTATTTGTGGACGGGAGTCATTTTGTTGGTAACAGAACAAGGAAGGCAGGATGTGCTGCAATTCTAGAAGAAGACGTTATAGAGGCAGAAGCACTCCCTCCAGGAACTTCTGCACAAAAAGCAGAATTAATTGCGTTAATCAGAGCTTTGGAAATAGCAGCTGGGAAAATTGCGAACACATGGACTGACTCGAAATGTGCTTTCAGGGCATTACATGCACACGGAGCATTGTGAAAGGAAAGAGGTCTCCTGTCTGCTCAAGGAACACCAGTTAAATATGGAAATTTAATAAAGAAGTTGTTAGAAGTGGTGCAATTGCCTAAACAAATTGCTGTAAGGCACTGTAAGACTCATCAATTCGGCAACTCTTGCTTCATTACGGAAAACCGAAAGGCGGATCTGACTGCTAGGCAAGCTGCAGAAAAGAAAACCCTCGGGACGTGGCCTGGAAGATATCAACATTTAAGTCAGCCTCCCAAGCCTACAGAAAGGGATGAGCAATTAGCTAAGTTGTTAACGTCTCATAAGGATGAAAACGGATGGTGGATGACCAAGGATCCGCGGGTGATGTTACCCGAGAGTCTCATGAGAGACATTTTAGAGAAAACTCGTAAAGAAACTCATTGGGGAATGGAGGCTTTAACAGATAATGCTAAGACGTGTGCTTTGGGAGTGGGAATGACCAGTATTGCAAACAGTGTTGTAAACAAATGTGAAATGTGTCAGAAGAATAATCCCCACAGAAAGCCGAGAACCCACCAGGAGCAATAAAGAAAGGAAATCCACCAGGGGATTACTGGCAAATGGATTTTTCTGAGCTCCCCAGGCAAGTCGGGTACCGGTACTTGTTGGTACTAGGGGATGCTTTTTCTGGATGGCCCGAAGCTTTTCCCTGTGGTACCAACCAGGCACGGGAGGTAGTGAAGGTATTACTAAGGGAAATTATTCTGAGGTTTGGAATCCCGATTGGAATGTCATCAGCTAGGGGACCACTTTTTGTGGCAGAAGTGGTTCGGACTTTAGTAAGGGTTTTAGGGGTAAAATGGGATTTGCATACCCCTTGGAGACCCCAATCAAGTGGGCAAGTGGGGAGAATGAACCAAGCATTAAAAAGACAGGTGAGCAAGATATTTTTTTTTTCTGATTCTGTTTCCAGCTGCATGGCTCTGCAGGCTTGACTTGATTGTGTAGCCACGAGTCCCAGTGTCAGCACTGGGGATGGAGAAGAAATACCAGGTGCTTTCGCAAGTAATGGGACTTGCTATTTCAGCAGCAAAGCAAACTTAAAACTGGTTTATGTCACAGTTGAAAAAGGGAGGGGGAAAAAAAGTCCCCACTCAAATTCTCTTTCATAGCTTGTACTCCGTAGTGGGATTAAACTCTGGAAACTCTTTTTAACTGAAGAGACTCTAAGTTATTAGATGCTACTGATACTTCAAATAGTGGAATACACTTCAGGTACCATCAGTATGCTGCAATAATTGCCACGTTTTTCCAAGTCGCTTTTATTGTGTTTTCATTCATTGAAATTGTGCTCACTGGAGGCATGGAAGGGTTGGAAAGAAGACTAGTTAAAGGTAAAAACAGTGAGTCTCATTGTGTGAATTAGTTAATGGTGGTGGTGGTTACTTGGTACGTGTCTGGTCAGAAATTGTTTAATATGGTGGTCAGGTCTTTGGTTTGGTTGGTTGTTTTTCTTAATTGGAGTAACTTGAATAGTATAAATGCTCAATTTATAGATCTACTCACAAGATACTTAACACATATATTTTTAAAAATGCTGACTTTTCTTACTAAGTTGTGGAAGAAGAACTAAGGAAGCAGTCTGAGAAGGTTAGAAGCAATCTGATAGCTTGATGCCACCAAAAGGATGGGTCGTTGTGTGTGTTCCTCCTTCATCAGCTGCACTTGATCTGACTTTTTGTTGGGCTGCTGAGTACCCGAAGCTGTCAGAAAATGGTTTGCTTTTTGCTGCTGGATTAGTCTCCTGCCAGCTTGGTGGCACGGAGTGAGCCACAGGGTGAGTGCAAGCAGCAGAGGTGGTGGGAGGAGGCTGGGCTTCTGTGCTTCTTGTCTGTTAGTTTGATTTTTCAAAACAGATTCTTGTCTTTTTTGGTTTTGTTTTTGTGTTTTGGTTGGTTTTTTTTTTTTTTTTTGTGGAGTGTGGGAACTGTCATGGAAAGGGGTTGCTCTGCTTTCCCTCCCAGTGGATTCCCAGCCCCCCCAGCAGTGATCTGGTCTGGTGATGGTGTGCTTCAGGGGGAGAGAGAGGCAAAAGCTGTTACTTCTCTGTTGGATCAATTGCTAAATTGAGTAGCAGGGAGGTGGAAGGAATGGGAATGGTTCACTTAGTGATTTTCCGTTGTGTCTCACTCGGACCATCCTCTACTGTCCCTAACACGCTGCTTCTGTCCATGGAACCCTTTTCTGTCTGCTGCCCCCAAAATAATCCTGCTGCCCTGGCATTCCCTGCCTGTGGGGTAGATGACTGTAATGCATCTTTATGAATGTGCTTAAAAATGTCATCCCTACAGCCTTACACGTTGTTTTCAATGTGCTTCAAGTATGGAAAGAATAATTTGGAAACACACGAGCCTGGACTTCAGGGCTTCCGCCTCAATTCCAGTAATGCCCAATGAAGGGGAAGAACTGTTGGTAATGATCAAGGGATCTGGTGGTTTTTAAAATGTACGCTTCACAAATTCAAGGTTAGGCTAAAATGGTTATTTAATAGTAAACACCAGTCGCGATCTGCTTACCAGCAGAGTTTGAAGATGGGGAGGATAAAGAAGTCTGGTTTTTCTTCTTTTTTTTCCTTCCATATTCATTACAGGAGCCTAGTTTGGCAAAAGAGCAAAAATTAGGAAAAGAAAATGTATGAAGAACACCAAAATGAGCTAGTAGAAACTCTGCGGTTTCAGGGAGCTGTGGGAGTGGCTTGTACGAGCCCTCGCTATGTGTCAGGATAATGGGGCATAAACTGATTTTAGAGTGCTGCAGGCTCCTGGTGTTTGAAATGTTAGGTAGGGAGGATTTCCTGGGGCTTGGAGGGGGGCAGGGGGGGGTAAGAGCTTTGAAATTTTAGGGGTTATTACCAGTCCTAGTAATATCCGGAGCAGGTGAGGTGCCAGGAACTCCTTTGAGGCTGGAAGTAATGAAGAAGTGGCATAATCCTGTAAAATGTGGTAGACTGAAGAGAGAGCTTTCAAAGACTGATGATCTGGAAACAAAAGTGTGGATGTTTCAAAACTGGAAAATGTTGTAAAGTCCAAAGGAGCTGAATGAACAGAAGCCAGCTGTTTAATTTTGTGCTTTCAGATGTACATCTGTTTCTTCTCAAATCACAGGCGTCCCGCTTCCACATCAATCTTAACATAATATAGCAAAGATTGTTCTAAAAATATGTCAGAGAGATGAAGACTTCAGTCATTTGGTTATGCTAATATGATTTCTCTACTGATTTCTTCAAAGCTTATTAACTTCTCAAAACTAAAAAGGGGTAGGGGGTATGGTTATGGGCAGGATTCTCCCTGATGCTTCCCTCCAGTCGTGCATTTCTTGTGTCCTCCTCAGTATCAGACCACCTGTATTTTGACGTGGTTCCTTCTGTCTTGCCTGATTCTGCCAAGAGGGTTAAGTTTCATGAACAGAAGTATTTTTCCCCAAATGAAGAACAGCCTTAGTTTCTTCTTTAATCTTCTTCTTCTTTAATCTGGCTTTGTCTAACTCTTTTAGAAAGAGTTGAAGACTTCTTACAGCTCCATTAATACATTAACTCAGAACTCATGTCTGTGGATTGTTTTCTTTTGAAGGTAATAATGCGTTTAGGTTAAATTTGTTATTTGTAACCTAAATTAGTTCTCAGTATTTGCACTGCCCTTTGCAGGGTTAGTATGTGAGGTGGCCATAGTTTAGAACACCTCCTTAAATATTTTGACAGAGAAGAATACGGCCTTGATTCTCTTGCTCTTGGTATTAATTGAAAATCTGCTTTATCCTGACAGTTGTGCCCCCCCGCCCCGTCCCCACAGTGTTGTATGGTAGGCAATTGTAAATAGTTAAACTTGAAGTTGTTTGGAAGTGGTTTAAGCACGATTAAATTTTGGTTTAGCGAATGTGTGCAACCGAGGCTCTAGTCAGCATCAGCCTTGAAAAAGCATTTCTTACCCAGAAGGTGAATTCTTGAGAATTCTGTGGGACAGTACAGGTACGCAGCTCACTTCTCTCTCTCTCTCTTTCTCTCTCCCTCTCCTCACAGGGGCTCCCCACCAGCAGAAGAATCTCTGGAACAGGACGCAGCAGTGCAACGAGCTGTTGCAGGGGTAAGCTTGTGTTATTCATTATTTATTTAATTGTTTAGGAAAACTTAGCCATTTGTGATCAGAATTTTTTGCGCTCCTCACTTGCACTACTTACTCAACAATATCTGTGTTTGTCCGGGTCGTTTTTCCCAAGGAAAGTGGGAGCATGATTTGCTGAGTAGCACTATCACAAAGGGTTTCCCACTGCTGTTAATTTTGTTTCTGGGCCATTATGAGCACGCTACCCTATACTATTTTTATTCTTCCCCTGTAATGTGCTGGGTATAGCCTCAAAGTCTGTACTGCACCGGCTTAGTTGACCTGCAAAGCTGGACTGTGGTATCTTTAGTCGTGTCTTGTTTTGTGAGATGGGAAGTACATCTCTTTGACTTTCATCCCTGGTCAGGATTGGGATCAAAATTAAATTTTAGTCATGGAAATGAGAAATATTAATCTCAATCTCAACTTGATACCTACATGTGGAGGCTTTGCTGGGGTTCTTAATGCTACTCCAAGCCAAACTAACTTTCTGCCTCTCTTGCCTCCGTTTAGTTTTGAGTGCAGCACTACACGGGTGCGCAGTTGGAATGCAGTCCTCAATAAAAAGTAACTTTCGAGTTTGCTGGTTAGATGCGTGTACAAAAGCCCTTCCAGTTTTATAGACATGAGCAAGATTTTCTGTACTATCCCCTAGCAAAAAAATCTGTGCTGGATTGCTAGCTTGACGTCCTTTTGTCTAACAGAAACAGCATGGAGATCAAATCTCAGAAGATGTGTTATTCCAAGTACCTCTGGCACCTGGTGGGGCCAAAGAGTCACCAGCCCTTGATGTGGAAGAGAAGAAACTCCCAAAAAGTCACCAGCCCTTGATGTGGAAGAGAAGAAACTCCCAAGGCTGGAAAAAACAGCAGAACGCTTTACTCTGCTCACAGAGGTACCATAGCTGACAGGCTGTTAGACAAAACAGAAGGCTGTGAAACAGCTGCAAGGAACTCCATTTGTTATAGGTGGTTCTTAAGGCTTTTTGAAATCTGAAGAACTTGTGTTTAACCTGTCAGGGAGTGTCTGCAGCTGTGACTTCCCAGTGCAAAGGTCAGCACTAAAGCTGGTTTGAAGGATTTAAAGGATTTAAGCATCTTCTGCTCCACGCACTCCTTCAGTTGTGCTAACCTAAGGGTTTGTGAGGTTTCTGTTACTAGGACAAAAATGAGTCCAGGTTTAACAACAGTCTCCCGGAGCAGTGCTAACCTGATTCATACAGTTATATGGGATCTGCCTCTTAACCTGTCCTACCATGAAGATAGAACTTGAAATACAAGCTTTTACTGATCCATGGTGTTGCCTTGCTTGTGGGGGACCTGAGCATCTTGCGTACGTCCTCAGGATCTCACAGAGCCGTGGATGCGCACTGGGCACGGTTGCGCTGCGTGTAGCAGTGGTCGCAGGAGTTAACTTAGTTACGCGATGCAACAGGGAGTGGGAGTTCAGGTTCTCCTGCTTGTCTGAATTTTGGCTGCTTTTGTTCTTGGGAGCTGCAGTCTAATTGAGCACCCGCTATTTTGCCTATAGAGGATGGACTTGGAAAGGGCTAGCAAGTCCAGAGTTTACAAAGTCTGCAGAGTGATGCTCAGTACAAGGAAAACCAGGGGTTTTCTTATCCTGCTAGCCCACGTTCAACCGAGGAGAAGATGCTATTGCAGTTCTGAGTATTTATACTATCAGACCTAGTGGTTTATTTGCGTTCCTTAGGCAGACTTAGATGGAAACATCCAAATGACAACCAGTTGCATGCACAACCTGGACTCCCGATTGCCTGATGCCAGTGTAGCTGCCTCAGTTTCCCCCTTTGCTGTTACTTCAGGTCCCTTGAAGTTCCCCCACCTTCACATTCTTTCAGGCTCCTGACTTAGCTGCCTTGGTATGGAGAATGCCTGCTGTGGTTGGCTTAAACCTCAGCGTTGCGAGGGCTGCAGCATCACATGGGAAAGGTGTTTGCTGTGTGTTTGCTAGTCCCTGCGCTCTATCTCAGCTTCCTTGGTGAAAACAAATTGAAGCAAACCTGGGCTCTAAAGTTCCAAGTTAGGATGCTGAAACAAAGCAACCAACAAAAAAGTGCGACTGCTAACTTAGCCGAAAACCGGCAAAGCCAGTTGCTCTGTCACCTGAGCTTCATTTCCAGGCTGTGTTTGAGTTGAAAGCTGCCCGCAGGTTAGCATGCTCAATGCTCTGTTTCACAAGTCCTTCCCCACTTAATTGTTCCTTTCAGGCCATGGAGAGAGAGGTCATTGCCACATTAGGCAAAGGTGAGCCAGATGAGATCATGAGCAGTGCCTTCAAACTAAAGGTCACTCGTGAGGACCTCCACAGGCAAAGGAACTTTTGCTGGCTAAATGATGAGGTAAAACTAGCTGCAGCACAGGGATATTCTAATTCAGCGTTTATTAAAAATACCCCTTCACCGTGTACAGAAGTCTTTCCAAAGTTATTTGATGCCCTCCACTGCAGAGCCTAGAAATCTCTGTACAGTTCTTATTTTAGGGACTTAAGGGTCCAGTGTTTCTGGAAGTTCCTTTACTACTTGTATCATGCAGCTTCCAGCAGTTAGTCTAGGTTATTGGAGTGGGTGGCAGGTGTTTTTTATCAAGCTGCAGATGTAACCCAGTGTGAAATCCTCACAACAAAAGCTGACAGCTGAGGCTGGAGTCCTCTCAGCTGCGTACTGAGGGGTGGCCAGAAAAGACATGTTGCTGTATTTTTCATTTGGTAAGCTAGTGTCTTATTCTACATCTCCAGTTTACTCTTTATGGTACAGGTCGTTAATTTCTACATGGGTCTTGTGATGGCAAGAAGTAAGAAGGAAGGATATCCATCAGTCCATGCTTTTAGTTCTTTCTTTTATGAAAAACTAACTTCTGGGGGCTACAGAGCAGTAGGAAGATGGACCAGACGCGTGGATCTCTTCAAGAAGGACATCACCTTAGTGCCCATTAACTTGAGCTTGCACTGGACACTAGCGGTGAGTCAAACTGGCTTGTTATTTAGAATTGGATGGGGAGAAAAAGCTAGCGAGAAAAGTCATTTAGGTTTGTGCAGCACAAGGTTGTGCTTTGTCTGACAGTCACCTTTTAATAACAGGTCATAGATACCAGGAAGAAGACCGTCAAATACTTCGACTCACTGGGACAAGAAGGGGACAAGATTTGTGAGACTTTGCTGTAGGTAACTGCTCGGTCACTGCTTTTGTGTTGTGAATTATGAGAAGGGGTTTGGATTTTGCCCCTATGACACGACTGCAAGTTTTCCCGTTTCTTGTAGATAACAAACCAGAAATGTTGGATGCGCTTGCTGCGAGTTGCCTGACAGTGACTACTTGTCTAGTCTCACGTCGTCCCCTCCACCCAGCGTCTTGAATGCCTGGGTTCTGCCACCTTCCCTCTATATCACAGACAAATACGTGGTAGCCCCGTGGCACACGTGCACCACCTTTGTTAGTGATCAATAAAACCGGGCTGTTGACGGAAGGGAAGCATTTCAGGGAAGAAGTGTTTCAAGATGCCACTGGGTGTTATTTGTAATTCTGACATTCTCGTTCAAGACAGATACCGTGTAGCAAGCTTTTCCAGCTGTGTCAGCTGGCACGCACACCTCTCCAATGGAACGGGGACAGGTTTTCATGTTGTGCAAGCAGGCATCCTTAGAAGTCTCTGCCAGTGATGCAGAAGTAGTAAAAACCCTTAATCCAACAGCTTTGTAGCCCAAGAGCAAGGAGAGTGGCCCCACAGAGACAAACCAAGTGTTGGTTTAGTCCGGTGCTCTCCTGAACAGTTAACAGCAGATGCCTGGGAAAGGGCAGAAGAACAGGTCTGCACCCGGTCATTTTTTGCAGCAAGTGGTGGCCTGGAAGCTTCCTCAGCCAGAGGTACTGGCCCAAAAGCTTTTGTATTTGTTCTTCCGGAGGTGCACGCAGTATGTGGGATTCAGGCACACGGTATATAAAGATGTAGTGAAGCTACGCAGGGAGAAAATTAGGAGAGCCAAAGCGCAGCTAGAGCTCAACCTAGCTACAGCCATTAAGAATTTATAGAACCATTTTTTGTTACTCATTGACAACAGAAGGAGGATTAGGGAAGATCTCCCTCCCTTATTGGGTGCAGAGGGAAACATAGTCACAAAGGATGAGGAAAAGGCTGAGGTGCTCAAGGCCTACTTTGCCTCAGTCTTTAGCAGTGGAACTAGCTGTTCCCTGGGCACCCAGCCTCATGAGCTAGGAGACAGGGAGGGGAAGCTGGACGAGGTCATCACAATTAAAGAGGAAGTGATCAGTGACCTGCTACACCGCTTGGATGCACACAAGTCTATGGGACCCGATGGGTTACATCCAAGAGTGCTATAAGAGTTGGCAGACGTGCTCGCCAAGCCACTTTCCGTTATTTACCTCAAGTCATGGCTAACTGGGGAGGTCCCAATGGACTGGAGGGTAGCAAATGTAGCACCCATCTACAAGAAAGGCAGAAAGGAGGATCCGGGAAACTATAGACCTGTCAGTCTGACCTCGGTACCAGGGAAGGTCATGGAGCAGATCATCTTGAGTGCCATTACAAGTCATATAATGGACAACCAGGGGATCAGGCCTAGTCAGCATGGGTTTATGAAAGGCAGGTCCTGCGTGACGAACCTGATCTCCTTCTATGACAAGATGACCCGATTATTGGACGAGGGAAAGGCTGTGGATATTGTCTACCTAGACTTTCGAAAAGCATTTGACACTGTTCCCCGTAGAATTCTCATGGAAAAATTGGCTGCTCATGGCCTGGATGAGCATACGATCTGCTGGATCAAGCACTGGCTGGATGGACGGTCCCAAAGAGTGGTGGTCAATGGAGTTAAATTCAGCTGGCGGCCGGTCACAAGTGGTGTTCCTCAGGGCTCAGTGTTGGGACCATTTCTGTTTAACGTCCTTATTGATGATCTTGATAAGGACATAGAGTGTATCCTCACTCAGGAAGTTTGCAGATGACACCAAGTTAAGCGGGAGTGTTGATTTGCGTGAGGACAGGGAGGCTCTACAGAGAGACTTGCATAGATTGGATTGATGGGCCAACACTAATGGAATGAGCTTCAACAAGGCCAAGTGCCAGGTCCTGCACTTGGGCCACAACAACCCCATGCATCGCTACAGGCTTGGGGAAGTGTGGCTGGAGAGCTGCCTGGCAGCAAAGGACCTGGGGCTTCTAATTGACAAGCAGCTGAATAGGAGCCAGCAGTGTGCCCAGGTGGCCAAGAAAGCCAATGGCATCCTGGCTTGTATTAGAAATAGTGTGACCAGCAGAAGTAGGGAGGTGATTGTCCCCCTGTACTCAGCACTGGTGAGGCCACACCTTGAGTACTGTGTCCAGTTTTGGGCACCTCAATACGAGAGAGCTATCGAGGTGCTGGAGCGAGTGCAGAGGAGGGCAACGCAGCTGGTGAAGGGCCTGCAGAATAAATCCTATGAGGAGCGATTGAAGGAGCTGGGACTATTTAGTTTGAGGAAGAGGAGGCCGAGGGGAGACCTCATCACGCTCTACAACTACTTGAAGGGACATTGTAGAGAGGCTGGTGCTGGTCTCTTCTCACAGGTAATTAGCGATAGAACAAGAGGGAATGGCTTCAAGCTGCAACAGGGTAGGTTTAGGCTGGACATTAGGAAAAAATTCTTCGCAGAAAGAGTGCTCAGACACTGGAATAGGCCGCCCAGGGAGGTGGTGGAGTCACCGTCCCTGAATGTGTTTCAGAGTCGTTTAGGTGTGGTGTTAGGGGATATGGTGTAGGGGAGAACTTTGTAGAGTGGGGCTGATGGTTGGACTCGATGATCCCAAGGGTCTTTTCCAACCTAAAGGGTTCTATGATTCTATGGTGGAATTATGGCGTTAGGGTTCCTTGCTTGGTTTTTCTGTTCTTCCTCTGATAACATGTGATTGTGGGGTTTTTGACCTCTGCTGAGCAATGAACTTAGGCTTTTGTGGAAGCCTCTGTTGGAATTGTTGGTCTCATTCCTGATCATTAGCTCACAGCCTCTCGCAGTGTTTGTAAATTTAAGATTTGGATTTTTCCTCCAAATGCCGTAAATCAGCTGCTGTGAGGATTCTCTGACATTTTACTGTCCTGCCATTCATCTTCCTGTGATCTTTCAGCAGCTCTTTTTTTCTTGGCCTAAATTACAGTGATGAAGAGTGATTTTTTTCTTTTGTTTTAAACAGCAAATACCTGCAAGAAGAAAGCCGTGAAAAAAGAAACGTGAAGCTGAATGTTTCAGAGTGGACTATTCACAGCACGGAGCCACGTGTAAGTGAACACTACTTGCACTTGAAGTGTGAACTAGAGCTCCTTGTCACGAAGCTCTTTGCGCTTTCTAATAAGGCCAGGACTTTAGAGAACAGCCATAAGCATCTTCTTATGGTACCACATCGGGCTGCAAGTGGACCAGGAAACCATGCTGGGATGAAATCTTTGAGCAGTGCCTCTCCTGGCTGGCTGAATGCTTTCTTTTTTTTTTAATTACTCTGCCACATGAAGGTGAATTTGGCTTTGCCCCCATTTCACAAGTCAAATTTAAACTCTCTTTAGCAGTTGCCAGAGAACGTAGGCTTCTTGTTTGCAGCACAAATCCTGGCACGTGACAAAGCAAGGGGTTGAGCTGATGTTTCTCACCAAGTTAATAGTGCAAAGCGGCACCTCAAGACTTGATTTAAGGAACGTCACCTCAGAAAGACACTGTACAAACCTCAAGACACCTTGCAGGGAGGAAGCCTGCTGTTCCTTATCAGCCTGCCAAGAATTTGGCTTGTAACATGCAAGCATAGGAAGCAGAGGGGAGGGATGTTGTGCAGTTCATGGGGTCTATTCCTTGTGTTCGGGAGCGGTTATTCGGGATGATGCAAGTTCAGGAGTGTCTGGTTAGGGTATTTTTGGTAATGGGTGCTACTTCCAAGTTGCTTTTCTTTTAAGGTAGATGGAGAATTTTCCTCTTCTTTGCATGCGTTAGGAAATCCCTCAGCAATCGAATGGAAGCGACTGCGGCGTTTTTACATGCAAATACGCAGATTACATCTCCAGAGACAAACCGATGACCTTTACAAAGGTGAGTGAAGGTTATAAACAGCTCCAGCCTCTTTTGCACAGAGGCAAGAGCCAGGGAAGTTACGCAGCAGCTGTTAATTGCGTCTGGCGCAGCAGCTGAGGTTTTGTACCTCTCTTCATTTTTGGGACATAGTTGCTGGGTTGGAACTTCCAAGTGGCCTCAGCAGGGCAGAGCTGTGTTCTCCGTCCTCGTGTCCGGTATCTGCTCCCAGTGAGATTCCTCTTGGGCGAGATACTGCAGCCACTGGGTTTGTGGGATCTGGCCTTTGGATCTTTTGGAGAAATGGGTCTCCCCCTTTGACCAGTGAAGACACTGGTTATTTTCCAAGGCAGTGCTCTTCCATGAAAGTGCTTGTAAGCTGTTGGGTGGTCAAGGAGATCCGGTTTTGGTGTCATGTCACCCTCTTAGGAGCTGTGTGGGTGAAACCCAGGGTGTACCCGAACGGCAAGTGTTGACAGTTCTTCAGAGGAACTTCATATTAAAGAATTAACTGGGTGTTTATGCGTATTTTGTGTCTCTTTCTGCCATGCTGTGTATTTAATGGAGTTTTCTTTTCTTTTCAGACCCGCATGCCTTACTGCCGCAAGAAGATGGTGTGGGAAATACTCCATCAGGAGCTGCTGTGAGACATGCACTGCTAGAGTAACACTGTGATCACCTTCGGGTGACTAGCTCTTCTTTTAGTTACTGTTCTAATACCTCATTTGGAACAGCAGCAGACACGCAAATTTTCCCCTTTAGGTTAAGAAGTAGTGGTTAAGATTGTTATTTCCCCCCCCGCCTGCCCCTCTTTTGGAGACAGTAACTCTCTTTGAAATCATTTAATGCGCCTTAAGTGCAAGCCAAAAGGTTGGTGTCACCTGGCCAAGGGAACGGTTAAGAACAAATGCTGTGAACTTCCATTGCAGAGAGGGACGCTCACACCTCACAGCGCACGTGGTCACGTTATGGACAAAAGGGTCTCATCTGTGTTGGTAACAGTTGTGTGAGCTGAACTTGTCTTCCCAACAACGAGGTGCTGAACTATATTTTCCTCAAAGAGAGTTTTCTTCTGTTTCTGGAATAATCCACCATCTACTTGATTCCTACAACTGGATTTGGGATGACCATCGAAAGAAAGCATTTACCATCTTTTGATTTGCAAGAGAACCCCCTGTGGTTGGGGTTGGTTTGGTTTTTTTCTGTCTCCAGGGAGTTATATAATGTGACAAGATAAGTATTTCTTTCTTTTTATTAAAATAAATATTTAAATTATTTAAAGAGCCTTACTGGAATGAAACTTTATCTGGTAATGAGAGTGATTTTTTTTGTCATTGAAAAAAGGCTGACGTATCAATGTGGGTTTTAGCTCACTTGCAGTCTATGGAGGAAGAAGACTCTGGGCAGGATGGGTATCAGAGCACCAAAACCTCCAAGCGATCATCCCAAAATCCTGAAGGGACAACCAGGACGTTGTTCAGCAGCGAGAATCCCAGTAATAGCGAAGTAGGAGATTACTGCTGCTCTGCCACAGGCGCTGCCTCTGGGCGTCTGCCAAATGAAGAGCTTGTGTCGATCCTCGCTCTGTTACGGTCAGACCCAGCTAGATTAGTTTAAACCTGGTGTTTTCCCCTTTCTTTCATCTTTTTTCCCCCTCTAGCTTACACTCCAGAGCTGGAGTGGGATTTCAGGTCTTTTCATTGACCATCGCAGAGGAAAACTTGCCCAATAGCTGGTTTGGAAGCCACGTGTTGGAATGCTTGTATAAATAACCGTGTCGTGGTGTTTCTGTAATGGCAGTTACCACAATGTGAGGTGATTCCTGTCCGGTGATGCGGTCTCTCCTCTCCTCAGCTTTGGGGGGAGGATGGTGATTTTGGGGCCGTCCCCTCTGTCGCCGTGGGTGGGATCAGCCTTCCCGGTGCTGCTCCTCGCCTGAAGGTGTGCTCTCCTGGGCCGGCTGATGCAGTGGTTTGTCTGTGGTGCGGGTCAGCAGCCGCATCGCTCTCTGCTTTGAAACTGATTAGCTTAATCTGTCCCAAAATCAGAGGAGATTCTCCAAAGGAAGAACTATTACAAAGTCAATCTGTCGTGGTTTGTCCCCCCCGGGATCCCTGAGGACTTGGAAGATTTTAGCTGTTTATTACCGCTAGGACGTGGTAGCTGAATGCTTGAAGTGTCCTTTCCCCTTCCCTTTGGTTCTCGCCATCTGGGGGCTGCAGTTTTGAGGCTGACCCTGTGCTCTGCTGATTACAAAAGCAGAATTAGGGTTTTTTTGGGGGAAAAAACCCAACCAACAAGAAAACAAGCCCTGCAGAGGGGCGAGTGGTGTAAGGACACTACCCAGGGCCTTCTGGGACATCCCTGTTAAGCAGAGGGGGCTCGGGGGGGGTGACGGAAGGAGCAGGGTGATGCTGCTGTGAACACCTTACCTGGTGCCTTCTCTGTCCTCTACGCAACCCACAAAGGACTTGTGTGGAAGAAACCCTGTCAGGGGCCACCTGCTGCTGGTCGCTTGGCAGCACTTGTGGCTGCTGAAAGCCTCTGTGTATGAGGTGGTGGGAAAATTGTACGTGTACCAGCCACCGTCCCCTCTGTCTACACGGTCACCTCCTGGGCTCTGGCCCTTCAGCTGGGGCTCGAGGTTCTCTGAGACCAGCCCATGGGGAGGAACAGCCTGATAACACTGTGCTCTGCATGAGCAGTTGTGTGGGGGCTGGGCCTCGCTTCTCATTAGTAAATGGCCTTTTGGAGGTGACGAGCTTGCTCTTTCCCGTGCTGATGGGCGAGCGCGTGTGCAGTGTGAGTAATGCCCTGCTGCCCTCGGCGGGGCTGGGGGACACGCTCATCATCGGGCTTCGCACAGTTGTGACGCTGCCGGCTGCCCCACGACGTGGTCCTTGCTCCCAGGAAGGACGTGGAGGGGGCTCAGCCCCCAAGGCTGGCTCAGACCTGGCCTTACATGGCTGGTGACGACGGGTCTATCAGGAGCAGAGTCACCCTCAGCTGGGGATGGCGGGGTGGGGTGGGGGGAAAGGGCACAGCAAACATGAAAACTGATGTTCTTTTTGTGATTGCTCATGCTAGAGGCAGGGAGGGGATTTATTTCGTTTCCAAAACAGTGGGCATGAAAAGTGATGTGGTTTGGTGCTTTGAGGTGTTACACAAGTGGCACCGGAGCCTTCCCTCCCCAGGGGCCACCTCTCTGTGGCACTGTGTCCCTGGCGCAAGAGCACAGCTCTGGGGACTGTGGGGGGGCAGGTTCCTGTGAGACCCCACATCTGGAGCACTCCATCCAGCTCTGGGGCCACCAACAGCAGAAGGACACGGAGCTGTTGGAATGGGGCCAGAGGAGGCCCCAGGGATGCTGGGAGAGCTGGAACCCCTCTGCTGTGAGGACAGGCGGAGAGAGCTGGGGGGGTTGAGCCTGGAGAACAGAAGGCTCCAGGGAGACCTTAGAGCCCCTTCCAGTCCCTAAAGGGGCTCCAGGAGAGCAGGGGAGGGACTCGGGATCAGGGAGGGGAGCCATGGGATGAGGGGAAACGGTTTTACACTGAAAGAGGGGAGATTTAGAGCAGCTATGAGGAAGCAATTCTTTGCTGTGAGGGTGGTGAGACACTGGAACAGGTTGCCCGGGGAGGTTGTGGATGCTCCATCCCTGGAGGTGTTCCAACCTGGGCAGGTTGGACAGGGCTTTGAGTAACCTGGTCTAGTGGAAGGTGTCCCTGCCCGAGACAGCGGGGTTGGAACTAGATTATCATTAAGGTCCCTTTCCTCTTGGAAAAACAC
>CANTUZ010000027.1:5551736-5572168 GCA_947846985.1 Fratercula arctica
GGTGAGAAAGGCTGGTTTTGAGGCTGAAGGCGCCAGGAAAGCACGGAGAGCCAAGCTCTGATGGACGATGGAAGCGGTTCCCAGAGAGCTTTAAAAGAAGCCATGGTTTTCTCTCGTGGCTGCTTGGGCGTGGCAGCAATCTTGGGACGTTTGGTATTTTTAAGGCCAAACGTGGAATAAGTGAGAAAGGTTGCTTTTGAGGCTGAAGGCGCCAGGAAAGCACGGAGAGCCAAGCTCTGATGGACGATGGAAGTGGTTCCCAGAGAGCTTTAAAACAAGCCATGGTATTCCCTCGTGGCTGCTTGGGCGTGGAAGCAATCTTGGGACGTTTGGTATTTTTAAGGCCAAACGTGGAATAAGTGAGAAAGGGTGGTTTTGAGGCTGAAGGCGCCAGGAAGCACGGAGAGCCAAGCTCTGATGGACGATGGAAGCGGTTCCCAGAGAGCTTTAAAAGAAGCCATGGTGTTCCCTCGTGGCTGCTTGGGCGTGGAAGCAATCTTGGGACGTTTGGTATTTCTGAAGGACAAACGTGGAATAAGTGAGAAAGGCTGGTTTTGAAGCTGAAGGCGCCAGGAAAGCACGGAGAGCCAAGCTCTGATGGACGATGGAAGCGGTTCCCAGAGAGCTTTAAAACAAGCCATGGTATTCCCCCATGGCTGCTTGGGCGTGGCAGCAATCTTGGGACGTTTGCTATTTCTGAGGCCAAACGTGGAATAAGTGAGAAAGGCTGGTTTTGAGGCTGAAGGCGCCAGGAAAGCACGGAGAGCCAAGCTCTGATGGACGATGGAAGCGGTTCCCAGAGAGCTTTAAAAGAAGCCATGGTATTCCTCCATGGCTGCTTGGGCGTGGAAGCAATCTTGGGACGTTTGCTATTTCTGAGGCCAAACGTGGAATAAGTGAGAAAGGCTGGTTTTGAGGCTGAAGGCGTCAGGAAAGCACGGAGAGCCAAGCTCTGATGGACGATGGAAGCTGTTCCCAGAGAGCTTTAAAAGAAGCCACGGTATTCCTCCATGGCTGCTTGGGCGTGGAAGCAATCTTGGGACGTTTGCTATTTCTGAGGCCAAACGTGGAATAAGTGAGAAGGGCTGGTTTTGAGGCTGAAGGCGCCAGGAAAGCACGGAGAGCCAAGCTCTGATGGACGATGGAAGCGGTTCCCAGAGAGCTTTAAAAGAAGCCATGGTATTCCTCCATGGCTGCTTGGGCGTGGCAGCAATCTTGGGACGTTTGCTATTTTTGAAGGGGGCCCTGGAATAAGTGAGAAGGGCTCGTTTTGAGGCTGAATGTGGCAGGCAAGCCTGGATCTCCAAGCTCTGGTGGGCGATGGAAGTGGTTCCCAGAGAGCTTTAAAACAAGCCATGGTATTTCCTCGTGGCTGCTTGGGCGTGGAAGCAGTCTTGGGACGTTTGCTACTTCTGAGGCCAAACGTGGAATAAGTGAGAAAGGCTGGTTTTGAGGCTGAAGGCGCCAGGAAACCACGGAGAGCCTAGCTCTGATGGACGATGGAAGTGGTTCCCAGAGAGCTTTAAAACAAGCCATGGTTTCCCTCGTGGCTGCTTGGGCGTTGTAGCCATCTCCAGACATATGGTCATTTTGAGGCCTGCCCTGCTGCGAATTGAGAAAAGCTGGTTTTGAAGGCTGAAGGTGCCAGGAAAGCACGGAGAGCCAAAGCTCTGATGGACGATGGAAGCGGTTCCCAGAGAGCTTTAAAACAAGCCATGGTTTCCCCTCGTGGCTGCTTGGGCGTGGCAGCAATCTTGGGACGTTTGCTATTTTTGAAGGGGGCCCTGGAATAAGTGAGAAGGGCTCGTTTTGAGGCTGAATGTGGCAGGCAAGCCTGGATCTCCAAGCTCTGGTGGGCGATGGAAGTGGTTCCCAGAGAGCTTTAAAACAAGCCATGGTATTCCCCTCGTGGCTGCTTGGGCGTGGCAGCAATCTTGGGACGTTTGGTATTTTTAAGGCCAAACATTGAATAAGTGAGAAAGGCTGGTTTTGAGGCTGAAGGTGCCAGGAAAGCACGGAGAGCCAAGCTCTGATGGACGATGGAAGCGGTTCCCAGAGAGCTTCAAAAGAAGCCATGGTTTCCCCTCGTGCCTGCTTGGGCGTGGAAGCAATCTTGGGACGTTTGCTATTTTTAAGGACAAACGTTGAATAAGTGAGAAAGGCTGGTTTTGAGGCTGAAGGCGCCAGGAAGGCACGGAGAGCCAAGCTCTGATGGACGATGGAAGCGGTTCCCAGAGAGCTTTAAAACAAGCCATGGTATTCCCCCATGGCTGCTTGAGCGTGGCAGCCATCTTGGGACGTTTGCTATTTCTGAGGCCAAACGTGGAATAAGTGAGAAAGGCTGGTTTTGAGGCTGAAGGCGCCAGGAAAGCACGGAGAGCCAAGCTCTGACGGACGATGGAAGTGGTTCCCAGAGAGTTTTAAAACAATCCATGGTTTTCCCTCGTGGCTGCTTGGGCGTGGCAGCAATCTTGGGACGTTTGGTATTTTTAAGGCCAAACATGGAATAAGTGAGAAAGGCTGGTTTTGAGGCTGAAGGCGCCAGGAAGGCACGGAGAGCCAAGGCTCTGATGGACGATGGAAGCGGTTCCCAGAGAGCTTTAAAACAAGCCATGGTTTCCCCTCGTGGCTGCTTGGGCGTGGCAGCAATCTTGGGACGTTTGCTATTTTTGAAGGGGGCCCTGGAATAAGTGAGAAGGGCTCGTTTTGAGGCTGAATGTGGCAGGCAAGCCTGGATCTCCAAGCTCTGGTGGGCGATGGAAGTGGTTCCCAGAGAGCTTTAAAACAAGCCATGGTGTTCCCTCGTGGCTGCTTGGGCGTGCAAGCAATCTTGGGATGTCTGGTATGTTTAAGGCGAAACGTGGCATAAAAGAGAAAGGCTGGTTTTGAGGGTGAAGGCACCAGGAAAGCATGGAGAGCCAAACTGTGATGGACGATGGAAGCGGTTTCCAGAGAGCTTTAAAAGAAGCCCCAGTTTTCCCTGGTGCCTCCTTGGGCGTGGCAGCCATCTCCACACATATGGTCATTTTGAAGGCCTGCCCTGGTGCGAATGAGAAAGGATGGTTTTGAAGCTGAAGGTGCCAGGAAAGCACGGAGGGCTAAGCTCTGATGGACGATGGAAGCGGTTCCCAGAGAGCTTTAAAACAAGCCATGGTATTCCCCCATGGCTGCTTGGGCTTGGCAGCAATCTTGGGACGTCTGCTATACATGAGCCCAAACGTGGAATAAGTGAGAAAGGATGGTTTTGAGGCTGAAGGCGCCAGGAAGGAACGGAGAGCCAAGCTCTGCCGGACGATGAAACCTGTTCCCAGAGAGCTTTAAAAGAAGCCATGGTTTTCCCCCATGGCTGCTTGGGCGTGGCAGCCATCTTGAGATGTCTGCTATTTTTGAAGGCGGCCGTGGAATAAGTGAGAAGGGCTCGTTTTGAGGCTGAATGTGGCAGGCAAGCCTGGATCTCCGAGCTCTGGTGGGCGATGGAAGCGGTTCCCAGAGAGCTTTAAAAGAAGCCATGGTTTCCCCTCGTGGCTGCTTGGGCGTGGCAGCCATCTTGGGACGTTTGCTATTTCTGAGGCCAAACATGGAATAAGTGAGAAAGGCTGGTTTTGAGGCTGAAGGCGCCAGGAAAGCATGGAGAGCCAAGTTCTGATGGACGATGGAAGCGGTTCCCAGAGAGCTTTAAAAGAAGCCGTGTTATTCCCCATGGCTGCTTGGACGTGGCAGCCATCTTGGGATGTTTGATGTTTTTGAGGCCAAACATGGAATAAGTGAGAAAGGTTGGTTTTGAGGCTAAAGGCGCCAGGAAAGCACGGAGACCAAGCTCTGATGGACGATGGAAGCGGTTTCCAGAGAGCTTTAAAAGAAGCCATGGTATTCCCCTCGTGGCTGCTTGGGCGTGGCAGCAATCTTGGGACGTTTGCTATTTCTGAGGCCAAACGTGGAATAAGTGAGAAAGGCTGGTTTTGAGGCTGAAGGTGCCAGGAAAGCACGGAGAGCCAAGCTCTGATGGACGATGGAAGCGGTTCCCAGTGGGCTTTAAAAGAAGCCATGGTATTCCTCCATGGCTGCTTGGGCGTGGCAGCCATCTTGGGATGTTTGATGTTTTTGAGGCCAAACATGGAATAAGTGAGAAAGGCTGGTTTTGAGGCTGAAGGCGCCAGGAAGGCACGGAGAGCCAAGCTCTGATGGACGATGGAAGCGGTTCCCAGAGAGCTTTAAAACAAGCCATGGTATTCCCTCGTGGCTGCTTGGGCGTGGAAGCAATCTTGGGACGTTTGGTATTTCTGAGGCCAAACGTGGCATAAGTGAGAAAGGTTGGTTTTGAGGCTGAAGGTGCCAGGAAAGCACGGAGAGCCAAGCTCTGGTGGGCGATGGAAGCGGTTCCCAGAGAGCTTTAAAAGAAGCCATGGTTTCCCCTCGTGCCTGCTTGGGCGTGGAAGCAATCTTGGGACGTTTGCTATTTTTAAGGACAAACGTTGAATGAGTGAGAAAGGCTGCTTTTGAGGCTGAAGGCGCCAGGAAAGCACGGAGAGCCAAGCTCTGACGGACGATGGAAGCGGTTCCCAGAGAGCTTTAAAAGAAGCCATGGTATTCCTCCATGGCTGCTTGGGCATGGAAGCAATCTTGGGACGTTTGGTATTTTGAAGGCCAAACGTTGAATGAGTGAGAAAGGCTGCTTTTGAGGCTGAAGGCGCCAGGAAAGCACGGAGAGCCAAGCTCTGACGGACGATGGAAGCGGTTCCCAGAGAGCTTTAAAACAAGCCATGGTATTCCCCCATGGCTTCTTGGGCGTGGCAGCCATCTTGGGACGTTTGCTATTTCTGAGGACAAACGTGGAATAAGTGAGAAAGGCTGGTTTTGAGGCTGAAGGCGCCAGGAAGGCACGGAGAGCCAAGCTCTGATGGACGATGGAAGCGGTTCCCAGAGAGCTTTAAAACAAGCCATGGTATTCCCCCATGGCTGCTTGGGCGTGGCAGCCATCTTGGGACGTTTGCTATTTCTGAGGCCAAACGTGGAATAAGTGAGAAAGGGTGGTTTTGAGGCTGAAGGCGCCAGGAAAGCACGGAGAGCCAAGCTCTGATGGACGATGGAAGCGGTTCCCAGAGAGCTTTAAAAGAAGCCATGGTGTTCCCTCGTGGCTGCTTGGGCGTGGAAGCAATCTTGGGACGTTTGGTATTTCTGAGGCCAAACGTGGAATAAGTGAGAAAGGTTGGTTTTGAGGCTGAAGGCGCCAGGAAGGCACGGAGAGCCAAGCTCTGATGGGCGATGGAAGCGGTTCCCAGAGAGCTTTAAAACAAGCCATGGTATTCCCTCATGGCTGCTTGGGCGTGGAAGCAATCTTGGGACGTTTGCTATTTTTAAGGACAAACGTTGAATAAGTGAGAAAGGCTGGTTTTGAGGCTGAAGGCGCCAGGAAAGCCTGGAGAGCCAAGCTCTGATGGACGATGGAAGCGGTTCCCAGAGAGCTTTAAAACAAGCCACGGTATTCCCTGGTGGCTGCTTGGGCGTGGCAGCCATCTTGGGACGTTTGGTATTTCTGAGGCCAAACGTGGAATAAGTGAGAAAGGCTGGTTTTGAGGCTGAAGGCGCCAGGAAAGCACGGAGAGCCAAGCTCTGACGGACGATGGAAGCGGTTCCCAGAGAGCTTTAAAAGAATCCATGGTTTCCCCTCGTGGCTGCTTGGGCGTGGCAGCAATCTTGGGACGTTTGTTTTTTTTGAAGGGGGCCCTGGAATAAGTGAGAAGGGCTCGTTTTGAGGCTGAATGTGGCAGGCAAGCCTGGATCTCCAAGCTGTGGTGGGCGATGGAAGCGGTTCCCAGAGAGCTTTAAAACAAGCCATGGTATTCCCTCGTGGCTGCTTGGGCGTGGCAGCAATCTTGGGACGTTTGGTATTTTTAAGGCCAAACGTGGAATAAGTGAGAAAGGTTGCTTTTGAGCCTGAAGGCGCCAGGAAAGCACGGAGAGCCAAGCTCTGATGGACGATGGAAGCGGTTCCCAGAGAGCTTTAAAAGAAGCCATGCTTTCCCCTCGTGGCTGCTTGGGCGTGGCAGCCATCTTGGGACGTTTGCTATTTCTGAGGCCAAACGTGGAATAAGTGAGAAGGGCTCGTTTTGTGGCTGAAGGCGCCAGGAAAGCACGGAGAGCCAAGGTCTGATGGACGATGGAAGCGGTTCCCAGAGAGCTTTAAAAGAAGCCATGGTGTTCCCTCGTGGCTGCTTGGGCGTGGAAGCAATCTTGGGACGTTTGGTATTTCTGAGGCCAAACGTGGCATAAGTGAGAAAGGTTGGTTTTGAGGCTGAAGGTGCCAGGAAAGCACGGAGAGCCAATCTCTGGTGGGCGATGGAAGCGGTTCCCAGAGAGCTTTAAAAGAAGCCATGGTTTCCCCTCGTGGCTTCTTGGGCGTGGAAGCAATCTTGGGACGTTTGCTATTTTTAAGGACAAACGTTGAATAAGTGAGAAAGGCTGGTTTTGAGGCTGAAGGCGCCAGGAAGGCACGGAGAGCCAAGCTCTGATGGACGATGGAAGCGGTTCCCAGAGAGCTTTAAAACAAGCCATGGTTTCCCCTCGTGGCTGCTTGGGTGTGGCAGAAATCTTGGGACGTTTGGTATTTTTAAGGCCAAACATGGAATAAGTGAGAAAGGCTGGTTTTGAGGCTGAAGGTGCCAGGAAGGCACGGAGAGCCAAGCTCTGATGGACGATGGAAGCGGTTCCCAGAGAGCTTTAAAACAAGCCATGGTATTCCCCCATGGCTGCTTGAGCGTGGCAGCCATCTTGGGACGTTTGGTATTTCTGAGGCCAAACGTGGAATAAGTGAGAAAGGCTGGTTTTGAGGCTGAAGGCACCAGGAAAGCACGGAGAGCCAAGCTCTGATGGACAATGGAAGCGGTTCCCAGAGAGCTTTAAAACAAGCCATGGTTTCCCCTCGTGGCTGCTTGGGCGTGGCAGCAATCTTGGCACGTTTGGTATTTTTAAGGCCAAACGTGGAACAAGTGAGAAGGGCTCGTTTTGTGGCTGAAGGCACCAGGAAAGCACGGAGAGCCAAGGTCTGATGGACGATGGAAGCGGTTCCCAGAGAGATTTAAAAGAAGCCATGGTGTTCCCCTCGTGGCTGCTTGGGCGTGGAAGCAATCTTGGGACGTTTGGTATTTTTAAGGCCAAACGTGGAATAAGTGAGAAAGGTTGCTTTTGAGCCTGAAGGCGCCAGGAAAGCACGGAGAGCCAAGCTCTGATGGACGATGGAAGTGGTTCCCAGAGAGCTTTAAAACAAGCCATGGTATTTCCTCGTGGCTGCTTGGGCGAGGAAGCAATCTTGGGACGTTTGGTATTTTTAAGGCCAAACGTGGAATAAGTGAGAAAGGTTGCTTTTGAGCCTGAAGGCGCCAGGAAAGCACGGAGAGCCAAGCTCTGATGGACGATGGAAGCGGTTCCCAGAGAGCTTTAAAAGAAGCCATGGTGTTCCCTCGTGGCTGCTTGGGCGTGGAAGCAATCTTGGGACGTTTGGTATTTCTGAGGACAAACGTGGAATAAGTGAGAAAGGCTGGTTTTGAAGCTGAAGGCGCCAGGAAAGCACGGAGAGCCAAGCTCTGATGGACGATGGAAGCGGTTCCCAGAGAGCTTTAAAACAAGCCATGGTATTCCCCCATGGCTGCTTGGGCGTGGCAGCCATCTTGGGACGTTTGCTATTTCTGAGGCCAAACGTGGAATAAGTGAGAAAGGCTGGTTTTGAGGCTGAAGGCGCCAGGAAAGCACGGAGAGCCAAGCTCTGATGGACGATGGAAGCGGTTCCCAGAGAGCTTTAAAAGAAGCCATGGTATTCCCCCCATGGCTGCTTGGGCGTGGCAGCAATCTTGGGACGTTTGCTATTTCTGAGGCCAAACGTGGAATAAGTGAGAAAGGCTGGTTTTGAGGCTGAAGGCGCCAGGAAAGCACGGAGAGCCAAGCTCTGATGGACGATGGAAGCGGTTCCCAGAGAGCTTTAAAAGAAGCCATGGTATTCCCTCATGGCTGCTTGGGCGTGGCAGCAATCTTGGGACGTTTGCTATTTCTGAGGCCAAACGTGGAATAAGTGAGAAAGGCTGGTTTTGAGGCTGAAGGCGCCAGGAAAGCACGGAGAGCCAAGCTCTGATGGACGATGGAAGCGGTTCCCAGAGAGCTTTAAAAGAAGCCATGGTATTCCCTCGTGGCTGCTTGGGCGTGGCAGCAATCTTGGGACGTTTGCTATTTTTGAAGGGGGCCCTGGAATAAGTGAGAAGGGCTCGTTTTGAGGCTGAATGTGGCAGGCAAGCCTGGATCTCCAAGCTCTGGTGGGCGATGGAAGCGGTTCCCAGAGAGCTTTAAAACAAGCCATGGTATTCCCTCGTGGCTGCTTGGGCGTGGAAGCAGTCTTGGGACGTTTGCTATTTCTGAGGCCAAACGTGGAATAAGTGAGAAAGGCTGGTTTTGAGGCTGAAGGCGCCAGGAAAGCACGGAGAGCCAAGCTCTGATGGACGATGGAAGCGGTTCCCAGAGAGCTTTAAAACAAGCCATGGTTTTCCCCCATGGCTGCTTGGGCGTGGCAGCCATCTTGGGACGTTTGGTATTTTTGAGGCCAAACGTGGAATAAGTGAGAAAGGCTGGTTTTGAGGCTGAAGGCGCCAGGAAAGGCACGGAGAGCCAAGCTCTGATGGACGATGGAAGCGGTTCCCAGAGAGCTTTAAAAGAAGCCATGGTTTCCCCTCGTGGCTGCTTGGGCGTGGCAGCAATCTTGGGACGTTTGCTATTTTTGAAGGGGGCCCTGGAATAAGTGAGAAGGGCTCGTTTTGAGGCTGAATGTGGCAGGCAAGCCTGGATCTCCAAGCTCTGGTGGGCGATGGAAGCGGTTCCCAGAGAGCTTTAAAACAAGCCATGGTATTCCCCTCGTGGCTGCTTGGGCGTGGCAGCAATCTTGGGACGTTTGCTATTTTGAAGGCCAAACAGTGGAATAAGTGAGAAAGGCTGGTTTTGAGGCTGAAGGCGCCAGGAAAGCACGGAGAGCCAAGCTCTGATGGACGATGGAAGCGGTTCCCAGAGAGCTTTAAAAGAAGCCATGGTTTCCCCTCGTGGCTGCTTGGGCGTGGAAGCAATCTTGGGACGTTTGCTATTTTTAAGGCCAAACGTTGAATAAGTGAGAAAGGCTGGTTTTGAGGCTGAAGGCGCCAGGAAGGCACGGAGAGCCAAGCTCTGATGGACGATGGAAGCGGTTCCCAGAGAGCTTTAAAACAAGCCATGGTATTCCCCTCATGGCTGCTTGAGCGTGGCAGCAATCTTGGGACGTTTGCTGTTTTTGAGGCCAAACGTGGAATAAGTGAGAAAGGCTGGTTTTGAGGCTGAAGGCGCCAGGAAAGGCACGGAGAGCCAAGCTCTGACTGGACGATGGAAGCGGTTCCCAGAGAGCTTTTAAAACAAGCCATGGTTTCCCTCGTGGCTGCTTGGGCGTGGCAGCAATCTTGGGACGTTTGGTATTTTTAAGGCCAAACATGGAATAAGTGAGAAAGGCTGGTTTTGAGGCTGAAGGCGCCAGGAAGGCACGGAGAGCCAAGCTCTGATGGACGATGGAAGCGGTTCCCAGAGAGCTTTAAAAGAAGCCATGGTTTCCCCTCGTGGCTGCTTGGGCGTGGCAGCAATCTTGGGACGTTTGCTATTTTTGAAGGGGGCCCTGGAATAAGTGAGAAAGGCTGGGTTGAGGCTGAATGTGGCAGGCAAGCCTGGATCTCCAAGCTCTGATGGACGATGGAAGCGGTTCCCAGAGAGCTTTAAAACAAGCCATGGTTTCCCCTCGTGGCTGCTTGGGCGTGGCAGCAATCTTGGGACGTCTGCTATTTTTGAGGCCAAACGTGGAATAAGTGAGAAAGGCTGGTTTTGAGGCTGAAGGCGCCAGGAAGGCACGGAGAGCCAAGCTCTGATGGACGATGGAAGCGGTTCCCAGAGAGCTTTAAAAGAAGCCCATGGTTTTCCCTCGTGGCTGCTTGGGCGTGGAAGCCATCCCCAGACATATTGGTCATTTTGAAGGCCTGCCCTGGTGCGAATGAGAAAGGCTGGTTTTGAGGCTGAAGGCGCCAGGAAAGCACGGAGAGCCAAGCTCTGATGGACGATGGAAGCGGTTCCCAGAGAGCTTTAAAAGAAGCCATGGTATTCCCCCATGGCTGCTTGGGCGTGGCAGCAATCTTGGGACGTTTTCTATTTTTGAGGCCAAACGTGGAATAAGTGAGAAAGGCTGGTTTTGAGGCTGAAGGCGCCAGGAAGGCACGGAGAGCCAAGCTCTGATGGACGATGGAAGCGGTTTCCCAGAGAGCTTTAAAAGAAGCCATGGTATTCCCCTCGTGGCTGCTTGGGCGTGGCAGCAATCTTGGGACGTTTGCTATTTTTGAAGGGGCCAACGTGGAATAAGTGAGAAAGGGCTCGTTTTGAGGCTGAATGTGGCAGGCAAGCCTGGATCTCCAAGCTCTGGTGGACGATGGAAGCGGTTCCCAGAGAGCTTTAAAAGAAGCCATGGTTTCCCCTCGTGGCTGCTTGGGCGTGGCAGCCATCTTGGGACGTTTGCTATTTCTGAGGCCAAACATGGAATAAGTGAGAAAGGCTGGTTTTGAGGCTGAAGGCGCCAGGAAGCACGGAGAGCCAAGCTCTGATGGACGATGGAAGCGGTTCCCAGAGAGCTTTAAAAGAAGCCATGGTATTCCCTCATGGCTGCTTGGGCGTGGCAGCCATCTTGGGACGTTTGCTATTTTTGAGGCCAAACATGGAATAAGTGAGAAAGGCTGGTTTTGAGGCTGAAGGCGCCAGGAAAGGACGGAGAGCCAAGCTCTGATGGACGATGGAAGCGGTTCCCAGAGAGCTTTAAAAGAAGCCATGGTATTCCCTCGTGGCTGCTTGGGCGTGGAAGCAATCTTGGGACGTTTGGTATTTCTGAGGCCAAACGTGGAATAAGTGAGAAAGGCTGGTTTTGAGGCTGAAGGTGCCAGGAAAGCACGGAGAGCCAAGCTCTGATGGACGATGGAAGCGGTTCCCAGAGAGCTTTAAAAGAAGCCATGGTTTCCCCTCGTGCCTGCTTGGGCGTGGAAGCAATCTTGGGACGTTTGCTATTTTTAAGGACAAACGTTGGAATGAGTGAGAAAGGCTGCTTTTGAGGCTGAAGGCGCCAGGAAAGCACGGAGAGCCAAGCTCTGACTGGACGATGGAAGCGGTTCCCAGAGAGCTTTAAAAGAAGCCATGGTATTCCCTCCATGGCTGCTTGGGCATGGAAGCAATCTTGGGACGTTTGGTATTTTGAAGGCCAAACGTTGAATGAGTGAGAAAGGCTGCTTTTGAGGCTGAAGGCGCCAGGAAAGCACGGAGAGCCAAGCTCTGATGGACGATGGAAGCGGTTCCCAGAGAGCTTTAAAACAAGCCATGGTATTCCCCCATGGCTTCTTGGGCGTGGCAGCCATCTTGGGACGTTTGCTATTTCTGAGGACAAACGTGGAATAAGTGAGAAAGGCTGGTTTTGAGGCTGAAGGCGCCAGGAAGGCACGGAGAGCCAAGCTCTGATGGACGATGGAAGCGGTTCCCAGAGAGCTTTAAAACGAAGCCATGGTATTCCCCTCGTGGCTGCTTGGGCGTGGCAGCCATCTTGGGACGTTTGCTATTTTGAAGGCCAAACGTGGAATAAGTGAGAAAGGCTGGTTTTGAGGCTGAAGGCGCCAGGAAGCACGGAGAGCCAAGCTCTGATGGACGATGGAAGCGGTTCCCAGAGAGCTTTAAAAGAAGCCATGGTTTCCCCTCGTGGCTGCTTGGGCGTGGCAGCAATCTTGGGACGTTTGCTATTTTTGAGGCGAAACATGGAATAAGTGAGAACGGTTGGTTTTGAGGCTGAAGGTGCCAGGAAAGCACGGAGAGCCAAGCTCTGATGGACGATGGAAGCGGTTCCCAGAGAGCTTTAAAACAAGCCATGGTATTCCTCCATGGCTGCTTGGGCGTGGCAGCAATCTTGGGACGTTTGCTATTTTTGAGGCCAAACGTTGAATAAGTGAGAAAGGCTGGTTTTGAGGCTGAAGGTGCCAGGAAAGCCTGGAGAGCCAAGCTCTGATGGACGATGGAAGCGGTTCCCAGAGAGCTTTAAAACAAGCCACTGGTATTCCCCTGGTGGCTGCTTGGGCGTGGCAGCCATCTTGGGACGTTTGGTATTTCTGAGGCCAAACGTGGAATAAGTGAGAAAGGCTGGTTTTGAGGCTGAAGGCGCCAGGAAAGCACGGAGAGCCAAGCTCTGACGGACGATGGAAGCGGTTCCCAGAGAGCTTTAAAAGAATCCATGGTTTCCCCTCGTGGCTGCTTGGGCGTGGCAGCAATCTTGGGACGTTTGTTTTTTTGAAGGGGGCCCTGGAATAAGTGAGAAGGGCTCGTTTTGAGGCTGAATGTGGCAGGCAAGCCTGGATCTCCAAGCTGTGGTGGGCGATGGAAGCGGTTCCCAGAGAGCTTTAAAACAAGCCATGGTATTCCCTCGTGGCTGCTTGGGCGTGGCAGCAATCTTGGGACGTTTGGTATTTTTAAGGCCAAACGTGGAATAAGTGAGAAAGGTTGCTTTTGAGGCTGAAGGCGCCAGGAAAGCACGGAGAGCCAAGCTCTGATGGACGATGGAAGCGGTTCCCAGAGAGCTTTAAAAGAAGCCATGGCTTTCCCCTCGTGGCTGCTTGGGCGTGGCAGCAATCTTGGGACGTTTGCTATTTCTGAGGCCAAACGTGGAATAAGTGAGAAGGGCTCGTTTTGAGGCTGAAGGCGCCAGGAAAGCACGGAGAGCCAAGCTCTGATGGACGATGGAAGCGGTTCCCAGAGAGCTTTAAAAGAAGCCATGGTGTTCCCTCGTGGCTGCTTGGGCGTGGAAGCAATCTTGGGACGTTTGGTATTTCTGAGGCCAAACGTGGAATAAGTGAGAAAGGTTGGTTTTGAGGCTGAAGGCGCCAGGAAAGCACGGAGAGCCAAGCTCTGATGGACGATGGAAGCGGTTCCCAGAGAGCTTTAAAAGAAGCCATGGTTTCCCCTCGTGGCTGCTTGGGCGTGGAAGCAATCTTGGGACGTTTGCTATTTTTAAGGCCAAACGTTGAATAAGTGAGAAAGGCTGGTTTTGAGGCTGAAGGCGCCAGGAAGGCACGGAGAGCCAAGCTCTGATGGACGATGGAAGCGGTTCCCAGAGAGCTTTAAAACAAGCCATGGTTTCCCCTCGTGGCTGCTTGGGTGTGGCAGAAATCTTGGGACGTTTGGTATTTTTAAGGCCAAACATGGAATAAGTGAGAAAGGCTGGTTTTGAGGCTGAAGGTGCCAGGAAGGCACGGAGAGCCAAGCTCTGATGGACGATGGAAGCGGTTCCCAGAGAGCTTTAAAACAAGCCATGGTATTCCCCCATGGCTGCTTGAGCGTGGCAGCCATCTTGGGACGTTTGGTATTTCTGAGGCCAAACGTGGAATAAGTGAGAAAGGCTGGTTTTGAGGCTGAAGGCGCCAGGAAAGCACGGAGAGCCAAGCTCTTACGGACGATGGAAGCGGTTCCCAGAGAGCTTTAAAAGAAGCCATGGTTTCCCCTCGTGGCTGCTTGGGCGTGGCAGCAATCTTGGGACGTTTGCTATTTTTGAAGGCCAAACGTGGAATAAGTGAGAAAGGCTGGTTTTGAGGCTGAAGGCGCCAGGAAAGCACGGAGAGCCAAGCTCTGATGGACGATGGAAGCGGTTCCCAGAGAGCTTTAAAAGAAGCCATGTTTCCCCTCGTGGCTGCTTGGGCGTGGGCAGCAATCTCGGGAATGTTGGATGTTTGAAGGCCAAACGTGGAATAGGAGAAAGGCTGTTTTGAGGCTGAAGGCGCCAGGAAGGCACGGAGAGCCAAGCTCTGATGGACGATGGAAGTCGGTTCCCAGAGAGCTTTAAAAGAAGCCATGGTTTTCCCCTCGTGGCTGCTTGGGCGTGGCAGCAATCTTGGGACGTTTGCTATTTTTGAGGGCCAAACATGGAATAAGTGAGAAAGGCTGGTTTTTGAGGCTGAAGGCGCCAGGAAGGCACGGAGAGCCAAGCTCTGGTGGGCGATGGAAGCGGTTCCCAGAGAGCTTTAAAACAAGCCATGGTTTCCCCTCGTGGCTGCTTGGGCGTGGCAGCAATCTTGGGACGTTTGGTATTTTTAAGGCCAAACATGGAATAAGTGAGAAAGGCTGGTTTTGAGGCTGAAGGCGCCAGGAAGGCACGGAGAGCCAAGCTCTGATGGACGATGGAAGCGGTTCCCAGAGAGCTTTAAAAGAATCCATGGTTTCCCCTCGTGGCTGCTTGGGCGTGGCAGCAATCTTGGGACGTTTGCTATTTCTGAGGCCAAACGTGGAACAAGTGAGAAGGGCTCGTTTTGTGGCTGAAGGCACCAGGAAAGCACGGAGAGCCAAGGTCTGATGGACGATGGAAGCGGTTCCCAGAGAGCTTTAAAAGAAGCCATGGTGTTCCCTCGTGGCTGCTTGGGCGTGGAAGCAATCTTGGGACGTTTGGTATTTCTGAGGCCAAACGTGGCATAAGTGAGAAAGGTTGGTTTTGAGGCTGAAGGTGCCAGGAAAGCACGGAGAGCCAAGCTCTGGTGGGCGATGGAAGCGGTTCCCAGAGAGCTTTAAAAGAAGCCATGGTTTCCCCTCGTGCCTGCTTGGGCGTGGAAGCAATCTTGGGACGTTTGCTATTTTTAAGGACAAACGTTGAATAAGTGAGAAAGGCTGGTTTTGAGGCTGAAGGCGCCAGGCAGGCACGGAGAGCCAAGCTCTGACGGACGATGAAAGCGGTCCCCAGAGAGATTTAAAAGAAGCCATGGTATTCCTCCATGGCTGCTTGGGCATGGAAGCAATCTTGGGACGTTTGGTATTTTGAAGGCCAAACGTTGAATGAGTGAGAAAGGCTGCTTTTGAGGCTGAAGGCGCCAGGAAAGCACGGAGAGCCAAGCTCTGATGGACGATGGAAGCGGTTCCCAGAGAGCTTTAAAACAAGCCATGGTATTCCTCCATGGCTGCTTGAGCGTGGCAGCCATCTTGGGACGTTTGCTATTTCTGAGGACAAACGTGGAATAAGTGAGAAAGGTTGGTTTTGAGGCTGAAGGCGTCAGGAAAGCACGGAGAGCCAAGCTCTGATGGACGATGAAAGCGGTTCTCAGAGAGCTTTAAAACAAGCCATGGTATTCCCTCGTGGCTGCTTGGGCGTGGCAGCCATCTTGGGACGTTTGCTATTTCTGAGGACAAACGTGGAATAAGTGAGAAAGTCTGGTTTTGAGGCTGAAGGCGCCAGGAAAGCACGGAGAGCCAAGGTCTGATGGACGATGGAAGCGGTTCCCAGAGAGCTTTAAAAGAAGCCATGATTTCCCCTCGTGGCTGCTTGGGCGTGGCAGCAATCTTGGGACGTTTGGTATTTTTAAGGCCAAACATGGAATAAGTGAGAAAGGCTGGTTTTGAGGCTGAAGGCGCCAGGAAGGCACGGAGAGCCAAGCTCTGATGGACGATGGAAGCGGTTCCCAGAGAGCTTTAAAACAAGCCATGGTATTCCCCCATGGCTGCTTGGGCGTGGCAGCCATCTTGGGACGTTTGCTATTTCTGAGGCCAAACGTGGAACAAGTGAGAAGGGCTCGTTTTGTGGCTGAAGGCACCAGGAAAGCACGGAGAGCCAAGGTCTGATGGACGATGGAAGCGGTTCCCAGAGAGCTTTAAAAGAAGCCATGGTGTTCCCTCGTGGCTGCTTGGGCGTGGAAGCAATCTTGGGACGTTTGGTATTTCTGAGGCCAAACGTGGCATAAGTGAGAAATGTTGGTTTTGAGGCTGAAGGTGCCAGGAAAGCACGGAGAGCCAATCTCTGGTGGGCGATGGAAGCGGTTCCCAGAGAGCTTTAAAAGAAGCCATGGTTTCCCCTCGTGGCTGCTTGGGCGTGGAAGCAATCTTGGGACGTTTGCTATTTTTAAGGACAAACGTTGAATAAGTGAGAAAGGCTGGTTTTGAGGCTGAAGGCGCCAGGAAGGCACGGAGAGCCAAGCTCTGATGGACGATGGAAGCGGTTCCCAGAGAGCTTTAAAAGAAGCCATGGTTTCCCCTCGTGGCTGCTTGGGCATGGCAGCAATCTTGGGACGTTTGCTATTTCTGAAGGGGGCCCTGGAATAAGTGAGAAGGGCTCGTTTTGAGGCTGAATGTGGCAGGCAAGCCTGGATCTCCAAGCTCTGGTGGGCGATGGAAGTGGTTCCCAGAGAGCTTTAAAACAAGCCATGGTATTTCCTCGTGGCTGCTTGGGCGTGGAAGCAATCTTGGGACGTTTGGTATTTTTAAGGCCAAACGTGGAATAAGTGAGAAAGGCTGGTTTTGAGGCTGAAGGCGCCAGGAAGGCACGGAGAGCCAAGCTCTGATGGACGATGGAAGCGGTTCCCAGAGAGCTTTAAAAGAAGCCATGGTGTTCCCTCGTGGCTGCTTGGGCGTGGAAGCAATTTTGGGACGTTTGGTATTTCTGAGGACAAACGTGGAATAAGTGAGAAAGTCTGGTTTTGAAGCTGAAGGCGCCAGGAAAGCACGGAGAGCCAAGCTCTGATGGACGATGGAAGCGGTTCCCAGAGAGCTTTAAAACAAGCCATGGTATTCCTCCATGGCTGCTTGGGCGTGGAAGCAATCTTGGGACGTTTGCTATTTCTGAGGCCAAACGTGGAATAAGTGAGAAAGGCTGGTTTTGAGGCTGAAGGCGTCAGGAAAGCACGGAGAGCCAAGCTCTGACGGACGATGAAAGGGGTTCCCAGAGAGCTTTAAAAGAAGCCATGGTATTCCTCCATGGCTGCTTGGGCGTGGAAGCAATCTTGGGACGTTTGCTATTTCTGAGGCCAAACGTGGAATAAGTGAGAAGGGCTGGTTTTGAGGCTGAAGGCGCCAGGAAAGCACGGAGAGCCAAGCTCTGACGGACGATGGAAGCGGTTCCCAGAGAGCTTTAAAACAAGCCATGGTATTCCTCCATGGCTGCTTGGGCGTGGAAGCAATTTTGGGACGTTTGGTATTTCTGAGGACAAACGTGGAATAAGTGAGAAAGTCTGGTTTTGAAGCTGAAGGCGCCAGGAAAGCACGGAGAGCCAAGCTCTGATGGACGATGGAAGCGGTTCCCAGAGAGCTTTAAAACAAGCCATGGTATTCCTCCATGGCTGCTTGGGCGTGGAAGCAATCTTGGGACGTTTGCTATTTCTGAGGCCAAACGTGGAATAAGTGAGAAAGGCTGGTTTTGAGGCTGAAGGCGTCAGGAAAGCACGGAGAGCCAAGCTCTGACGGACGATGAAAGGGGTTCCCAGAGAGCTTTAAAAGAAGCCATGGTATTCCTCCATGGCTGCTTGGGCGTGGAAGCAATCTTGGGACGTTTGGTATTTCTGAGGCCAAACGTGGCATAAGTGAGAAAGGTTGGTTTTGAGGCTGAAGGTGCCAGGAAAGCACGGAGAGCCAAGGTCTGATGGACGATGGAAGCGGTTCCCAGAGAGCTTTAAAAGAAGCCATGGTTTCCCCTCGTGGCTGCTTGGGCGTGGAAGCAATCTTGGGACGTTTGCTATTTTTAAGGACAAACGTTGAATAAGTGAGAAAGGCTGGTTTTGAGGCTGAAGGCGCCAGGAAGGCACGGAGAGCCAAGCTCTGATGGACGATGGAAGCGGTTCCCAGAGAGCTTTAAAACAAGCCATGGTATTCCCCCATGGCTGCTTGGGCGTGGCAGCCATCTTGGGACATTTGGTATTTCTGAGGCCAAACGTGGAATAAGTGAGAAAGGCTGGTTTTGAGGCTGAAGGCGCCAGGAAAGCACGGAGAGCCAAGCTCTGACGGACGATGGAAGCGGTTCCCAGAGAGCTTTAAAAGAAGCCATGGTTTCCCCTCGTGGCTGCTTGGGCGTGGCAGCAATCTTGGGACGTTTGCTATTTTTGAAGGGGGCCCTGGAATAAGTGAGAAGGGCTCGTTTTGAGGCCGAATGTGGCAGGCAAGCCTGGATCTCCGAGCTCTGGTGGGCGATGGAAGCGGTTCCCAGAGAGCTTTAAAACAAGCCATGGTATTTCCTCGTGGCTGCTTGGGCGTGGAAGCAATCTTGGGACGTTTGGTATTTCTGAGGACAAACGTGGAATAAGTGAGAAAGTCTGGTTTTGAAGCTGAAGGCGCCAGGAAAGCACGGAGAGCCAAGCTCTGATGGACGATGGAAGCCGTTCCCAGAGAGCTTTAAAACAAGCCATGGTTTCCCCTCGTGGCTGCTTGGGCGTGGCAGCCATCTTGGGACGTTTGCTATTTCTGAGGCCAAACGTGGAATAAGTGAGAAAGGCTGGTTTTGAGGCTGAAGGCGCCAGGAAAGCACGGAGAGCCAAGCTCTGATGGACGATGGAAGCGGTTCCCAGAGAGCTTTAAAAGAAGCCGTGTTATTCCCCATGGCTGCTTGGACGTGGCAGCCATCTTGGGATGTTTGATGTTTTTGAGGCCAAACATGGAATAAGTGAGAAAGGTTGGTTTTGAGGCTAAAGGCGCCAGGAAAGCACGGAGACCAAGCTCTGATGGACGATGGAAGCGGTTTCCAGAGAGCTTTAAAAGAAGCCATGGTATTCCCTCGTGGCTGCTTGGGCGTGGCAGCAATCTTTGGACGTTTGCTATTTCTGAGGCCAAACGTGGAATAAGTGAGAAAGGCTGGTTTTGAGGCTGAAGGTGCCAGGAAAGCACGGAGAGCCAAGCTCTGATGGACGATGGAAGCGGTTCCCAGAGGGCTTTAAAAGAAGCCATGGTATTCCTCCATGGCTGCTTGGGCGTGGCAGCCATCTTGGTATGTTTGATGTTTTTGAGGCCAAACATGGAATAAGTGAGAAAGGCTGGTTTTGAGGCTGAAGGCGCCAGGAAAGCACGGAGAGCCAAGCTCTGACGGACGATGGAAGCGGTTCCCAGAGAGCTTTAAAACAAGCCCCAGTTTTCCCTCCTGGCTGCTTGGGCGTTGCAGCCATCTCCAGACATATGGTCGTTTTGAAGACCTGCCATGGTGCGAATGAGAAAGGCTGGTTTTGAAGCTGAAGGTGCCAGGAAAGCACGGAGGGCCTTCAAAAACAGCAAACGTCCCAAGATTGCTTCCACGCCCAAGCAGCCACGAGGGAACACCATGGCTTCTTTTAAAGCTCTCTGGGAACCGCTTCCATCGTCCACCAGAGCTTTGCTCTCCAGCTTTCCTGGCGCCTTCAGCCTCAAAACCAACCTTTCTCACTTATTCCACGTTTGGCCTCAAAAACAGCAAACGTCCCAAGATTGCTGCCACGCCCAAGCAGCCACCAGGGAATACCGTGGCTTCTTTTAAAGCTCTCTGGGAAGCGATTCCATTTCCCACCAGAGCTTGGAGATCCAGGCTTGCCTGCCACATTCAGCCTCAAAACCAACCTTTCTCACTTGTTCCAGGGCCGGCCACAAAAATAGCAAACGTCCCAAGATTGCTGCCACGCTCAAGCAGCCACGAGGGAATACCATGGCTTCTTTTAAAGCTCTCTGGGAACCGCTTCCATTGTCCACCAGAGCTTTGCTCTCCGTGCTTTCCTGGCGCATTCAGCCTCAAAACCAGCCTTTCTCACTTATTCCACGTTTGGCCTCAAAAACAGCAAACGTCCCAAGATTGCTGCCATGCCCAAGCAGCCACCAGGGAAAACTGGGGCTTGTTTTAAAGCTCTCTGGGAAGCGCTTCCATTTCCCACCAGAGCTTGGAGATCCAGGCTTTCCTGGTGCCTTCAGCCTCAAAACCAACCTTTCTCTCTTATTCCAGGGCCCCCTTCAAAAACAGCAAACGTCCCAACATTGCTGCCACACCCAAGCAGCCACGAGGGAATACCGTGGCTTCTTTTGAAGCTCTCTGGGAACCGCTTTCATCATCCATAAGAGCTTGGACATCCAGGCTTGCCTGCCACATTCAGCCTCAAAACCAACCTTTCTCATTTGTTCCAGGGCCGGCCTCAAAAATAGCAAACGTCCAAAGATTGCTGCCACGCTCAAGCAGCCACGACGGAACACCATGGCTTCTTTTAAAGCTCTCTGGGAACTGCTTCCATCGTCCATCAGAGCGTTGAGACTCCAGGTTTTCCTGGCGCCTTCAGCCTCAAAACCAACCTTTCTCACTTATTCCACGTTTGGCCTCAGAAACAGCAAACGTCCCAAGATTGCTTCCACGCTCAAGCAGCCACCAGGGAAAAGTGGGGCTTGTTTTAAAGCTCTCTGGAAACCGCTTCCATCATCCACCAGAGCTTTGCTCTCCAGGCTTTCCTGGTGCCTTCAGCCTCAAAACCATCCTTTCTCACTTATTCCACGTTTGGCCTCAAAAACAGCAAATGTCCCAAGATTGCTTCCACGCCCAAGCAGCCACGGGGGAATACCATGGCTTGTTTTAAAGCTCTCTGGAAACCGCTTCCATCGCCCACCAGAGCTTGGAGATCCAGGCTTGC
>CANTUZ010000027.1:5572368-5592356 GCA_947846985.1 Fratercula arctica
TAGCCTGGAATTAGAGGGTAGGGAAGCCAGGCAGCTGGGATCCCTGTCTAGGGAAGGCGGCATTGACAAGGCAATTGGAAAGAAGACCCAAGCCCTCAGCCTCTGGAAACGACTCCTGTCAGGCATGAGGGAGAGGTGCCCCTTCAGTGAAGATATTGTATGTCAACCAAGCAAGTGGACCACCATGGAAAGAGGTATCCAGTACCTAAGAGAATTAGCCGTGCGGGATATGATTTATACCTGGACAATGCACAGTTACCCACAGACCCCGATGAGGTGCACTGCACAAGGCCCATGTGGCGGAAGTTTGTACGGAGCGCACCATCGTCATATGCCAACTCACTGGCAGTAATGGAATGGAAGGGTGAAGAAGGACCAGCGGTGGATGAGGTGGCTGGCCGGCTCTGGCGATATGAAGAAAGCCTCTCTTCCCCCCCTTATCTCAGCTGTGGAGAAACTGTTGTGGAAGGTCCAGCAACTCCAAGAGAATATATCCTACTCCCCACCTGTACGGGCCAGCATCTCAGCTATTAGGAGCAGGGCTTCCCCACTCAAGAGAGGGACTACAGAGGGTACACACCACGAGGCACCCTGTGGTTCTACCTGCGAGACCACGGAGAGGACATGAGGAAGTGGGATGGACAACCTACTTCCATCCTGCGGACACGGGTACAGGATTTGTAAGGAAGGACAACCACAAAAGGGGATCCCTCCAGGAAAAGTGCCGCCCCAGTTTCCAGCGGGCAGTTCCCCAGACAGAGCAGAAGGCCTGATCTTGCTTCTGATCCTCTTGAAGGAACCTCCAAGTCATTTCTGCAAGAAGTGAGTACCAGATACCATGACCAGTATTAGAGGGGCCCTGCCTCCAGCCAGGTGGAGGAAAGGGACAACCGGGTTTATTGGACAGTGTGGATTTGATGGCCTGGCACATCAGACCCACAGGAGTGTAAGGCTCTAGTGGACACAGGAGCACAGCGCACTCTGATACCATCAAGCTATAGAGGGGCAGAACCCATTTGTATTTCTGGGGTCACAGGGGGATCCCAAGAGTTGACTGCACTGGAGGCTGAAGTGAGCCTAACTGGGAACGAGTGGCAAAAGCATCCCATTGTGACTGGCCCAGAGGCTCCGTGCATCCTTGGTATAGATTACCTCAGGAGAGGGTATTTTAAGGACCCAAAGGGGTATTGGTGGGCCTTTGGCATAGCTGCCTTGGAGGCGGAGGAAGTTAAACAGTTGTCTACCTTGCCTGGTCTCTCGGAGGACTCTTCTGTTGTGGGATTGTTGAGGGTCAAAGAACAGCAGGTGCCAATTGCTACCACAACGGTGCATCGGCGGCAATATAGCACTAACCGAGACTCTCTGATTCCCATCCATAAGCTGATTCGTCAACTAGAGGTTCAAGGAGTGATCAGCAAGACTCGCTCACCCTTTAACAGTCCCATATGGCCGGTGCGAAAATCCAATGGAGAGTGGAGGCTAACTGTGGACTATCGTGGCCCGAATGAAGTCACACCACCGCTGAGCGCTGCTGTGCCGGACATGCTAGAACTGCAGTATGAACTGCAGTCCAAGGCAGCCAAGTGGTATGCCACAGCTGATATCGCTAATGCATTCTTCTCAATCCCTTTGGCAGCACGGTGCAGGCCACAGTTTGCTTTCACTTGGAGGGGCATCCAGTACACCTGGAATCAACTGCCCCAGGGGTGGAAACACAGCCCCACCATTTGCCATGGGCTGATCCAGACTGCACTGGAACAGGGTGAAGCTCCAGAACATCTGCAATACATTGTAAAAAGTAAACAGTAAGCAGTAAAAAGGAAACACAAGCTTTCTTAGGCATTGTGGGTTTTTGGAGGATGCATATCCCAGATTACAGTCTGATTGTAAGCCCTCTGTATCAAGTAACCCGGAAGAAGAACAATTTTAAATGGGGTCCTGAGCAACGACAAGCTTTTGAACAAATCAAACAGGAAATAGTCCATGCAGTGGCCCTGGGGCCAGTCCGGGCAGGACAAGATGTTAAAAACGTGCTCTGCACCGCAGCCGGGGAGAATGGCCCTACCTGGAGCCTCTGGCAGAAGGCACCAGGGGAGACCCGAGGCCAACTCCTGGGGTTTTGGAGTCGGGGATACAGAGGATCTGAAGCCCGCTACACTCCAACAGAAAAGGAGATATTGGCAGCATATGAAGGGGTTCGAGCTGCTTCGGAAGTGGTGGGTACGGAAGCGCAGCTCCTCTTAGCACCTCGACTGCCGGTTCTGGGCTGGATGGTCAGAGAAAGGGTCCCCACCACACATCATGCAACTGATGCTACATGGAGTAAGTGGATTGCACTGATCACACAGCGAACTTGAATGGGAAAGCCAGTCACCCAGGAATTCTGGAAGTGATCATGGACTGGCCAGAAGGCAAGGATTTTGGAACGTTACCAGAGGAGGAGGTGATGCATGCAGAAGAGGCCCCACCATATAATAAACTGCCAGAAAATGAGAAGAAATATGCCCTGTTCACTGATGGGTCCTGCTGGATTGTGGGAAAGCATCGAAAGTGGAAGGCTGCTGTGTGGAGTCCTACACGACAAGTTGCAGAAGCCAGTGAAGCACAAGGTGAATCGAGCCAGTTTGCAGAGGTGAAAGCCATTCAGCTGGCTTTGGACATCGCCGAGCGAGAAAGATGGCCAGTACTTGATCTCTACACTGATTCATGGATGGTGGCAAATGCTCTGTGGGGATGGTTACACCAGTGGAAGCAGGGCAACTGGCAGTGCAGAGGCAAACCCATCTGGGCTGCTGAACTATGGCAAGATATTGCTGCCTGGATAGAGAATCTGGTTGTGAAAGTACGCCATGTAGATGCCCATGTACCGAAGAATCGGGCCACGGAGGAACATCAGAACAACCAGCAGGTGGATCGGGCTGCTAGGACTGAAGTGGCTCAAGTGGATCTGGACTGGCAACATAAGGGTGAACTATTCATAGCTCGGTGGGCCCATGAGACCTCAGGCCATCAAGGAAGAGATGCGACATATAGATGGGCTCCTGAGAAAGGGGTGGACTTGACCATGGACACTATTGCACAGGTCATCCATGAATGTGAGACATGCGCTGCAATCGAACAAGCCAAGCGTTTGAAGCCTCTTTGGTATGGAGGACGATGGTTGAAATATAAATATGGGGAGGCCTGGCAGATTGATTATATCACACTGCCATGAACCCATCAAGGCAAGCGCTATGTGCTCACAATGGTGGAAGCAACCACTGGATGGCTGGAAACATACCCTGTGCCCCATGCCACTGCCCGGAATACTATCCTGGGCCTTGAAAAGCAAGTCCTGTGGCGACACGGTACCCCAGAGAGAACTGAGTCGGACAATGGGACTCATTTCCAAAACAGCCTCATAGACACCTGGGCCAAAGAGCATCCCCTATCACATCCCCTATCACGCACCAACCTCTGGGAAGATAGAACGGTACAATGGACTGTTAAAAACTACACTGAGAGCAATGGGTGGTGGGACCTTAAAACATTGGGATGCACATTTAGCAAAGGCTACCTGGCTAGTTAATACCAGGGGATCTACCAATCGGGCTGGCCCTGCCCAATCAAAACTTCCACGTACTGTAGAAGGGGATAAGGTCCCCGTAGTGCACATGAAGAATATGTTAGGGAAGCCAGTCTGGGTTAGTCCTGCCTCAGGCAAAGGCAAACCCATCTGTGGGATTGCTTTTGCCCAAGGACCTGGGTGCACTTGGTGGGTGATGTGGCAGGATGGGGAAGTCCGATGTGTACCTCATGGGGATCTGATTTTGGGTGAGAATAGCCAATGAATCAAATTATATGATGTTAGTTGCTAAGGAACCCTGTCACTGTACATCCTCGTTACTATAATTGCTATCAGCTGTACTACAGTAAGAATCACCCAGTTAAGGACAGATGGACTTTGATGAAAAATTGAGTAAAGCGCAGTGGTGATGGGATCAGAAGTGACCTCAGCAGCTGGCGCCCAGCAACTTCCTCGAGATCTACATTTTCAGCCCACGGACCGTGGGCATGAGGCACACCGGGTACATCAGCCCCAAGCTCTGAAAATACAGCATGCAACAGTCCAGCACCAGACACCATCTCACCTGCCCTGAGAGACTGTTCTAACAGATGGAGCCCAAAGCTGTGAATTGAATGAACTCACCAGACACTTTGAAGGGATGGCCCATGGACTCAGGGCATTATATCTGCATGGAGATATATGTACATATGTACATATATGTATATAAGACAGGGGAAAGTGGTGGCAATTCATTGGAATCTGTAAGATCTGGGCATGGCAAAGATGGTATGGAGTCTGGTGGATATGGTATGGTATGGCTATGATGGTATGGAATATGGTGGATGGTGGATAATGTCCTGGTTCTGTCAGGGATAGGGTTAATTGTCACTCGCCGAGACAAACAGCTCCAGTGCTGGCAGGTCGGCATGGCACGTTGGCAGCAGAGCCGGGCGATAGCATCCAAAAGGGGCTGTTCCTTAGTTTTTCTGAGGCCCGGACAAGCCCGGGCAGTGGCAGGGACCCACCGGGAGGCCGCAGATCGCGCCAGAGCGGCTGACGAGGCCGGGGCAGAGCCTGCAACAGCAGCGGCAGGTTTAAACGAGGCGTAACCGCCATCAGCGGCCGCTCGCGGAGACAAACAGCTCCGGTGCTGGCACGTCGGCAGCGGAGCCGGGCGATGGTGGTGAAAAGGGGTTTTTCGCGAGTTTTTCTGAGGCGGGGATGAGCCCGCAGCTCACGCCAGAGCGGGTGACGGGGCAGGGGTGGGGCCTGCAGCAGCAGCGGCCAGACCCACCCCACTCACAGGCGGCCCCAGGGAGCGCGTGGCGCGGCAGCGCGCGTGCAAGGAGGGCGCAGGAAGTTTGGGAAGGAAGCTCAGCCATGGCCTCTCCCCGAAGGATGCAGCTTCCTGCGTCTGCTGCACCTGCCGGAGCAGGCATAGCCATACAAACGGAGCTCCCCTGGAAGCACGCAGACACCCAGGTCGCTGGCTGCAGGGGGCGCCATCGCCTCTCACGGTTAGTGGCTGGTAGAAGAGGTGACAGCTGCGTGAGGTGCCACCAGGGGGATGATCTACTCAACCTGGTGGCAGAGCTAAAAGAGAAAGTAGAACAGCTGAGGAGCGTCAGGGAGAGTGAGAAAGGAATGGATTGGTGGAATCGGACTCTGATCTCCCTGAGTAAAACACCAGAAGAGCCACCAAAAAAAACCCGAGCTGAAGGAGATCTGGTCCCTTCCCCCTGCCAGACTGAGGGCAGCGGACGAAAGGAGGCCAGTGAATGGAGGCCAGTATGTACTAGGGGAGGCAAGTGAACTCCCTCCTTGCCCACATCCCCCAACCAGGTGCCTCTGCACAACAGGTGTGAGGCTCTTGAGGAGGTAGGCTGACCCACGGATGGCATGGAAGATGGTTTGGCTACACCAGAAGAGATGCCAGGACGAGCAAGGCCTACCCCCAGTTTAAAAACTGCCTCTACAAGGAAGAAGAGGCGGGTTATAGTAGCAGGAGACTCCCTTCTGAGGGGAACAGAAGGCCCAATATGCCGGGCAGGCCCTCTTGACAGGGAGGTGTGGTGCCTCCCCGGGGCCCGGGTCAGGGACGTCACTCGAAAACTTCTCAGCCTGGTTTGGTCCTCGGACTACTGCCCGCTGCTGCTCTTTCACGTGGGTGGTGACGAGGTGGCAACATGTAGCCCAAGAACAATCAAGAGAGACTTCAGGGCCTTGGGAAGGTTAATAAGGGAGTCTGGGGCACAGGTTATCTTTTCTTCCAGTTCTCCCCGTTCCAGGCAGGGACACCGTAAGAAACAGATGCGTGCGATCTATCAACACGTGGCTCTGTGGCTGGTGTCACCGCCATAGTTTTGGGTTTTTCGACAATAGGATGGCCTACACGGCACCAGGCTTGTTGGCATCAGACGAGCCTCATCTTTCTGAAAGGGGGAAGAGGGTGTTTGCTCATGAGCTAGCAGGGCTCATCAACCGGGCTTTAAACTAGGGTTGTTGGGGGAAGGGGATGCTACCTGGCTTGCTCGTGACAAGTCAAGGGACAATGCTGCAAGGTCTGGGGGGTGGCTCATTAGTGAAGGCCTTCAACCTATTGCTCTGAGATGTGCTGTGTACGCTGCAGCACACTCGAGGTGTTATGGGGATGAGCCAGGGGCTCCTGGGGAGATAGGAACTAGGGAGTCACAGATAAAACGCCTCAAAGGAAGACCACCTGAAGAGCAGCAGGAAGGGAATGCAAACGCTCCAGCCAGTGAGACAGCTTCATTGGGCACCCAGCTGAAGTGCCTTTACACAACTGCACGCAGCATGGGAAATAAGCAAGAGTCAGAGATGTGCTCACACCTCCAGGGCTACGATTTTATTGGCATCACAGAGACGTGGTGGGATGACTCCTATGACTGGAGTGTGGGAATGGAGGGATACAGGCTCTTCAGGAAGGACAGGCAGGGGAGACGAGGAGGGGATGTTGCCCTCTATGTCAATGCCCAGCTGGAGTGCATGGAGCTCCACCTGAGCATGGATGAAGACCCAACGGAGAGCTTATGGGTCAAGATTAAAGGGAATGCAGGGGCAGGGGACATTACGATAGGGATCTGCTAGAGGCCACCTGATCAGGACGACAGAGCGCATGCGGCCCTCCACAGACAGATAGGAGCGGCATCGCGTTCACAGACCCTGGTCCTCATGGGGGACTTCAACCACCCCGATATCTGTTGGAAGGACAACACAGCTGGGCACAAGAAATCCAGGAAGTTCTTGGAATATGTCAATGACAAGTTTCTTCCTCAAATGTGGAGGAGCCAAGAAGGAGAGGAACTATTCTGGAGCTTGTCCTTACCAACAAGGAGGGGCTGGTGGGGAATGTCAAGCTCAAGGGCAGCCTCGGCTGCAGTGATCATGAAGCAGTAGAATTCAAGATCCTTTGGGCAGCGAGGAGAGCACGCAGCAAGCTCACTACCCTGGACTTCAGGAGAGCAGACTTTGGCCTCTTGAGGGACCTGCTTGGCAGGGTAACGTGGGAAAAGGCCCGGGAGGGAAGAGGGGCCCAAGAGAGATGGTTAGTATTCAGGGATCACCTCCTCCAAGCTCAGGAGCAGTGCGTCCCAAGAATGAAGAAGTTCAGGCAAAAATGCCAGGAGGCCTGCGTGGACGAACAAGGAGCTCCTGGGCAAGCTCAAAAGCAAAAAGGAGGCCTACAGAGGGTGGAAGCAAGGACGGGTTGACTGGGTGGAATACAGAGAAACTGTCCGAGTGACCAGGAACCACATTAGGCAAGCTAAAGCCCCAAGAGAATTAAATCTGTCCAGGAAAATCAAGGATAACAACAAAAACTTGTATAAGTACGTCAGGGATAAAGGCAAGACTAGGGAAGATGTGGGCCCGCACAGGAAGGAGACAGGAGACCTGGTCACCCAGGGTATGGAGAAGGCTGAGGTGCTGAATGACTTTTTCGCCTCAGTCTTCACCGGCAAGGGCTCCAACCTCACCACCCAAGTTGCAGGCTGCAAAGGCAGGGTCTATGAGAATGAAGAACCGCCCACTGTAGGAGAAGATCAGGTTCGGGACCATCTGAGGAACCTGAAGGTGCATAAGTCCATGGGACCAGATGAAATCCATCCATGGGTCCTGAGGGAGCTGGCAGATGAAGTCGCCAAGCCGTTTTCCATTCTATTTGAAAAGTCCTGTCAGTCTGGTGAAGTTCCCGCTGATTGGAAAACATAACCCCCATTTTCAAAAAGGGAAGAAGGAACTACAGACCGGTCAGTCTCACCTCTGTGCCAGGCAAGATCATGGAGCAGATCCTCCTGGAATCTCTGCTAAGGCACATGGAAAATAAGGAGGTGACTGGTGACAGCCAACACGGCTTCACCAAAGGCAAATCATTCCCGACAAATTTGATGGCCTTCTATGATGTTTCCACAGCGTTGGTGGATAAGGGGAGAGCAACTGACATCATCTACCTGGCCTTATGCAAAGCGTTTGACACTGTCCCGCATGACATCCTGGTCTCTAAATTGGAAAAGCACGGATTTGATGGATGGACCAGTGGGTGGAGAAGGAACTGGCTGGATGGCCGCACTCAAAGGGTTGTGGTCAATGGCTCAGTGTCCATGTGGAAACCAGTGATGAGTGTCGTTCCTCGGGGGTCAGTACTGGGACCGGTGCTGTTTAACATCTTTGTTGGTGACATGGACAGTGGGATTGAGCGCACTCTCAGCAAGTCTGCCGATGACACCAAGCTGTGTGGCACGGTCAACACGCTGGAGGGAACGGATGCCATCCAGAGGGACCTGGACAGGCTGGAGAGGTGGGCCTGTGCCAAGCTCATGAAGTTCAACCAGGCCAAGGGCAAGGTCCCACACCTGGGTCGTGGCAACCCCAGGCACAAATAGAGGTTGGGCAGAGAATGGCTGGAGAGCAGCCCTGAGGAGAAGGACACGGGGGTGCTGGTGGATGAGAAGCTCAACATGAGCCGGCAATGTGCGCTGGCAGCCCAGAAGGCCAACTGCATCCTGGGCTGCATCAAAAGAAGCGTGGGCAGCAGGTCAAGGGAGGTCATTCTGCCCCTCTATTCTGCTCTGGTGAGACCCCACTTGGAGTCCTCCGTCCAGCTCTGGAGTCCTCAGCACGAAGACACAGAGCTGTTGGAGCGGGTACAGCGGGGAGTCACGAAGATGATCAGAGGGCTGGAGCCCCTCTGCTGTGGGGACAGGCTGAGAGAGCTGGGGGGGTTCAGCCTGGAGAAGAGAAGGCTCCGGGGAGACCTTCCAGCCCCTTCCAGGCCATAAAGGGAGCCTACAGGAAGGACGGGGAGGGACTCTTTATCAGGGAGTGTAATGATAGGACATGGGATAATGGCCTCAAACTGAAGGAGGGGAGATTTAGATCGGAAATCAGGAAGAGATTTTTTCCTGTGAGGTTGGTGAGACACTGGCCCAGGTTGCCCAGGGAAGCTGTCAATGTCCCATCCCTGAAGTGTTCAAGGCCAGGCTGGACTGGGCTTTGTGCAGCCTGGTCTGGTGGGAGGTGTCCCTGCCCAGGGTAGGGGGCTTGGAACTAGATGATCTTTAAGGTCCCTTCCAACCTGAACCATTCTGTGATTCTGTGTAATTCTCCCCAGGCTCTCGCAGGGACACAGGTATTCCATCCTGTATGAGCCATGCCCAGTCTGTAGCTGGGAGCTGTCTCGAATCACCTCCCTGTCCTCCATGTGCCTTAGCGTAGCTTCTAGGAGGATCTGTCCCATGATCTTCCCAGGCCCAGAGGTGAGGCTGACAGGGCGGTAGTTCCCAGGGTTCTCCTTTCTACCCTTTTTAAAAATGGGTGCAATGTTTCCCTTTTTCCAGTCACCAGGGACTTCACCTGACTGCCATGACTTTTTAAATATCATGGAGAGTGGCTGGGCAACTCCATCAGCCAGTTCCCTCAGGACTCTGGGGTGCATCTCATCAGGTCCTATAGACTTGTGTATGTTCAGGTTCCTCAGGTGGTCGTGAACCTTGTCTTCACTTACAGTGGGAGGGACTTTGTCCTGCAGGTCCCCGTCTTGAGGTCCTTCAACTCGAGAGGCGTGAGGAGGGAGGCTGGCAGTGAAGACTGAGGCAAAAAAAGTTGTTGAGAACTTCAGCCTTCTCCTCATCTGTTGTTACCAGTGCGCCATTCTCAGTCACCAGGGAGGGCATGCTTTCTTTAACCTTCCTTTTCTGGTTGACGTACCTGTAGAAGCCCTTCTTGTTATTCTTTGCATCCCTTGCCAAGTTCAGCTCCAGCCGCGCCTTGGCCTTCCTGACCCCATCCCTACAGAGCCTGCCCTAAACCCCCAGAGTGGTGCATTATGGAACACTGCAGCTGGCGATGTATGGATGGTAACAAGACATGAGTATGTGACAACGGTTTTAGGGGTGTGTGTATCCACCTTCAGTACTATTCACTTGATGATGTAGATGATGTACATGTAGACTTTGGGCATTTGCGATTGTAACGTGACATACATTTTTGACCGAATCATCAAGCAGACTTGCTGGTTAACTTCTCATCTGATTGAATGAAGTATGTCTTCCTTTGCACCATTTAAAACATCGGTAGCACTTGGAATAACCGTGCATCAACTAGACAACTTTCTCAAGCAAAACGCTAACATTCCCCAAAGTCTGTCTGAAATGCAAAAATACTTAGAAGCAGCAAAGTAAAGATTATATATGCTGATAAATAGTAACTGATTCCGTTAGCACAGGTGGAAACTAATCTTACTGCTGCAAAGAAGCTGACTTCAACACAGAGAGGACCAGAAGACACCCTTTGTTTTGGGCAAGCAGTTACATCAGTTGAGTGCATCAACTGCTGGTGCAAATGTGTCTCCCTGAGTTAGCCAGACCAGCACGGGTGGAGTGAATATGTGGCTCAGCCCAACACAGAGTATAAAAACTAAATAACTAAAAAACAATTTCAAAGAGAGAAAAAGGCTTGAGCTGGCTTCAGCCTACGTATTCCTTCCTGGCGATGGCGGATGCCCAGCATCATGACAGTGGGCATAGCGTGGAAACCAGTAATGGGGCTCCCATTGGTATCGTGGTTAAACTGTGCATTGCAATTGCCGTATTTTGCTAAGTGTAACTCACATCTGCATTGTGGTTTCAGTACATCACTCTGTTAAATCGGAAATCCTGTGGAACAGCAACTATCTTCAAAAAAGTACATTTGATATTAAACATGGAATATCTAAAGGAACCTTGCTAGAGAGTATTGGGCAAACACCCCAACCAGCAGCTTCTTGACGTTGGGCTGCTCCCTTTCATCACCCCTCCTCTCCATTTGCCCCTGCTCCTCTGACTCAGCCAGATTCCTGCCTTTGGACCTTTCCTGGAAGAACTGGCACAAGCTTTCCACACTCACAATTGTCTTCAAATGCCCCAGAACAAGTCCTGCACGGTCCCCCAAGCCCCCTGCGATATTCCACAAGGAGTTTGCTCTTTGCAGGAGACTCAGGATAATTTTGTCTCCTTGTGGTCAGTTACAGAGCCCCGATTGCCCCTCTCCAAGGTTTCACTGGGGAGGTTCCTTCAGAGCTCGTCCATCAGTGACCCAAGAGCTCTGTGGGGCACCTGACCCACGGCACCATGTCTCCTGTCAGACACCAGGGAAACCTCCCCTGGCTCGTGGGCAAGGACGTGCAAGCCAGGAGCATGCTGGAGGTGGCCACTTCGGAACACCAGGACGAATGGCAACTCAGCAGCGTGGCCGAGTGTGGGTGCCTTTTCATGCCCTGGTATATCTCAGGAGGGGAAGGGTGGGCTACAGCTTCCTTCCTCCTCCTCCCCCCTGGACTTTGTGGTCCAGCAGCACTGCTGGGGCTTTGGTGCGAGGACACCCGGCGTCAGTGTTTGCTGTGCTGCCATGGGCTACTGGGAAGTGGGGGCGCTGGGCAGCTCTGCAGATGATCCCTGTCTCTCCAGGGTTCGCCATTTCCCCTTTGTCCTCTGCCTCCCCAAAGAGAAGACTTGCACAGGGGGTGAACAAACACGGCTTCTTTTGGGGGAAAGCCCAAAGAAGGGGCCAACTTGTTGTAAAGCAAGAGTGGGGCCAGGGCGTGCTGAGGGATGAGCTGTCCTGCAGGCAGGGGCAGAGGCCGGGAATGACGCTGTCGGCCCAGCACGTTCAGGGTGCTTCCCTGCAGGAAGGACACCACGGGACTGGGCTGCTGGCTCCAGCTTTATTCACCTGCAGGGTGGTGGGACGGAGCAAGGCTCCTAGCGAGCCCACCTGTGTGGGCAGGGGTAAGAGAGGAAGGCACAGAGCCCTTGGCTGCCCAGGCCCTGCACAGGGCAGCCGGGGCTCGGGCAGCCACAGGGCTGATGCTTGCTGCCAGTCCAGTGGCAGGGACGGGGGCCAGGCTCCGGCTGAGGGACCGTGGGGGTGGTGGCTCACCGATGAACCTGATGGCCTCCTCTCTCAAGGTGGCCTGAGCATCCTTCAGGTATGGCATGCTGTGCTGCAGGTATTCTTCAACCCTCCTCCTGTCCTGCACCAGCTGCAGAGAGCACAAGGTTATGGGGCTGGCACAGACCATTCCCGCTTGGCCAGACCAGTCCCTCTGCCCATCACCCCGCTTCCTCCCCAAGGCCATTCCCGTGTGGGGCTGAGGTTCAGAGAGAGCCACAGGCAGAGGGGGCCCAGGGGTGCTGAGACCCCTCCCTCCTGCTGACAGGGCCCAGGTGGGTCGGGGTCTGCTGCAGCACCCAGGGGCGGGAGGGGAGAGGGACCTGGAGAAGAGCCCTTGGGGGCTCCGTGCTTAGGGGAAGGGACGGGAAGGGGGAAGGGAAAGCGGATGCGGCTCCAGGCTCCAGGCTGGAGCAGGGATGAAAAGTAACAGCAGCACAGCCCACACTCCAGGCACATGGGACATCCCTTGTCCAGCCAGGGCCCCGGGGCTTGTCCTCACCAAGGCCTCTCCAATTCTCCATGTCTGTTTGGTCTGGACCAGTTGCTTGAGCTTCTTCCAATTCAGGAAGTTGGCACAGGTGAGGAGGGTGTCCTCAGAGGCCTGCAAAGCAGCAGAAGCTGGGAGACGGCACTCCAGCTCGGAGAAGGAGACCTCTCAGCCCCCTCCTATGGCAAGGCTGCGAGCTGTTCCCAGCTTGTTATGGGAAAAGGCACCTGGGGACAGAGTCTCCAGTCTCAGCTGGGTTTAATGCCCAAAGCACAGGCACGGGGCATCCACCATCTCGGGGATCGCACTCCGCCAGCCAGCAGAATAGAGATCCGCAAGAGGCGCTGAGCTGCTGCTGAGGCTGGGGGCAGAGGGACGGGTGAAGGAGGTATGGGCCCATGGCTGGCGGTGGTGAGAGCTGCAGTTGCAGAGACACCAGGGCAGGAGGGAGCCAGCAGCACCTCCCATGGGAATCCCCCAGCAGAACGCTTGGCTCCCCAGCTCCTTTACACGGAAGCTCCGGGCGGGCAGAGCATTGATCCTGGGATGTGCAACCAGGATTCCTCCGACTGCATCTCCCTTCCCACTGCTCTCCCCACCCCAGGCTGGGGAACAAGCCGGCTCTCCACTCCTTGCACCCCTCTGCCCAGAGCAAGTTCACTGGCCTGGTGCAGGGTGATCTTGGTGAGCAGGGCTTCCATCCTGCTTTTAGGGAGCTTCCCAAAAGATCTGGTGGACTATTGGGCACAGCCCCTGGGGGACAGGGTTGGCACTGGAAGCCCTGGCCTCTGACACCTGCAGGGACAGCTGGGAAGCCTATAGGGACTTGCCTGTTTGGTGGCCGTGGGCTGCTGCCCAGCCCTGCTGGGCCACATAGGGCAGGTCTGGGAAATGTCTGTGCCAGCTTCTCTGCCCCTGCTCCTGCTGGGGGTGCAGGGACCTTTCCTCTGGGCCGAATGGGGGGAGCGGGGCTGGGAGGGGACCCCAGAACCCCCTCCACCTCTGCAGCAGGAGGCTTGGGAGGAGGAGGCAGGCAATGGTGGGAGTAGGGCAGGGGAGGAGGGCAGCTCTGCCCCGACCTCAGTGACTCAGGCCCTGAGGTTACAACCATTCCTGGAGCGCGACTGACAGCAGCCTGCATCCCCGATGTCCAGGCCACTGCTGTAGCATCAGCACACCTGTCCCCGCGGCACTGTTCAGCTTTGAAATCTGTACCTTGGCCACCCTCTCAGTCTGGTCCTTCGTATGGAAGAAGAGCAGCACCAGGAGCCTCTGGATTTCCTCCTTCATCTGCCTTGTGTCTGGCCCCACCACAGTCTCCACCATGTCTCTGAAGAGGCAGATGGAGAGCTGTCGCACCTGGCTGGACGCCTGCAAGGAAGGAAGATGGGGGCACTTCAGCCACAGCCCCTCCCTGCCCAGGGTGATGGAGGGCGTTTGCGTGGTCGATGGGAGGGGAGATGCTCCACAGTCGGTTTCTGCACAGACGTGTCAGGGGCCAGATCTGCAGCTGTGGCTGAAGGCCCTGGGCAATGGGTCTGGGCCATGCCCCCCGTCAAAGGCCTCCCGAGAGGTTTCCATTGGGCGGTGCTGTGCCCCCCAAGTGCTCTCCCAGCCCTCCAGCGCTCCCGGGGGACGGGCTGAGGAGGAGACCGCGCTGGCCCTCGGCGATGCCTCCGGGGCACACACCGCCAGCTCAGCCTCGGCATCCGCGCCGCGGTGCCTGCGGAGAACGTCTGGTCCTGCCTGAGAGCGCAGCTGGGGCAGCCCTGGGGGCTCAGAGCAGCTCTTGGGCTGCTGGTGCTTTGCACAGGGGGCCCAGCACCAGGGGGCTCGGGTCACCTGGAGGTATCGAGCTGCCAAGGAGAAGCCGCGCTGGGCTGCAGCGCCCAGAGGCCGTCCCACAGGAGCCCAGGGGCGTGAGGAGGGGAGCGGCTGGGCTGAAGGGCAGCTGTTCCTGCAGAGGGCCCATCCGCGGGGCTGGGGCTCCCACAGCAGCCGTACATCATCAGCAAGTGGCAGGAGCTCCTCCGCCAGCAGCAGAGCGAAGCTGCTGGCCTGCTTCCTCTTCATATGATGCATCAGGTTCCTGAGGACAAGCAGGGCCTGGATCTTCAAGTCTGCATCACAATTTCTCAGGGTCCACAGCACGTCTGTCTTCAGGAACTGCATTTCTCTTGCCTGTGTGAAGCATGGGATTTCTTTTATGGCAAAGCGGTGGAAACCCGCCCCGGCCAAAATGCTGCGTTCACCGAGCACCAGCCTCCTGTCTGGCCTCCTGGCAGGTGCTACGGGAATGGCTGCAGCAGCCTCCTGTCTGGCGGCGGCCGCGCATGCACTGGTGGGGATGAGGGAGAATGGGGGCAGGGAAGGGAGGGCAGGACAGCAAAGGCTCTGTGTCCCCTGACCAGCCACCCCCTTTTCTGACACCCACTTCCTTACTCTCAGCCAGGCCCCAGCCACCGTGTTACCCACAGCCCCAGGCTGCCCACATGGCTTCACCTGACTCTGCCTTGCTCACCATCTTGGCTTTTTCTGACAGTGTGACCATGCCTCCGAGTGCCAGCACTTGGATCATGTGGTACGCACACCACAAAAAAGACTGGAGGCAGAAGGCATCTCTTGGTCCCTTTTGAAGGTCATCGCAGGCCAGCAGCTGAAAGGACGAGGGCAGTGAGAGGCTGGCAGAGCCTGCGGGACTCCCCGTGCTGCTCAGGGCATGGGCCCTGACACAGCCCATCCTGTGGCCAGCCCTGCCTCCGGACGTGCAGGTGGTTATAAGCGCTACCCCCAGCAGAAATGGGTCGGGGCCAGAGGTCCTGACAATGGACCCCTGCTGTCCCAGCTCCGGCGACTGTCATCCCACCCTGCAGCCACGTGTGCAAAAGGGCTGGTTCAGAAGCATCTCAGAGAGGCACTTGCATGCCACCAGGCCTACCTCAACATAGAAAATCATGGCAATTTTTGTCCTGAATTCTCCCACACGGGGTTGAACAATCTTGCGCGTGTACCGCAAGATCCAGGATCGATGATCAACTGGGCCCTTCCTCATCTCTCTGGCAGGGGAAAGAAAAGCACCGCTGGGACTGAGCAGGGCAGGCAAAGCCTTGCTGGGATTGCACTGCTCAGCCGAATCACAATACCCCAGGCCAGAACATATTTGCACTTAGCCGCAGCTTCTACACCACTTGTTCACAGCGACCTAGTCTTTCCCCAGGCAAAGAGGGCCCCTTTCCACTCTGGCTGTGCCATCACGAGCACTGCAGCTGCAGCCTCGTGCCCTGGGGCGCTGGGGACCCCCTCTCAGCCACAAGGGATGGGGTTGCAGAGGCACTGCTAGCTGAAAGGGGCTCTCACCTGGTCAGCACACTGAGTCCTTTGAGGTGGGTCTCAGTTCCGAGGAGCATGTCCCAGCCACCCTCCCCCTGGATCCTGATTACATGCTCTTCATAGCCAGCAGCACGGAGCAGAACTTTCATGGCCTCCACTGCAAACCTGTGTGCAGAGCAAAACCCAGTCACACACAGAGCACGTGCCCAAGCGTAGGAATGGCAGGGGGAGGACGGAGCACTTGAAAGGGCTGGGTTACTTGGCCTGATCCTGTCTGACGGATTTCCAGAAAGCCTCCATTTGGGGATCTTTGGGTCTTGGGAGCTTTGCAATGCATGCGATCTGGAACACCAGGGCCATGAAGAGCTTGGGGAAGAGTGCTTCCAGCGTCTCCTGGCAGACAGGGTGCTGGGCAAGCTTGCACAGGACCTTGGTTGCCTGTGGAAAACACACAGCGACAAGTCTGACTGCAAAGACGCTGCTCTTGCACTGCCAAAGCCCTCGGGTTGCCCATGGGTTGCGCTCAAGCGCTGGCGCTGGCCACAGAGACATTGATGGAGATGGCAACCCTGCTGCCAGGCCAAGGCCAAGGCCCAGCAGCCCTGGGGGCTCCGCTCCTGCTTCTGACGTGGCCATGAAGAGCCCCGAGGATGAGGAAGATCTGGGCTGGTCACTCACAGCTATGGAAAGCTTGTGCATGGCCTCTGTGATGATCCAGCACTCTGGTAAATGCTCCTGGATCACACCGAGCAGCTCCTGGAAGACTGTCTTGGAAGTGCTGGGCAGGGAGACCATCACCTCCCACGTGGCCAGGGCAGCGCTGCAAGCCAGAGCGCTCTGTTAGCAGGGCTGCCTCAGCCTGTGCCAGGCTGTCAAACAAGCCTTCGGGGATGGCAGGGCTGGGACCTGTCACAAGAAGGACTGATCCGCAACAGGCTCATGACCATATCCTCGGGGCACTTCTTGGTCAGCAGGAGAAGTAGTGATTCCAGGCTGTTCTGGGCTGTCTCCGTGCAGATGGTCTCCATGTTTTTGTGGATGCCCTCCAAGATCTTTTGTGTCTGGAAGAGGTAAAGGTGAGGATGGTGCTACTACCGGAGTGCAACCATCTTCTCAGCTGCCATTGGAACTGCTGCCCCATCCTTCTCTGCTGGCTTGAAATGGCTTCAGGTGCCCGAGACACTGGTGTTTGTGAGGGAGGGAGGAAAAATGCCAGGCTGCTTACATCCATCAGCCAGGAGGCAGAGTCTGTCATGGCCACGTAGAGCATGCTGCAGGCCACCTGCTTGTCACAGTTGCTGGAGCCTCTCATGGCGTCAACAGCTGTGAGGACCACGTCTGTCCTCTCCGAAGGCTGGAGGTATTCTCCAAACACCTACGGGAAGAAGAAAGGGAGGGAAGACATGTCATGCCGAGTGCCCTGATTGTGCTGCTTTGCTGAGCTGTGAGAGCAGCTCCGGCGAGAGATGCCCGGCAGTGCTGGCAGCATTGCCCACGGGAAAGCTGGAAACGGGCTGCAGTCACTGCGGGGCAGAGCATGAGAGCAGAGGGCCCTCAGGGGGAGGGAGGAGGCTTGAGGTGATGGGCACAGCGCGCTGGCCCGACAGAGAACCAGGGCTTGCTGGTGGCCAGGAGGGCTGGAGCTGCTGCAGGGATGCTGGAGTGCAACCCTCAGACAGTCCCTTCTCGGGGACAGTGGGAGCCCTCTCTCACTAAGGAGAGCGAGGCCATGCCAGTCCTGCTGCTTCTGGGTCCCTTTGCTCAGTTGAGTCCCCTGCTGATGCCACGCACAAGAGTCCCAGCAAGGGAGGAGCTCATTACCATCGCAATGTCAATCGTGTCGCAGTGCAAAGAAAGCCAGGAGGCGCTCTCAGCTTCCCATTCCCTCTGGAGCGGGGGATGCCCTGGGCTCCCTTTTGATAGCGTCCTGCCTAAAATGGGGGGAAGGAAACACAGAACAGTTGGTAGGACAGAGGATCTTTGCCAACAAGCTTACCAGCTGGGGAAAAGAGCTTTTGGCTAAGGAGGGAGTTTACAACCTACAGTCAACGGTAGAAGTGGACAGGGGTGTAAAGCAAAGGGTGACGGGTGATGGGAATGAGAGGGACCTCAGGAATGATGGAGAAGGATTAGATGCACCTGCCTAAAGTGTATGTATACAAATCACAGAATCATAGAATGGCTGGGGTTGGAAGGGACCTTAAAGATCATCTCATTCCACCCCCCTGCCTTGGGCAGGGACACCTCCCACCAGCCCAGGTTGCTCCAAGCCCTGTCCAACCTGGCCTTGAACCCCTCCAGGGATGGGGCAGCCACAGCTTCTCTGGGCAACCTGGGCCAGGGGCTCACCCCCCTCACCGCAAAGAATTTGGCCCTTTGCTTTGGCCTCTCTGCCCGGAAGGACCCACCTTCTTGTCGTTTCTCTTACTTTTTCGCCGCAGGGTGAACTTGTAGAGGTATCAAAGAGCATCCGCAGCCTCAAAGCGGACCTTCTTGTTGTTGGGAGCAGAGCACAGGAGGAGACGTCCCACCAGTTTGCCCAGGTCCTGAAAATACTCCTCCTCTTCATCAAGGTCAGGGTTGTCAGAGACGCAGAGCTGAGGGAGGAAGGAAGCACTGGGAGCAGGGCTACAGTGTGGGCACTTGGCCAAACCCCTGGGGGTGTTATCAGTAACTGCTGTTGAAAGGCCTTACGTGTCTTCTCACAAATAACGAGGATTCTATCCTTGAATTTATCAGGCATGGGCTAATGAAAGAACTCCTAATCAAGGGAGGCGAGTACTGCATCATTCTCAAGGAAGTGCATCGAGCACGCGGACCTTGAGGACGGTCCTAATCTACACTTTTGTTGAAGTTTCGCCAACTTGGCAGGAAAGTGAAATTCTTAGTGTCCGAAGCTGAACTACCTTCATTATAATAGTAAAAATCACGCCCATAGGTCAAGAAGCACCTTGCCCAGGCAGAGACCCTTCCCTTGAGCTTGCGTGGGATCTATAACTTGATGGTGTAATCATATGGAAACTACTAACCAATCAAATATAGGCAGGAGGTACTCCTATTGCAATGATGTTGTAAAATGTGTATAAAAACAGTGCGGAGAGATCTGATGGGTGTGCATGAAAGGAGGAGAGATCCCCCACGCACGTGGCGCCGCAAATAAACTGATGTCGGCTTTTCTAAGCTACAAACCTGGTTTGGAGAGTGAGAGTTTTGTTAGGGATTTTGGTAACAGGGCCTGTCTGGGCCTGAGGCCCCTTACCCCTGCAGAGGAGGAGCTGACAAGCGATGCCGTCAGCCAGGCGATGATGTTCACAGCCTCCTGACATTCCTCTGGTCTCTGGGACTCTGTGAAGGGCAGCAGGACCTGTGAGAAGAAAAAGCTGATGCTCTGCCCCGGGCTCTGGCGGCTGTTCCAGGAGTGGCAGTGCTGCTCAGTGCCTGGCAGGGGTCAGAGCGTTTGCCAAGGCTTCCTGGGAACAGCAGCAAAGCCCGTCACTGGTTTTGTGTCCCCAGAGGCCCTCCAGCCTCAGGGAAGGGTCCCCGCACCAATCTGCCACCTCCAGGGAGGTCGCCAGAGCCCGGTCCCACTGCAGCCTCTGCTGCTTTCTATGCCATCCTCCAAAAGGGGACTTCTGTTCCCCTCAAGGTGCAGAGGACATCAGGGCAGAAACCTCGCTGGCGGTTGTCACTGGGGAAGCTGGGATCTGCTCTGGAAATGCCAGACCTGCAAGAGATTCCGCCGTTCCAAAAGGCTGAAGGATGAAAGGTTGAATAGCAAATCCTTCAGCAGGTTGTCCAGAACGCTCCGGTCCTGCAAGGAAAAGAGAAGGTCACGGGGCAACTTTATGGATCCCTCTTACCCACAAGACACTGGTGTCTTTTTCTTGTTGGTTTTTCCCCCAACTTTGCACACAGGACAGCCCTTCAGGAGCAAGGGAGGAGCTGGAGGGAGAGGCAGGCACAAGACAGACAGCAGTCCCTGAGGTTTTCTGGGCTCCCAAGTTCAAGAAGGCCAGGGGACTGCTGGAGAGGGACAGCAAAGGGCTACCAAGATGATGAGGGGACTGGAACACCTCTCTTATGAAGAAAGGCTGAGGGATTTGGGTCTCTTCAGTCTGGAAAAAGACGGCTGAGGGGGGATCTTATCAATGCTTATAAATACTGAAAGGGTGGGTG
>CANTUZ010000027.1:5592556-5612385 GCA_947846985.1 Fratercula arctica
GGGTCATCTGTAGGGGGAGTGGCTTTGGGAGGGGTCACCGCGGGAGGGTTCATCCCTGGCGGGAGGGACATCCTATGTGGTTGGAGGGGTCATGTGTATGGGGGAGGGGGTCACTGGGGGGACGGGTCATCTATAGGGGAGTGGAGTGTCTTGGGGGGAGGGGTCACCTATGGGGGGAGGGAAATGTTATGGGGGGAGGGGTCAACTGTAGGGGGGTGCGGGGGAGGGGTCACGGGGGAGGGGTCATGTATGGGGGGGTGGGCGTGTCCTTGGGGGGAGGGTTCAGCTATCGGGGGATGGGCCTTCTATGTGGTGGGAGGGGTCATCTGTAGGGGGGAGGGGGGTCACCGGGGGAGGGAGGGGTATGCTATTGGGGAGGGGTCTACTGTAGGGGGGCAGGGGAGGGTTCACCTGGGCTGGGGTCATCTATTGGGGGGAGGGGTCACCGGGGGGAGGGGTCATCTATAGGGGGTTGCCCGTGTCCTTGGAATGAGGTTTATGCTATTGGGGGTAGGGTCAACTGTAGGGGGAGGGGCTGTGGGAAGAGTCACCGGCGGAGGGGTCATCCCTGGGGGGAGGGACTTGCTATGTGGTGGGAGGGGTCATCTGTAGGGGGAGGGGGTCACGGGGGCAAGGGGCCATCTATATGGAAGTGGGAGTGTCCTTGGGGGGAGGAGTCACCTATGGGGGGAGGGGCATGCTATGCAGGGAGGGGGCAACTGTAGTGGGAGGGGCTGGTGACATCACAGCATAGACTGAGCCCGCCCTTGGTGACATCTTGGAGAGTTAGGGCCCCACTTTGTGACATCATGGGGCAGTCAGAGTCCGCTCTTGTTGACATCACTGCACAGTCAGGGCCTGACCCTTGTTGATATCACGAGGCAGTCAGAACCCACCCTTTGTGACATCACGGGGCAGTCAGAGCCCACCCTTGGTGACATCATAGAGGAGTGAGAGCCCCACTCTGTGACATCACGGGGCAGTCAGAGACCAGCCTTTGTGATACCATGGGGTAGTCAGAGGCTGCCCTTGGTGACATCACAGGGCAGTCAGAGGCCCCCTTTGTGACATCACAGGGCAGTCAGAGTCTGCTCTTGGTGACATCACAGGGCAGTCAGAGCCCGAACCTTGGTGACATCATAGAGGAGTCAGAGCCCCACTCTGTGACATCACAGGGCACTCAGAACCCGCCCTTTGTGACATCACCGGGCAGTCAGATCCCGCCCTTGGTGACATCACAGGGCTGTCACAGGACCCGTTTGGTGACCCCACGGGGCAATCTGAGCCCGCCCTTGGTGACATCATGGGGCAGTCAGAGCTAACCCTTGGCGACATCACAAGGGAGTCAGAGCCCCACTTTGAGACATCACAGGACAGTCAGAGTCCGCCCTTTGTGACATCACAGGGTAGTAAAATCCGGCCCTTGTTGACATCACAGGGCAACCAAAGCCCGCCTTTGGTGACGTCACAGGGCACTCAGAGCCCCCCTTTGGGACATCACGGCACAGGGTAACTTGATGGGCTGGGGCAAGAGGCCCTGGGCTGGGACAAGGGATGCTGGCCTGGGGTCTTTTTCTCCCTCCTGGGGTCCTGCCGCTGGAGGCAAGGTCCCTTCTTTTGATTGTGTGGCAAAGTAAGGGAAGATCGGGCAGGAGGAGCGGAAATACGCTCCAGTGACTTGCAGCTGGGGTGCTGGGAAACACACAGAGCGCACCCACTGTCAGCCAGTCTCATGCGCTTGCAAGTGGAACACCCGCGCTTGCGTAACTTGGCTAAGTCTGGGCTGCACTCGGGGACACCTTCTCCAGCCGCTGGAGAATCCTGCCCTGCTGGTGCCGATCCAAGCAGAGTGGGAAAACTGGGCCTGCTGGAACCCTGAAAGACCGGCAAGAAGAGGGAGTCTGGGCGCTGTCACTCTCTTGCTAACGAGGACTTTCTCACTAGTAAGGACTCTTGCTCTGCAGTGCCTGCAGGCCCTGCTTGCATGCCTCTGCCCGGGTGCCGTTTTGGAGATTCCCTGAGCCATGAGGTACCAAGATTAAATTTCTTCTTTGCCTTTCACGCGCAACTTTGCGGTTGGTCCTGCGTCCTGCCTGCATGGGCTCACACACTGGGCGCAGTCGGCAGTGCCAGGAAGACCCGAGCCGCGGCTGATAAAAAAGCTGGGAACCAGGGAGGCCACTCTGGTGACTGTCCCTACTTTGAGATGGCCCAGGACTGAGCGCTGGAGCCCCGGTGGCCACTTTCCTGGCTAGCCTGGCTCACCGGAGGCACGGCCTGAAATCGATGCCGGGGCGGTGATGACCCCCCAGGCAATGGAAAGGGCTACACGTGGGTTGCCATGAAGAGGCATCGCACCCCTCTGGCCAATTAGCGGGGAGAGTGGGACAGCTGTGAGCTACTGCACTTGGAGCTCTGGCCCGTGAAGTTGCTGCGTTACGCAGGAAGGTGCGGGAACTGGAAAAGAGGAGTGTACGAGATGCAAAGGTGATGGCGCAAGAAGTAATTAGTGTTGAAGCAGAGCGGTGCCGTGAGCTGCAAGATCCCGTAGAGCGGTTGGTGGCACGTCCTGTTAATTGTCCTGGGCGCCCGGCCCTGCCTGGCCCACCGTAAGAGGCAGTGCAGCCTGTGCTCCCCGGCCAAGCTGGAGAACGGGAGCACGGCGCGAGGGAGCAGCTCCGCTTCCCGGGGCTCCTGCTCCTCCTTCCCAGAGCCCTGGCCTAGGGCGGTGGCAGAGCCGGTGGAGCTCACCCGCTGGGGACCCCCTCCCCAAGCAACGCTCCCCTCTGGCACCCTGTCTGCGTCCTTGGCCTTGTCCTCATCCACAGCCTTGCCAGCATCCAGCCCCGGCAGCTCCACTCCAAGGCGCTGGGGCCACACTGGGGCCACCAGCAGCTCCAGCTGCTCCTGCTCCCCCACCCTGGGGCAGGGGCGGGAGGGGTCCTGCGAAGGGTCTTACCACAGGCCTCCTGACACCTGCTGCTGAGATGGCGGAGCGTTGGCAGGGAGCCCAGCGGGGTAGTGGGGACAGGCGACCCTCGGGAACCACCCCTTTCCCCCCAGCTCCCTGGTAGAATCCGGGGGGTGGGGGGGGGGGGAAAGTTGGCCCACCCCCCTCAGCTGGGGATCCCCTCCCTCCGCCTGCTGGCCGCGCTCCTCCTCGTGCAGGCCAGGACACCCTTGGCCACCTGGGCTCACGCTCAGCTTGGTGCCCACCAGCACCTTCTCTGGGCTGGTGCGGGGCCCTGCTCCTCCCCAGGGGCAGGACTTGGCCCTCACTGCCCTTCAGGAGGTTCCTGCTGGCCCCTTTCTCCAGCCCACCCAGCTCCCCAGGCCCCAGCACACCCACTGGGGTACAACCCACCCCCACCCCCCGGTTTGCTGGGTGCCAGCGCTGCCAGCGCGCCCCACTGGGTCGGGTGCCGACTGAGTCACTCCCCCAGCTGCAGGGTGGGAGAATGAACCACAGCACCAGGGACAGACAAAAACGTATGGGGAGAAGCCCAGGGGGGTTCCCAGCCCCACGGCCCCCGGGGACTATGGCCATACCACCCTGAGAACCCCCGATCTCGTCTGTCAAGGGTTCCTCTTCGGGGCCCAGCGCTGACACCACACGCAGGGCTGGCTGAAGCAGGGGGAGCAGCAGCAGCGTCTCCACCAGCCCTTCAGGCAGCCCCACAGCCGGGCACAGCCCCGCGGCTGCCTGGCCACGCTCCCTGTCCGTGCCTTTGCAGCGCTGGAGTGTTTTGTTCTTCCAGGCCTTGAAAGCGCGGACAAGCTCCCGAAAGCACTCGCCCTTGTCCGTCTGCCTGGCTGGGGGGCTGCCCCGAGGCAGGGGCTTCGCGAAGGAGTTGAGGGAGCTGTCGGAAGAGGAGATTCTGAAGCCCCGCGTTCCTCCAGAGCTCCTCGTTAGCCAGCGCACAGAGCAGGCAAAGACGGTTATCGTGCTGGGGGGGCCAGGAGCCCAGCGGGGGTGGGTTGCCATTGAAGCTTAAGTGATAAATCCTTGGCAGGGAGGGGAGGGAGCCTTTGGGGTCCCGGAAGGGCAGGGGTAGAGGGAGCCATCGCTGCTTAGATGATAAATCGTTGGCAGGAAGGGGAGGGAGCCCAGCGAGGCCTGCGGGGACAGGCGCCGCCCCTTCGGTGGTTCCACACTTGCCCTGTAGAGGAGGAGAGAGAAGAGACCCCGCTGCACCCCGGTGGGATCCCGGGCAGCAGCCCCTCCTCGCCCGGCAGGCAGGGCCACCCTGCACAGTCCTACCGTGTCCGCCCATCCTCATCTCATCCCCCCCCCCCGTGTCCCTCTCCCATGTTCCCACAGCTCCCATCCTGTCCTCATCCCTGTCCTGTCCCACACATCCCCCTATTTGTCCCCCTGCGTCCCCATCCATGTTCCTCCCCCCATCCGCCCCCACAACGTCCCCACCCTCCCCATGTCCCCACTGTCCCACCTCCTGCTCCTGCGGGTCCTGGCCTCCCCCCCCACACCTCCTGAAGAACAACGCGGGGGGGGGGGGGCTCCTCTTGCTTGCTTCCTGGGGGAGAGCTTGCACCCCCCTTCCCTCCCCCTGAGGGCAGGGAGGGGCCGGGGAGGAGGGAGAAACCCAGCCCCAGCCCCTCCCCCCCCCAAAACCAGGGGAAAACTCTTTTGGAATCGGCAGCAATTCAGGGCGTAAGAGCTGCCCCGCACCAGCCCTGCCGCGGCCCATCACATTCACAGCATCCCAACACCGCGGGGACGACGAGGGGAATCAAGGAGGGGACACACACACACACGGAAATTTCAGGGCGTGCTCCACCTACATCAACTTCAGCCCCCCTTAGATCACCTTCTCGCCCTCCACCATGTCGGACCCCATCGTCTCACCACTCCCCAGGCTGCACAGGAACTTGTGGGGCTGGCTTTTCCTGCACGGCTTTCTAAATCCGGGGGGGGTGGGACACAAAGGTTTGGGGGGGGCGGGGTCAAACCCTCACACGCCCCATTTTGCCACACCCGGGGGAGGTTGTGGTGCAGGGCACTACACGCTGAACGAAGACAGCCTCCTCCGTGTCATTCTTGGGGGACCCCCTAAGAAGAGGGACAGCGGGTTTAGGAGACCCCACAGAACTGGGGGGTTGGGGCCACCCCCAGGGCGGAGGGGTTTCCGGGGACCCTCCCATTTCACATCCAGCCCCCCCAGACACCGCCTGCCTTTGGGACAGGCATGAATCCCAAACCAGGGCTTCGCCTGGGCCGCCCCTCGAGTCCTGCCGAGGGCCTCTCCTCCGCTTTAGCAGCAACGCGCAGAACCCCCGGAGAAGCCCCGGCAGGAGCATGTGGAGAGGCCCCAGCCGCCCCTGGGCTTCACCACGGATCCCCCCCCCCGGGCCGGGAACTCTTTGGGCACGAGTCGGTCACTCGAGGGCTCGACAACCGGCACTTCAGAGGGCGCTGCCTGGGGCAGAGAAAGCCCCGCCGGAGCTTCCAGGCTCATCTCCCCTTGCCCGGAGCTCAGCCCGCCCTTCCCCGCAGCCCGCCCCGCCCCGGGGCCCAAGGCAGCGAGCACCGCCCGGGGCCCAGCAGCGCGGAGGGGCAGAGCGGGAGGCAGCCGGCACCCGCAGCCCGCCCCCGGCACACCCCCACACCCCGCGCCGGGGCCTCGCCTCGCACCGGGACCCCCGCCCGCCTCTGCGCGCCCGCCGGCCCCCGCCCCTCACCTCCGCACGGACGCCCGGCCCGGCGCCCCAAGTCCAGAGCGGCGCCGGGCGGCGGCAGGAACGGCGGCGGCGGGCGGCAGGGGCTGCCCGCAGGCACGGAGCCGCCGAGGCTCCGCACGGGGCTCCCGGAGGGAAGCGCGGCCCCGGCTCGCCCCGGCCTCCTTCCAGAAGCCTCTGCCGCGCAGGCTCAGTGCAGCCGGGGGGCGGGGGCGGACACACGGGGGGGACCCGGTGGGGTCGGGGACGTTGTTGGGGCTGTGGGGGGGACACGGGGACCCTGGTGGGATGGGAGACACAGGGGACACGGTTGAGGCTGAACTACAGGAAACGGCTCCGCCGCCTTCCCCCTTCGCCCAGTTCCTCCCACGGTTTAGAAGAGAGGAACCGGGGAGCCCCAAAGTACGGGACCCCTCCCCCAACCCACCCAGACATCCCCAAATCTGCCCCAACACTCCCAAATCTCCCCCAAGACCTGCCCCCCTCCCCCAGTGCTACAAAAACCAGCATTCCTTAATCCCCAGTCCTTCATCTGACTCCACAAGTACCTGTCCCGGAAGGCTCGGGGGGGGGGGAAAAAAGGGGGGGACCGAGGGTGCCCTGGGGGTCCCAATGGGTTTTAGGGGGCCACAGGGTTACCCAAGGGGTCCCAGCGGTGCCCGTGCACCCCCCCCTTTTCAGGGGTCCCAGGGGCGCCCCCCCACCCCATTTGGGGGGTACCTGGGGGTCTCGGCCACGGGCTGGGAGGCTGGCGAAGGAGGGGCGGCCGGGCTGACCCGGCGGAGCCAAGCGCCCGGCCAGGCCGGCCCCGGGCATCCTGCGCTGCGGCCGGGGCTACCGCCACCTGCGGGGAGAGAGCGGGGGGTGAGGGGGGGTCAGCGGGGAATGGGGGTGCCCTGAATCAGACCTCTTCCCCCCACGGACCCCCCCCTCACACGCTCACTCCCCCAGCCCCGCCACTCCCCCTCCGCATACCTCTTCTCTCCCGCGCGCTCCTGCCCCGGGCCCGCGCTGCTCCCGCGCTGCTCTCGCCCTCGCCCTCTCCCTCCCCTCCACAAAATGGCGGCAGCGCCGCGCCGCACCACCCACCCTTCTCTTCCCTTCCCTCCCGCCCGCCTTTGCCCGCCACAGCCCCGCCTCCCCGTCACCTGACGCCGCGCGCAGCCGCCACCAGGCGCGGCGGGAAGGGCCGGGGCGCGAGGCGGCGGCGCTGGGGAGGGAGCTCCCGCTCTTCTCCTCAGGCTGCGGGCGGCCCCGCACGGGCGGCTGGAGCCCCCCCTTCCCCTCCAGGAGCGGCCCCGGGCCTGGGGAGAGGCTCTCCTCAGGGAGAGCCGCCGCAACCCCCAGCCCGGCCCTCGGCAGCCTCCTGCCGGGCTGGGAGCGGCGCTTCCCGCAGGGACGGAGCCCCCGAACTCCCCCCCGCCCGGCCCCGGGGTGCCCCCCCAGCCCCCTGCCAGGAGGAGGAAGCAGCTCTATAGCACTATTCTAGTGCTACTCTCCGCTATGAGCTGGCAGATGCGCCGTCCTGTCCCGCGGTATGCGGTCTGCCTCACAGTACCCAGCCTTTCCAACCAAACGCCGCGCACCATATTGACTTCCCCCCTGGCTGCAGTTCCTCCTTCCCCCTCTTTGACTTCCCACACACCAGCCTCCATTTTCCCTCCCCCCGACTGTGACACCACGGGACAATCAGCGCCCGCCCTTGGTGACATCACGTGGCAGTCAGAGCCCCCCTTTGTGACGTCACGGGGCAGTCAGAGCCCCCATTTGTGACATCACAGGGCATTCAGATCCCGCCCTCTGTGACATCACAGGACAGTCAGAGCACAACCATGGCGACATCACGGGGAAGTCAGAGCCTGTCCTTGGTGACATCACAGGACAGTCAGAGCCCCCATTTGTGACAGCAGAAGGGAGTCAGAGCCCCACTATGTGACATCACAGGGCAGTCAGAGCCCACCCTTGGTGACATCACGGGGCAGTCAGAGCCTGTCCTTGGTGACATCACAGGGCAGTCAGAGGCCCCCTTTGTGACATCACGGGCCAGTCAGAGCCTGTCCTTGGTGACATCACAAGGCAGTCAGAGCCCAGCCTTGGTGACATCATAGGGCAGTTAGAGACCCCCATTGTGACATCACAGGGCAGTCAGATCCCGTCCTTGGTGACATCACAGGACAGTCAGAGCCCCCATTTCTGACAGCAGAAGGGAGTCAGATCCCGCCCTCTGTGACATCACGGGGCAGTCAGAGGCCTCCTTTGTGACATCACGGGGCAGTATGAGCCCACACTTGGTGACATCATAAGGCAGTCAGAGACCACGCCTTGTGATAACACAGGGAAATCAGAGGCTGCCCTTGGTGACATCACAAGGCAGTCAGAGGCCCCCTTTGTGACACAAAGGGCGGATTCTGACTGCCCCGTAATGTCACAAAGGGGGGCTCTGACTGCGTTGTCATGTCACCAAGGGCAGCCTCTGATTTCCCTGTGTTATCACAAGGCGTGGTCTCTGACTGCCTTATGATGTCACCAAGTGTGGGCTCATACTGCCCCGTGATGTCACAAAGGAGGCCTCTGACTCCCCTGTGATGTCACCAAGGGCGGGATCTGACTGCCCGGTGATGTCACCAAGGGTCGGGCTCTGACTACCCCGTGATGTCACAAAACGGAGCTCTGACTGCCCCGTGATGTCACCAAGGTTCGGGCTCTGACTGCCCTGTGATGTCACCAAGGACGGGATCTGACTGCCCTGTGATGACATCACGGGGCAGTCAGATCCCGCCCTTGGTGACATCACAGGGGAGTCAGAGGCTGCCCTTGGTGACATCACGGGGCAGTCAGAGCCCCCCTTTTTGACATCACAGGGCAGTCAGAGTCCGCTCTTGGTGACATCACGGCACAGTCAGGGCCCGACCCTTGGTGACATCATAGGGCACTCAGAGCCCCGTTTTGTGACATCACAGGGCAGTCAGAGACCACGCCTTGTAATACCACAGGGTAATCAGATCCCGCCCTTGCTGAAATCACAGGGGAGTCAGAGCCCCAGTTTGTGACATCACGGGGCCGTCAGAGTCTGCCCTTGGTGACATCACAGGGCAGTCAGAGCCCACCCTTGGTGACATCATAGGGCAGTCATAGCCCACCCTTGGTGACATCACGGGGCAGTCACAGCTCACGCTTGGTGACACTACGGCCCAGTCGGAGCCACCATTTGTGACATCACAGGGCAGTCAGAGTCCGCTCTTGGTGACATCACGGCACAGTCAGAGCCCGCCTTTAGTGACATCATACGGCAGTCAGAGACCCCCATTGTGACATCACAGGGCAGTCCCAGCTCACGCTTGGTGACACTACGGCCCAGACGGAGCCACCATTTGTGACATCACAGGGGAGTCAGATCCCGCCCTCTGTGACATCACGGGGCAGTCAGAGGCCCCCTTTGTGACATCACGGGGCAGTATGAGCCCGCCCTTGGTGACCCCACGGGGCAGTCAGAGGCCGTCCTTGGTGACATCACAGGACAGTCAGAGCCCCCATTTCTGACAGCAGAAGGGAGTCAGATCCCGCCCTCTGTGACATCATGGGGCAGTCAGAGCCCTCCTTTGTGACATCACGGGGCAGTATGAGCCCACACTTGGTGACATCATAAGGCAGTCAGAGTCTGCTGTTGGTGACATCATGGCACAGTCAGGGCCCGACTCTTGGTGACATCACGAGGCAGTCAGAACCCCCCTTCGTGACAACACAGGGCAGGCAGAGCCCACCCTTGGTGACATCACAGGGCAGTCACAGCCCCCCTTTTGTGACATCACAGGGCATGCAGAACCCGCCTTTGGTGACACCATGGGGCAGTCAGAGCACACCCTTGGTGAGATCACAAGGGAGTCACAGCTCACGCTTGGTGACACTACGGCCCAGTCGGAGCCACCATTTGTGACACCACAGGGGAGTCAGATACCGCCCTCTTTGACATCACGGGGCAGTCAGAGGCCCCCTTTGTGACATCATGGGGCACTATGAGCCCACGCTTGGTGAACCCACGGGGCAGTCAGAGCTAACCCTTGCTGACATCACTGGGCAGTCAGAGACCGCCTTTAGTAACATCACGGGGCAGTCAGGTCCCGTCCTTGGTGACATCACAGGGCAGTCAGAGCCCGAACCTTGGTGACATTACAGGGCAGTCAGAGCCCCGTTTTGTGACATCACGGGGCAGTCAGATCCCGCCCTTGGTGACATCACAGGGGAGTCAGAGGCTGCCCTTGGTGACATTACGGGGCAGTCAGAACCCGCCCTTTGTGACATCTCAGAGCAGTCAGATCCCGCCCTTGGTGACATCACGGCATAGTCAGGGCCCACCCTTGGTGACATCACGGGGCAGTCAGAGCCTGCCTTTAGTGACATCATAGGGTGGTCAGAGACCCCCATTCTGATATCACAGGGCAGTCACAGCTCATGCTTGGTGACACTACGGCCCAGTCGGAGCCACCATTTGTGACATCACAGGGGAGTCATATCCCGCCCTCTGTGACAACACGGGGCACTCAGAGGCCCCCTTTGTGACATCACGGGGCAGTCAGAGCCCGCCCTTGGTGACCCCACGGGGCACTCAGATCCCGCCCTCTGTGACATCACAGGGCAGTCAGAGCCCGCCCTTGGTGAAATCACGGGGCAGTCAGAGCTCGACCCTTGGTGACATCATGGGGCAGTCAGAGCCCCCCTTTGTGACATCACAGGGCAGTCAGAGCATAACCCTTGGTGACATCACAAGGCAGTCAGAGCCCCGTTTTGTGACATCACAGGGCAGTCAGAGCACAATCCTTGGTGACATCATAGGGCAGTCAGAGCCCCCCCTTTGTGACATCACAGGGCATTCAGAGCACACCCTTGGTGACATCACAGGACAGTCAGAGTCTGCTCTTGGTGACAGCACGGGGCAGTCAGAGCAAACCCTTGCTGACATCACTGGGCAGTCATAGCCCGCCTTTAGTGACATCAGGGGGCAGTCAGAGCACACCCTTGGTGACATCACAGGGCAGTCAGAGCCCGCCTTTAGTGACATCAGGGGGCAGTCAGAGCACACCCTTGGTGACATCATAGGGCAGTCAGAGACCCCCATTGTGACATCACAGGGCAGTCACAGCTCACGCTTGGTGACACTACGGCCCAGTCGGAGCCACCATCTGTGACACCACAGGGCAGTCAGATCCCGCCCTCTGTGACCCCACGGGGCAGTCAGAGCCCGTCCTTGGTGACATCACGGGACAGTAGGAGCCCCGTTTTGTGACAGCAGAAGGGAGTCAGAGCCCCACTATGTGACATCACAGGGGCAGTCAGAGCCCCGTTTTGTGACATCACGGGGCAGTCAGAGCCTGTCCTTGGTGACATCACGGGGCAATTACAGCCCCCCTTTGTGACATCACGGGGCACTCAGAGTCTGCCCTTGGTGACATCACAAGGCAGTCAGAGCCCACCCTTGGTGACATCACGGGGCAGTCAGATATCGCCCTCTGTGACATCACAGGGCAGTCAGAGCCCACCCTTGGTGACATCACGGGGCAGTCATAGCCCCCCTTTGTGACATCACAGGGCAGTCAGAGACACATCCTTGGTGACATGATGGGGCAGTCAGAGCTCGACCCTTTGTGACATCACAGGGCAGTCAGAGCATAACCCTTGGTGACATCACGGGGCAGTCAGAGCCCCCCCTTTCTGACATCACAGGGCAGTCACAGCTCACGCTTGGTGACACTACGGCCCAGTCGGAGCCACCATTTGTGACATCACAGGGCAGTCAGATCCCGCCCTCTGTGACATCACGGGGCAGTCAGAGGCCCCCTTTGTGACATCACGGGGCAGTAGGAGCCCACCCTTGGTGACCCCACGGGGCAGTCAGAGGCCGTCCTTGGTGACATCACAGGACAGTCAGAGCCCCCATTTGTGACAGCAGAAGGGAGTCAGAGCCCCACTATGTGACATCACAAGGCAGTCAGAGCCCCGTTTTGTGACATCACGGGGCAGTCAGAGCCCCCCTTTGTGACATCATGGGGTAGTCAGAGCCCGCTCTTGGTGACATCACGGCACAGTCAGGGCCCGAATCTTGGTGACATCACCAGGCAGTCAGAGCCCGATCCTTGGTGACATCATAGGGCAGAGACTCCCATTGTGACATCACAGGGCAGTCAGAGACCACGCCTTGTGATACCACAGGGTAATCAGAGGCTGCCCTTGGTGACATCACAGCGCAGTCAGAGCCCCCCTTGTCACATCACGGGGCAGTCAGAGCACGCCCTTGGTGACATCACAGGACAGTCACAGTCTGCTCTTGGTGGCATCACGGGGCAGTCAGAGCCCACCCTTGGTGACATCACAAGGGAGTCAGAGTCCCACTTTGTGACATCACAGGGCAGTCCCAGCTCACGCTTGGTGACACTGCGGCCCAGTCGGAGCCACCATTTGTGACATCACAGGGGAGTCAGATCCCACCCTCTGTGACATCACAGGGCAGTCAGATCCCGTCCTTGGTGACATCACAGGGCAGTCAGAGCCCCCATTTCTGACAGCAGAAGGGAGTCAGAGACCCACTATGTGACATCACAGGGCAGTCAGAGCCCCGTTTTGTGACATCACGGGGCAGTCAGAACCCGCCCTTGGTGACATCACTGGGCAGTCAGATCCCACCCTTGGTGACATCACAGGGGAGTCAGAGGCTGCCGTTGGTGACATCACGGGGCAGTCAGAGCCCCCCTTTCTGACATCACGGGGTAGTCAGAGCCTGCTCTTGGTGATATCACGGCACAGTCAGGGCCCGAATCTTGGTGACATCACGGGGCAGTCAGAGCCCGCTCTTGGTGACATCACGGCACAGTCAGGACCCGGCTCTTGGTGACATCACGAGGCAGTCAGAACCGCCCTTTACGACAACACAGGGCAGTCAGAGCCCGCCCTTCGTGACATCACAGGGCAGTCCCAGCTCACGCTTGGTGACACTACGGCCCAGTCGGAGCCACCATTTGTGACACCACAGGGGAGTCAGATCCCGTCCTCTGTGACATCACGGGGCAGTCAGAGGCCCCCTTTGTGACATCATGGGGCAGTATGAGCCCGCCCTTGGTGACATCGCAGGGCAGTCAGAGCCCCCATTTGTGACAGCAGAAGGGAGTCAGAGCCCCACTATGTGACATCACAGGGCAGTCAGAGCACACCCTTGGTGACATCGCAGCGCAGTCAGAGCCCGCCCTTGGTGACATCACAGGGCAGTCAGAGTCTGCTCTTGGTGACATCACAGGGCAGTCAGAGCCCAAACCTTGGTGACATCACAAGGCAGTCAGAGCCCACCCTTGGTGACATCATAGAGGAGTCAGAGCCCCACTCTGTGACATCACAGGGGCAGTCAGAGACCACCCTTTGTGATACCACCGGGTAGTCAGAACCCGCCCTTTGTGACATCACAGGGCAGTCAGAGCCCACCTTTGGTGACATCACAGGGCAGTCAGAGTCCACTCTTGGTGACATCACAAGGCAGTCAGAGCCCGCCTTTAGTGACATCAGGGGGCAGTCAGAGCACACACTTGGTGACATCATAGGGCAGTCAGAGACCCCCATTGTGACATCACAGGGCAGTCACAGCTCACGCTTGCTGACACTACGGCCCAGTCGGAGCCACCATTTGTGACATCACAGGGCAGTCAGATCCCGCCCTCTGTGACATCACGGGGCAGTCAGAGGCCGCCTTTGTGACATCACGGGGCAGTAGGAGCCCGCCCTTGGTGACCCCACGGGGCAGTCAGAGCCCGCCCTTGGTGACATCATAGGGCAGTCAGAGACCCCCATTGTGACATCACAGGGCAGTCAGAGACCACGCCTTGTGATACCACAGGGTAATCAGAGGCTGCCCTTGGTGACATCACAGCGCAGTCAGAGCCCCCCTTTGTGACATCACGGGGCACTCAGAGTCCGCTCTTGGTGACATCACGGCACAGTCAGGGCCCGACTCTTGGTGACATCATGAGGCAGTCAGAACCTCCCTTTATGACAACACAGGGCAGTCAGAGCCCGCCCTTCGTGACATCACAGGGCAGTCACAGCCCCCCTTTTGTGACATCACAGGGCAGTCCCAGCTCACGCTTGGTGACACTACGGCCCAGACGGAGCCACCATTTGTGACATCACAGGGGAGTCAGATCCCGCCCTCTGTGACATCACGGGGCAGTCAGAGGCCCCCTTTGTGACATCACGGGGCAGTATGAGCCCGCCCTTGGTGACCCCACGGGGCAGTCAGAGGCCGTCCTTGGTGACATCACAGGACAGTCAGAGCCCCCATTTCTGACAGCAGAAGGGAGTCAGATCCCGCCCTCTGTGACATCATGGGGCAGTCAGAGCCCTCCTTTGTGACATCACGGGGCAGTATGAGCCCACACTTGGTGACATCATAAGGCAGTCAGAGTCTGCTGTTGGTGACATCATGGCACAGTCAGGGCCCGACTCTTGGTGACATCACGAGGCAGTCAGAACCCCCCTTCGTGACAACACAGGGCAGGCAGAGCCCACCCTTGGTGACATCACAGGGCAGTCACAGCCCCCCTTTTGTGACATCACAGGGCATGCAGAACCCGCCTTTGGTGACACCATGGGGCAGTCAGAGCACACCCTTGGTGAGATCACAAGGGAGTCACAGCTCACGCTTGGTGACACTACGGCCCAGTCGGAGCCACCATTTGTGACACCACAGGGGAGTCAGATACCACCCTCTTTGACATCACGGGGCAGTCAGAGGCCCCCTTTGTGACATCATGGGGCACTATGAGCCCACGCTTGGTGAACCCACGGGGCAGTCAGAGCTAACCCTTGCTGACATCACTGGGCAGTCAGAGACCGCCTTTAGTAACATCACGGGGCAGTCAGGTCCCGTCCTTGGTGACATCACAGGGCAGTCAGAGCCCGAACCTTGGTGACATTACAGGGCAGTCAGAGCCCCGTTTTGTGACATCACGGGGCAGTCAGATCCCGCCCTTGGTGACATCACAGGGGAGTCAGAGGCTGCCCTTGGTGACATTACGGGGCAGTCAGAACCCGCCCTTTGTGACATCTCAGAGCAGTCAGATCCCGCCCTTGGTGACATCACGGCATAGTCAGGGGCCGACCCTTGGTGACATCACGGGGCAGTCAGAGCCTGCCTTTAGTGACATCATAGGGTGGTCAGAGACCCCCATTCTGATATCACAGGGCAGTCACAGCTCATGCTTGGTGACACTACGGCCCAGTCGGAGCCACCATTTGTGACATCACAGGGGAGTCATATCCCGCCCTCTGTGACAACACGGGGCACTCAGAGGCCCCCTTTGTGACATCACGGGGCAGTCAGAGCCCGCCCTTGGTGACCCCACGGGGCACTCAGATCCCGCCCTCTGTGACATCACAGGGCAGTCAGAGCCCGCCCTTGGTGAAATCACGGGGCAGTCAGAGCTCGACCCTTGGTGACATCACAGGGCAGTCAGAGCCCGCCCTTGGTGAAATCACGGGGCAGTCAGAGCTCGACCCTTGGTGACATCATGGGGCAGTCAGAGCCCCCCTTTGTGACATCACAGGGCAGTCAGAGCATAACCCTTGGTGACATCACAAGGCAGTCAGAGCCCCGTTTTGTGACATCACAGGGCAGTCAGAGCACAATCCTTGGTGACATCATAGGGCAGTCAGAGCCCCCCCTTTGTGACATCACAGGGCATTCAGAGCACACCCTTGGTGACATCACAGGACAGTCAGAGTCTGCTCTTGGTGACAGCACGGGGCAGTCAGAGCAAACGCTTGCTGACATCACAGGGCAGTCAGAGCCCGCCTTTAGTGACATCAGGGGGCAGTCAGAGCCCGCCCTTGGTGACATCACAGGGCAGTCAGAGCCCGCCTTTAGTGACATCACGGGGCAGTCAGAGCTAACCCTTGGTGACATCATAGGGCAGTCAGAGACCCCCATTGTGACATCACAGGGCAGTCACAGCTCACGCTTGGTGACACTACGGCCCAGTCGGAGCCACCATCTGTGACACCACAGGGCAGTCAGATCCCGCCCTCTGTGACCCCACGGGGCAGTCAGAGCCCGTCCTTGGTGACATCACGGGACAGTAGGAGCCCCGTTTGTGACAGCAGAAGGGAGTCAGAGCCCCACTATGTGACATCACAGGGGCAGTCAGAGCCCCGTTTTGTGGACAATCACGGGGCAGTCAGAGCCTGTCCTTGGTGACATCACGGGGCAATTACAGCCCCCCTTTGTGACATCACGGGGCACTCAGAGTCTGCCCTTGGTGACATCACAAGGCAGTCAGAGCCCACCCTTGGTGACATCACGGGGCAGTCAGATATCGCCCTCTGTGACATCACAGGGCAGTCAGAGCCCACCCTTGGTGACATCACGGGGCAGTCATAGCCCCCCTTTGTGACATCACAGGGCAGTCAGAGCACAATCCTTGGTGACATGACGGGGCAGTCAGAGCTCGACCCTTTGTGACATCACAGGGCAGTCAGAGCATAACCCTTGGTGACATCACGGGGCAGTCAGAGCCCCCCCTTTCTGACATCACAGGGCAGTCACAGCTCACGCTTGGTGACACTACGGCCCAGTCGGAGCCACCATTTGTGACATCACAGGGCAGTCAGATCCCGCCCTCTGTGACATCACGGGGCAGTCAGAGGCCCCCTTTGTGACATCACGGGGCAGTAGGAGCCCACCCTTGGTGACCCCACGGGGCAGTCAGAGGCCGTCCTTGGTGACATCACAGGACAGTCAGAGCCCCCATTTTGTGACAGCAGAAGGGAGTCAGAGCCCCACTATGTGACATCACAAGGCAGTCAGAGCCCCGTTTTGTGACATCACGGGGCAGTCAGAGCCCCCCTTTGTGACATCATGGGGTAGTCAGAGCCCGCTCTTGGTGACATCACGGCACAGTCAGGGCCCGAATCTTGGTGACATCACCAGGCAGTCAGAGCCCGATCCTTGGTGACATCATAGGGCAGAGACTCCCATTGTGACATCACAGGGCAGTCAGAGACCACGCCTTGTGATACCACAGGGTAATCAGAGGCTGCCCTTGGTGACATCACAGCGCAGTCAGAGCCCCCCTTGTCACATCACGGGGCAGTCAGAGCACGCCCTTGGTGACATCACAGGACAGTCACAGTCTGCTCTTGGTGGCATCACGGGGCAGTCAGAGCCCACCCTTGGTGACATCACAAGGGAGTCAGAGTCCCACTTTGTGACATCACAGGGCAGTCCCAGCTCACGCTTGGTGACACTGCGGCCCAGTCGGAGCCACCATTTGTGACATCACAGGGGAGTCAGATCCCACCCTCTGTGACATCACAGGGCAGTCAGATCCCGTCCTTGGTGACATCACAGGGCAGTCAGAGCCCCCATTTCTGACAGCAGAAGGGAGTCAGAGACCCACTATGTGACATCACAGGGCAGTCAGAGCCCCATTTTGTGACATCACGGGGCAGTCAGAACCCGCCCTTGGTGACATCACAGGGGAGTCAGAGGCTGCCGTTGGTGACATCACGGGGCAGTCAGAGCCCCCCTTTCTGACATCACGGGGTAGTCAGAGCCTGCTCTTGGTGACATCACGGCACAATCAGGGCCCGATCTTTGGTGACATCATAGGGCAGTCAGAGTCCGCTCTTGGTGATATCACGGCACAGTCAGGGCCCGAATCTTGGTGACATCACGGGGCAGTCAGAGCCCGCTCTTGGTGACATCACGGCACAGTCAGGACCCGGCTCTTGGTGACATCACGAGGCAGTCAGAACCGCCCTTTACGACAACACAGGGCAGTCAGAGCCCGCCCTTCGTGACATCACAGGGCAGTCCCAGCTCACGCTTGGTGACACTACGGCCCAGTCGGAGCCACCATTTGTGACACCACAGGGGAGTCAGATCCCGTCCTCTGTGACATCACGGGGCAGTCAGAGGCCCCCTTTGTGACATCATGGGGCAGTATGAGCCCGCCCTTGGTGACATCGCAGGGCAGTCAGAGCCCCCATTTGTGACAGCAGAAGGGAGTCAGAGCCCCACTATGTGACATCACAGGGCAGTCAGAGCACACCCTTGGTGACATCGCAGCGCAGTCAGAGGCCCGCCCTTGGTGACATCACAGGGCAGTCAGAGTCTGCTCTTGGTGACATCACAGGGCAGTCAGAGCCCAAACCTTGGTGACATCACAAGGCAGTCAGAGCCCACCCTTGGTGACATCATAGAGGAGTCAGAGCCCCACTCTGTGACATCACAGGGGCAGTCAGAGACCACCCTTTGTGATACCACCGGGTAGTCAGAACCCGCCCTTTGTGACATCACAGGGCAGTCAGAGCCCACCCTTGGTGACATCACAGGGCAGTCAGAGTCCACTCTTGGTGACATCACAAGGCAGTCAGAGCCCGCCTTTAGTGACATCAGGGGGCAGTCAGAGCACACACTTGGTGACATCATAGGGCAGTCAGAGACCCCCATTGTGACATCACAGGGCAGTCACAGCTCACGCTTGCTGACACTACGGCCCAGTCGGAGCCACCATTTGTGACATCACAGGGCAGTCAGATCCCGCCCTCTGTGACATCACGGGGCAGTCAGAGGCCGCCTTTGTGACATCACGGGGCAGTAGGGAGCCCGCCCTTGGTGACCCCACGGGGCAGTCAGAGGCCCGCCCTTGGTGACATCATAGGGCAGTCAGAGACCCCCATTGTGACATCACAGGGCAGTCAGAGACCACGCCTTGTGATACCACAGGGTAATCAGAGGATGGCCTTGGTGACATCACAGCGCAGTCAGAGCCCCCCCTTTGTGACATCACGGGGCACTCAGAGTCCGCTCTTGGTGACATCACGGCACAGTCAGGGCCCGACTCTTGGTGACATCATGAGGCAGTCAGAACCTCCCTTTATGACAACACAGGGCAGTCAGAGCCCGCCCTTCGTGACATCACAGGGCAGTCACAGCCCCCCTTTTGTGACATCACAGGGCAGTCCCAGCTCACGCTTGGTGACACTACAGCCCAGTCGGAGCCACCATTTGTGACATCACAGGGGAGTCAGAGCCTGTCTTTGGTGACATCACGGGGCAGTCACAGCCCCGTTTTGTGACATCACGGGGCAGTCAGAGTCTGCTCTTGGTGACTCACAGGGCAGTCAGAGCCCGAACCTTGGTGACATCACGGGGCAGTCAGATCCCGCCCTCTGTGACATCACAGGGCAGTCAGAGCCCACCCTTAGTGACATCATAGAGGAGTCAGAGCCCCGCTCTGTCACATCACAGGGCAGTCAGAACCCGCCCTTTGTGACATCACAGGGGAGTCAGAGCCCCAGATTGTGACATCACGGGGCAGTCAGAGTCCCCCTTTGTGACACCACGGGGCAGCCACAGCCCCTGCTTTTTGCCACCAAGGGGCAGTCAGAGCACGGCCTTGGTGACATCACAGGGCAGTCACAGGCCGCGCTTGGTGACTCCACAAGGGACTCAGAGTCCGTTCTTGGTGACATTACGGGGCATTGAGAGGCCCCCTTTGTGACATCACAGAGCACACAGAGCCCGCATTTGGTGACATCACGGGGCAGTCAGACCACAACCCTTGGTGACATCATAGGGCAGTCAGAGCCCCCCTTTGTGACATCACAGGGCAGTCAGAGCACACCCTTGGTGACATCACAGGGCAATCACAGGCCGCGCTTAGTGACTTCACAAGGGACTCAGAATCTGCTCTTTGGTGACATCACGGGGCAGTGAGAGGCCCCCTTGTTACATCACACAGCACTCAGAGCCCGCATCTGGTGACATCACAGGGGAGTCAGATCCCGTCCTTCGTGACATCACGGGGCAGTCAGAGCCCCCATTTGTGACAGCAGAAGGGAGTCAGAGCCCCACTATGTGACATCACAGGGCAATCAGAGCCCAACCTTGGTTACATCACGGGGCAGTCAGAGCATAACCCTTGGTGACATCACGGGGCAGTCGGAGCCCACCCTTGGTGACATCATAGAGGAGTGAGAGGCTGCCCTTGGTGACATCACAGGGCAGTCAGCGCCCCCGTTTGTGACATCACAGGGCAGTCAGAGCCCCAGAGCCTGCCCTTGGTGACATCACGGGGCAGTCAGAGCTCGAC
>CANTUZ010000027.1:5612585-5632137 GCA_947846985.1 Fratercula arctica
ATATGGTGATTGTTGTGGCCGTTCCTGGGGCGAGTGAGACATGGTTCTTTTGAGGCTGAAGGCGCCAGGAAAGCTTGCAGCCCCAAGGTCTTTGCGGCGATGCAGGCGGTTTCTAGAGAGCTTTCAAACAAGCCACAGTTTTCCCTCGTGGCTCCTTGGGCACGTGTCTCAGCTGGCTTCCCTCGTGCTAACCATCTCCAGACATAGGGTGATTTTTGTGGCCGGCCCTGGGGCGAGTGAGACAGGGTTCTTTTGAGGCTGAAGGCGGCAGGAAAGCCCTCAGCCCCAAGGTCTCTACAGCGATGCAGGCGGTTTCTAGAGAGCTTTCCAACAAGCCGCAGTTTTCCCTCGTGGCTCCTTGGGCACGTGTCTCAGCTGGCTTCCCTCGTGCTAAATATCTCCAGACGTAGGGTGATTATTGTGTCCGTTCCTGGGGCGAGTGAGACAGGGTTGTTTATAGGCTGAAGGTGCCAGGAAAGCCCGGAGCCCCAATGTCTGTGCGGCGATGGAAGCGGTTTCTAGAGAGCTTTCCAGCAAGCCACAGTTTTCCCTCGTGGCTCCTTGGGCACGTGTCTTACGATGCTTCTCTTGTGGCAGCTGTTTCCGGAGATATGGTTATTTTTCTGGTCGGCCCTGGGGAGACAGAGACATGGTTCTTTTGAGTCTGAAGGTGAAAGGGAAGGCCGCAGCCCCAAGGTCTGTGCGGCGATGGAAGAGGTTTCTAGAGAGCTTTCAAACAAACCACATTTTTCCCTCGTGGCTACTTGGGCACGTGTCTTAGCTGGCTTCCCTCGTGCTAACCATCTCCAGACATAGGGTGATTTTTGTGGTTAGCCCTGCAGCGAGTAAGACAGGTTTCTTTTGAGCCTGACGGTGAAAGGGAAGGCCGCAAACCCAAGGTCTGTGCGGCGATGGAAGCGTTTCTAGAGAGCTTTCCAGACAAGTCCACAGTTTTCCCTTGTAGCTCCTTGGGCACGTGTCTTACGATGCTTCTCTTGTGGCAGCTCTTTCCGGAGATATGGTTATTTTTCTGGTCGGCCCTGGGGAGACAGAGACATGGTTCTTTTGAGTCTGAAGGTGAAAGGGAAGGCCGCAGCCCCAAGGTCTGTGCGGCGATGGAAGCGGTTTCTAGAGAGCTTTTAAACAAGCCGCAGTTTTCCCTTGTGGCTCCTTGGGCATGTGTCTTACGATGCTTCTCTTGTGGCAGCTCTTTCCGGACATATGGTGATTGTTGTGACCGTCCCTGGGGCGAGTGAGACATGGTTCTTTTGAGGCTGAAGTTGCCAGGGAAGCCCGCAGCCACAAGGTCTGTGCGGCGATGCAGGCGGTTTCTATAGAGCTTTCCAACAAGCCGTAGTTTTCCTCGTGGCTCCTTGGGCACGTTCTAATCTGGCTTCCCTCGTGCTATCCATCTGCAGACAGAGGGTGATTATTGTGGCCGCTACTCGGGCGAGTGAGAGAGGGTAGTTTTAAGGCTGAAGGCGCAGGAAAGCCCGGAGCCCCAAGGTCTGTGCGGCGATGGAAACCTTTTCTAGAGAGCTTTTAAACAAGCCGCAGTTTTCCCTTGTGGCTCCTTGGGCACGTGTCTTACGATGCTTCTCTTGTGGCAGCTGTTTCTGGAGATATGGTTATTTTTCTGGTCGGCCCTGGGGAGACAGAGACATGGTTCTTTTGAGTCTGAAGGTGAAAGGGAAGGCCGCAGCCCCAAGGTCTGTGCGGCGATGCAAGAGGTTTCTAGAGAGCTTTCCAACAAGCCACACTTTTCCCTCGTGGCTCCTTGGGTACGTTTCTCAGCTGGCTTTCCTCGTGCTAACCATCTCCAGACATAGGGTGATTTTTGTGGTCGGCCCTGCGGCGAGTGAGAGAGGGTTGTTTTGAGGCTGAAGGCGGCAGGAAAGCCTGCAGCCCCAAGGTCTGTGCGGCGATGGAAGCGGTTTCTAGAGAGCTTTCCAACAAGCCGCAGTTTTCCCTCGTGGCTCCTTGGGCACGTGTCATACGATGCTTCTCTTGTGGCAGCTGTTTCCGGAGATATGGTTATTTTTCTGGTCGGCCCTGGGGAGACAGAGACATGGTTCTTTTGAGTCTGAAGGTGAAAGGGAAGGCCGCAGCCCCAAGGTCTGTGCGGCGATGGAAGCGGTTTCTAGAGAGCTTTCCAACAAGCCACAGTTTTCCCTCGTGGCTCCTTGGGCACGTGTCTCAGCTGGCTTCCCTCGTGCTAACCATCTCCAGACATAGGGTGATTTTTGTGGTCGGCCCTGGGGCGAGTGAGACATGGTTCTTTTGAGGCTGAAAGCGCCAGGAAAGCCCGCAGCCCCAAGGTCTGTGCGGCGATGGAAGCGGTTTCTAGAGAGCTTTCAAACAAGCCGCAGTTTTCCCTCGTGGCTCCTTGGGTACGTTTCTCAGCTGGCTTCCCTCGTGCTAACCATCTCCAGACATAGGGTGATTTTTGTGGTCGGCCTGGGGCGAGTGAGACAGGGTTCTTTTGAGGCTGAAGGCGCCAGGAAAGCCCGGAGCCCCAAGGTCTGTGTGGCGATGGAAGCGGTTTCTAGAGAGCTTTCCAAGAAGCTGCAGTTTTCCCTCGTGGCTCCTTGGGCACGTGTCTCAGCTGGCTTCCCTCATGCTAACCATCTCCAGACATAGGGTGATTTTTGTGGCCGGCCCTGGGGCGAGTGAGACAGGGTTCTTTTGAGGCTGAAGGTGAAAGGGAAGGCCGCAGCCCCAAGGTCTGTGCGGTGATGGAAGCGGTTTCTAGAGAGCTTTCAAACAGGCCACAGTTTTCCCTCGTGGCTCCTTGGGTACGTTTCTCAGCTGGCTTCCCTCGTGCTAACCATCTCCAGACTTAGGATGATTTTTGTGGTCGGCCCTGCGGCGAGTGAGAGAGGGTTGTTTTGAGGCTGAAGGCGGCAGGGAAGCACGGAGCCCCAAGGTCCTTGCGGCGATGGAAGCCTTTTCTAGAGAGTTTTCCAGCAAGCCACAGTTTTCCCTTGTGGCTCCTTGGGCACGTGTCTTACGATGCTTCTCTTGTGGCAGCTGTTTCCGGAGATATGGTTATTTTTCTGGTCGGCCCTGGGGAGACAGAGACATGGTTCTTTTGAGTCTGAAGGTGAAAGGGAAGGCCGCAGCCCCAAGGTCTGTGCGGCGATGGAAGAGGTTTCTAGAGAGCTTTCAAACAAGCCACAGTTTTCCCTCGTGGCTCCTTGGGCACGTGTCTCAGCTGGCTTCCCTCGTGCTAACCATCTCCAGACATAGGGTGATTATTGTGGCCGTTCCTGGGGCGAGTGAGACAGGGTTGTTTTCTGGCTGAAGGTGCCAGGAAAGCCCGCAGCCCCAAGATCTGTGCGGCGATGGAAGCCTTTTCTACAGAGCTTTCCAAGAAGCCACAGTTTTCCCTCGTGGCTCCTTGTGCACGTGTCTTACGATGCTTCTCTTGTGGCAGCTGTTTCCGGAGATATGGTTATTTTTCTGGTCGGCCCTGGGGAGACAGAGACATGGTTCTTTTGAGACTGAAGGTGAAAGGGAAGGCCGCAGCCCCAAGGTCTGTGCGGCGATGCAAGAGGTTTCTAGAGAGATTTCAAACAAGCCACAGTTTTCCCTCGTGGCTCCTTCGGCATGTGTCTTACGATGCTTCTCTTGTGGCAGCTCTTTCCGGACATATGGTGATTGTTGTGACCGTCCCTGGGGCGAGTGAGACATGGTTCTTTTGAGGCTGAAGTTGCCAGGGAAGCCCGCAGCCACAAGGTCTGTGCGGCGATGCAGGCGGTTTCTATAGAGCTTTCCAACAAGCCGTAGTTTTCCTTGTGGCTCCTTGGGCACGTGTCTAAGCTGGCTTCCCTCGTGCTATCCATCTGCAGACAGAGGGTGATTATTGTGGCCGCTACTCGGGCGAGCCAGAGAGGGTAGTTTTAAGGCTGAAGGCGCAGGAAAGCCCGGAGCCCCAAGGTTTGTGCGGCGATGAAAACCTTTTCTAGAGAGCTTTCCAACAAGCCGCAGTTTTCCCTTGTGGCTCCTTGGGCACGTGTCTTACGATGCTTCTCTTGTGGCAGCTGTTTCCGGAGATATGGTTATTTTTCTGGTCGGCCCTGGGGAGACAAAGACATGGTTCTTTTGAGTCTGAAGGTGAAAGGGAAGGCCGCAGCACCAAGATCTTTGCGGCGATGGAAGCGGTTTCTAGAGAGCTTTCCAACAAGCCACAGTTTTCCCTCGTGGCTCCTTGGGCACGTGTCTCAGCTGGCTTCCCTCGTGCTAACCATCTCCAGACATAGGGTGATTTTTCTGGCCGTTCCTGGGGCGAGTGAGACAGGGTTGTTTTCGGGCTGAAGGCGCCAGGAAAGCCCGGAGCCCCAAAGTCTGTGTGGCGATGCAGTCGGTTTCTAGACAGCTTTCCAACAAGCCACAGTTTTCCCTCGTGGCTCCTTGGGTACATTTCTCAGCTGGCTTCCTTCGTGCTAACCATCTCCAGACATAGGGTGATTTTTGTGGTCGGCCCTGGGGCGAGTGAGAGAGGGTTCTTTTGAGGCTGAAGGCGCCAGGAAAGCCCAGAGCAACAAGGTCTGTGGGGCTTTGCAAGGAATTGCCAGAGAGCTTTAAAAGAAGCCATGGTTTTCCCTCGTGGCTGCTTGGGCGTGGCAGCAATCTTGGGACGTTTGCTATTTTTGAGGCCAAATGTAGAATAAGTGAGAAAGGCTTCTTTTGAGGCTTAAGGCACCAGGAAAGCAAGGAGAGGCAAGCTCTGATGGACGATGGAAGCGGTTCCCAGAGAGCTTTAAAAGAAACCATGGTTTTCCCTCGTGGCTCCTTGGGCACGTGTCTCAGCTGGCTTCCCTCGTGCTAACCATCTCCAGACATAGGGTGATTTTTGTGGCCGTTCCTGGGGCGAGTGAGACAGGGTTCTTTTGAGGCTGAAGGCGCCAGGAAACCCCGGAGCCCCAAGGTCTGTGCGGCGATGGAAACCTTTTCTAGAGAGCTTTTAAACAAGCCGCAGTTTTCCCTTGTGGCTCCTTGGGCATGTGTCTTACGATGCTTCTCTTGTGGCAGCTGTTTCCGGAGGTATGGTTATTTTTCTAGTCGGTCCTGGGGAGACAGAGACATGGTTCTTTTGACTCTGAAGGTGAAAGGGAAGGCCGCAGCCCCAAGGTCTGTGCGGCGATGGAAGAGGTTTCTAGAGAGCTTTCCAACAAGCCACAGTTTTCCCTCGTGGCTCCTTGTGCACGTGTCTTACGATGCTTCTCTTGTGGCAGCTGTTTCCGGAGATATGGTTATTTTTCTGGTCGGCCCTGGGGAGACAGAGACATGGTTCTTTTGAGACTGAAGGTGAAAGGGAAGGCCGCAGCCCCAAGGTCTGTGCGGCGATGCAAGAGGTTTCTAGAGAGATTTCAAACAAGCCACAGTTTTCCCTCGTGGCTCCTTCGGCATGTGTCTTACGATGCTTCTCTTGTGGCAGCTCTTTCCGGACATATGGTGATTGTTGTGACCGTCCCTGGGGCGAGTGAGACATGGTTCTTTTGAGGCTGAAGTTGCCAGGGAAGCCCGCAGCCACAAGGTCTGTGCGGCGATGCAGGCGGTTTCTATAGAGCTTTCCAACAAGCCGTAGTTTTCCTCGTGGCTCCTTGGGCACGTGTCTAAGCTGGCTTCCCTCGTGCTATCCATCTGCAGACAGAGGGTGATTATTGTGGCCGCTACTCGGGCGAGCCAGAGAGGGTAGTTTTAAGGCTGAAGGCGCAGGAAAGCCCGGAGCCCCAAGGTTTGTGCGGCGATGAAAACCTTTTCTAGAGAGCTTTCCAACAAGCCGCAGTTTTCCCTTGTGGCTCCTTGGGCACGTGTCTTACGATGCTTCTCTTGTGGCAGCTGTTTCCGGAGATATGGTTATTTTTCTGGTCGGCCCTGGGGAGACAAAGACATGGTTCTTTTGAGTCTGAAGGTGAAAGGGAAGGCCGCAGCACCAAGATCTTTGCGGCGATGCAAGAGGTTTCTAGAGAGCTTTCAATCAAGGCACAGTTTTCCCTCGTGGCTCCTTGGGCACGTTTCTCAGCTGGCTTCCCTCGTGCTAACCATCTCCAGACATAGGGTGAGTTTTGTGGTCGGCCCTGGGGCGAGTGAGACAGGGTTTTTTTCAGGATGAAGGCGCCAGGAAAGCCCGGAGCCCCAAGGTCTGCGTGGCGATGCAGGCGGTTTCTAGAGAGCTTTCCAACAAGCCACAGTTTTCCCTCGTGGCTCCTTGGGCACGTGTCTCAGCTGGCTTCCCTCGTGCTAACCATCTCCAGACATAGGGTGATTTTTGTGGTCGGCCCTGGGGCGAGTGAGACAGGGTTCTTTTGAGGCTGAAGGCACCAGGAAAGCCCAGAGCAACAAGGTCTGTGGGGCTATGCAAGCAATTGCCAGAGAGCTTTAAAAGAAGCCACAGATTCCCCTCGCAGATCCTTGGGCGTGGCAGCAATCTCCAGACATATGGTAATTTTGGAGGCCTGCCCTGGTGCGAATGAGAAAGGCTGGTTTTGAAGCTGAAGGTGCCAGGAAAGCCCAGAGCAACAAGGTCTGTGGGGCTTTGCAAGGAATTGCCAGAGAGCTTTAAATGAAGCCATGGTTTTCCCTCGTGGCTGCTTGGGCGTGGCAGCAATCTTGGGACGTTTGCTATTTTTGAGGCCAAATGTAGAATAAGTGAGAAAGGCTTCTTTTGAGGCTTAAGGCACCAGGAAAGCACGGAGAGCCAAGCTCTGATGGACGATGGAAGTGGTTCCCAGAGAGCTTTAAAAGAAACCATGGTTTTCCCTCGTGGCTCCTTGGGCACGTGTCTCAGCTGGCTTCCCTCGTGCTAACCATCTCCAGACATAGGGTGATTTTTGTGGCCGTTCCTGGGGCGAGTGAGACAGGGTTGTTTTGAGGCTGAAGGTGCCAGGAAAGCCCGCAGCCCCAATGTCTGTGCGGCGATGGAAGCCTTTTCTAGAGAGCTTTCCAGCAAGCCACAGTTTTCCCTTGTGGCTCCTTGGGCACGTGTCTTACGATGCTTCTCTTGTGGCAGCTGTTTCCGGAGATATGGTTATTTTTCTGGTCGGCCCTGGGGAGACAGAGACATGGTTTTTTTGAGTCTGAAGGTGAAAGGGAAGGCCGCAGCCCCAAGGTCTGTGCGGCGATGCAGGCGGTTTCTAGAGAGCTTTCCAACAAACCACAGTTTTCCCTCGTGGCTCCTTGGGCACGTGTCTCAGCTGGCTTCCCTCGTGCTAACCATCTCCAGACATAGGGTGATTTTTGTGGCCGTTCCTGCGGCGAGTGAGACAGGGTTGTTTTGAGGCTGAAAGCGCCAGGAAAGCCCCGAGCCCCAAGGTCTGTGTGGCGATGCAGGCGGTTTCTAGAGAGCTTTCCAACAATCCGCAGTTTTCCCTCGTGGCTCCTTGGGCACGTGTCTCAGCTGGCTTCCCTCGTGCTAACCATCTCCAGACATAGGGTGATTTTTGTGGCCGTTCCTGGGGCGAGTGAGAGAGGGTTGTTTTGAGGCTGAAGGTGCCAGGAAAGCCCGGAGCCCCAAGGTCTCTGCGTCGATGGAAGCCTTTTCTAGAGAGCTTTCCAACAAGCCACAGTTTTCCCTCGTGGCTCCTTGGGTACATTTCTCAGCTGGCTTCCTTCGTGCTAACCATCTCCAGACATAGGGTGATTTTTGTGGTCGGCCCTGGGGCGAGTGAGAGAGGGTTCTTTTGAGGCTGAAGGCGCCAGGAAAGCCCAGAGCAACAAGGTCTGTGGGGCTTTGCAAGGAATTGCCAGAGAGCTTTAAAAGAAGCCATGGTTTTCCCTCGTGGTTGCTTGGGCGTGGCAGCAATCTTGGGACGTTTGCTATTTTTGAGGCCAAATGTAGAATAAGTGAGAAAGGCTTCTTTTGAGGCTTAAGGCACCAGGAAAGCAAGGAGAGGCAAGCTCTGATGGACGATGGAAGCGGTTCCCAGAGAGCTTTAAAAGAAACCATGGTTTTCCCTCGTGGCTCCTTGGGCACGTGTCTCAGCTGGCTTCCCTCGTGCTAACCATCTCCAGACATAGGGTGATTATTGTGGCCGGCCCTGGGGCGAGTGAGACAGGGTTCTTTTGAGGCTGAAGGCGCCAGGAAAGCCCGCAGCCCCAAGGTCTGTGCGGCGATGGAAACCTTTTCTAGAGAGCTTTTAAACAAGCCGCAGTTTTCCCTTGTGGCTCCTTGGGCACGTGTCTTACGATGCTTCTCTTGTGGCAGCTGTTTCCGGAGGTATGGTTATTTTTCTAGTCGGTCCTGGGGAGACAGAGACATGGTTCTTTTGACTCTGAAGGTGAAAGGGAAGGCCGCAGCCCCAAGGTCTGTGCGGCGATGGAAGAGGTTTCTAGGGAGCTTTCCAACAAGCCGCAGTTTTCCCTCGTGGCTCCTTGGGCACGTGTCTCAGCTGGCTTCCCTCGTGCTAACCATCTCCAGACTTAGGGTGATTTTTGTGGCCGGCCCTGGGGCGAGTGAGACAGGGTTCTTTTGAGGCTGAAGGTGCCAGGAAAGCCCGCAGCCCCAAGGTCTGTGTGGCGATGCAGGCGGTTTCTAGAGAGCTTTCAAACAGGCCACAGTTTTCCCTCGTGGCTTCTTGGGCACGTGTCTGATGATGCATCTCTTGTGGCAGCTCTTTCCGGAGATATGGTGATTGTTGTGGCCGTTCCTGGGGCGAGTGAGACATGGTTCTTTTGAGGCTGAAGGCGGCAGGAAAGCCCGCAGCCCCAAGGTCTGTGCGGCGATGCAGGCGGTTTCTAGAGAGCTTTCAAACAGGCCACAGTTTTCCCTCGTGGCTCCTTGGGTACGTTTCTCAGCTGGCTTCGCTCGTGCTAACCATCTCCAGACATAGGGTGATTTTTGTGGTCGGCCCTGCGGCGAGTGAGAGAGGGTTGTTTGAGGCTGAAGGCGGCAGGAAAGCCCGCAGCCCCAAGGTCTGTGCGGCGATGCAGGCGGTTTCTAGAGAGCTTTCCAACAAACCACAGTTTTCCCTCGTGGCTCCTTGGGCACGTGTCTCAGCTGGCTTCCCTCGTGCTAACCATCTCCAGATATAGGGTGATTTTTGTGGCCGTTCCTGCGGCGAGTGAGACAGGGTTGTTTTGAGGCTGAAAGCGCCAGGAAAGCCCCGAGCCCCAAGGTCTGTGTGGCGATGGAAGCGGTTTCTAGAGAGCTTTCCAACAGTCCGCAGTTTTCCCTCGTGGCTCCTTGGGCACGTGTCTCAGCTGGCTTCCCTCGTGCTAACCATCTCCAGACATAGGGTGATTTTTGTGGCCGTTCCTGGGGCGAGTGAGAGAGGGTTGTTTTGAGGCTGAAGGTGCCAGGAAAGCCCGGAGCCCCAAGGTCTGTGCGGCGATGGAAGCCTTTTCTAGAGAGCTTTCCAACAAGCCACAGTTTTCCCTCGTGGCTCCTTGGGTACATTTCTCAGCTGGCTTCCTTCGTGCTAACCATCTCCAGACATAGGGTGATTTTTGTGGTCGGCCCTGGGGCGAGTGAGAGAGGGTTCTTTTGAGGCTGAAGGCGCCAGGAAAGCCCAGAGCAACAAGGTCTGTGGGGCTTTGCAAGGAATTGCCAGAGAGCTTTAAAAGAAGCCATGGTTTTCCCTCGTGGTTGCTTGGGCGTGGCAGCAATCTTGGGACGTTTGCTATTTTTGAGGCCAAATGTAGAATAAGTGAGAAAGGCTTCTTTTGAGGCTTAAGGCACCAGGAAAGCAAGGAGAGCCAAGCTCTGATGGACGATGGAAGCGGTTCCCAGAGAGCTTTAAAAGAAACCATGGTTTTCCCTCGTGGCTCCTTGGGCACGTGTCTCAGCTGGCTTCCCTCGTGCTAACCATCTCCAGACATAGGGTGATTATTGTGGCCGGCCCTGGGGCGAGTGAGACAGGGTTCTTTTGAGGCTGAAGGCGCCAGGAAAGCCCGCAGCCCCAAGGTCTGTGCGGCGATGGAAGCGGTTTCTAGAGAGCTTTTAAACAAGCCGCAGTTTTCCCTTGTGGCTCCTTGGGCACGTGTCTTACGATGCTTCTCTTGTGGCAGCTGTTTCCGGAGATATGGTTATTTTTCTAGTCGGTCCTGGGGAGACAGAGACATGGTTCTTTTGACTCTGAAGGTGAAAGGGAAGGCCGCAGCCCCAAGGTCTGTGCGGCGATGGAAGAGGTTTCTAGGGAGCTTTCCAACAAGCCGCAGTTTTCCCTCGTGGCTCCTTGGGCACGTGTCTCAGCTGGCTTCCCTCGTGCTAACCATCTCCAGACTTAGGGTGATTTTTGTGGCCGGCCCTGGGGCGAGTGAGACAGGGTTCTTTTGAGGCTGAAGGTGCCAGGAAAGCCCGGAGCCCCAAGGTCTGTGTGGCGATGCAGGCGGTTTCTAGAGAGCTTTCAAACAAGCCACAGTTTTCCCTCGTGGCTTCTTGGGCACGTGTCTGATGATGCATCTCTTGTGGCAGCTCTTTCCGGAGATATGGTGATTGTTGTGGCCGGCCCTGGGGCGAGTGAGACAGGGTTCTTTTGAGGCTGAAGGCGGCAGGAAAGCCCGCAGCCCCAAGGTCTGTGCGGCGATGCAGGCGGTTTCTAGAGAGCTTTCAAACAGGCCACAGTTTTCCCTCGTGGCTCCTTGGGTACGTTTCTCAGCTGGCTTCGCTCGTGCTAACCATCTCCAGACATAGGGTGATTTTTGTGGTCGGCCCTGCGGCGAGTGAGAGAGGGTTGTTTTGAGGCTGAAGGCGGCAGGAAAGCCCGCAGCCCCAAGGTCTGTGCGGCGATGGAAGCGGTTTCTAGAGAGCTTTCCAACAAGCCACAGTTTTCCCTGGTGGCTCCTTGGGCACGTGTCTTACGATGCTTCTCTTGTGGCAGCTGTTTCCGGAGATATGGTGATTGTTGTGACCGTCCTTGGGGCGAGTGAGACATGGTTCTTTTGAGGCTGAAGGCGCCAGGAAAGCCCGCAGCCCCAAGGTCTGTGCGGCGATGGAAGCCTTTTCTAGAGAGCTTTCCAACAAGCCACAGTTTTCCCTTGTGGCTCCTTGGGCACGTGTCTTACGATGCTTCTCTTGTGGCAGCTGTTTCCGGAGATATGGTTATTTTTCTGGTCGGCCCTGGGGAGACAGAGACATGGTTCTTTTGACTCTGAAGGTGAAAGGGAAGGCCGCAGCCCCAAGGTCTGTGCGGCGATGGAAGAGGTTTCTAGAGAGCTTTCCAACAAGCCGCAGTTTTCCCTCGTGGCTCCTTGGGCACGTGTCTCAGCTGGCTTCCCTCGTGCTAACCATCTCCAGACATAGGGTGATTTTTGTGGCCGGCCCTGGGGCGAGTGAGACAGGGTTGTTTTGAGTCTGAAAGCGCCAGGAAAGCCCGGAGCCCCAAGGTCTCTACAGCGATGCAGGCGGTTTCTAGAGAGCTTTCCAACAAGCCGCAGTTTTCCCTTGTGGCTCCTTGGGCACGTGTCTTACGATGCTTCTCTTGTGGCAGCTGTTTCCGGAGATATGGTTATTTTTCTGGTCGGCCCTGGGGAGACAGAGACATGGTTCTTTTGACTCTGAAGTTGAAAGGGAAGGCCGCAGCCCCAAGGTCTGTGCGGCGATGGAAGCCTTTTCTAGAGAGCTTTTCAACAAGCCACAGTTTTCCCTCGTGGCTCCTTGGGCACGTGTGTCAGCTGGCTTCCCTCGTGCTAACCATCTCCAGACATAGGGTGATTTTTGTGGTCGGCCCTGGGGCGAGTGAGACATGGTTCTTTTGAGGCTGAAAGCGCCAGGAAAGCCCGGAGCCCCAAGGTCTGTGTGGCGATGGAAGCGGTTTCTAGAGAGCTTTCCAAGAAGCTGCAGTTTTCCCTCGTGGCTCCTTGGGCACGTGTCTCAGCTGGCTTCCCTCATGCTAACCATCTCCAGACATAGGGTGATTTTTGTGGCCGGCCCTGGGGCGAGTGAGAGAGGGTTGTTTTGAGGCTGAAGGCGGCAGGGAAGCACGGAGCCCCAAGGTCCTTGCGGCGATGGAAGCCTTTTCTAGAGAGTTTTCCAGCAAGCCACAGTTTTCCCTTGTGGCTCCTTGGGCACGTGTCTTACGATGCTTCTCTTGTGGCAGCTGTTTCCGGAGATATGGTTATTTTTCTGGTCGGCCCTGGGGAGACAGAGACATGGTTCTTTTGAGTCTGAAGGTGAAAGGGAATGCCGCAGCCCCAAGGTCTGTGCGGCGATGGAAGCGGTTTCTAGAGAGCTTTCAAACAGGCCACAGTTTTCCCTCGTGGCTCCTTGGGTACGTTTCTCAGCTGGCTTCCCTCGTGCTAACCATCTCCAGACTTAGGATGATTTTTGTGGTCGGCCCTGCGGCGAGTGAGAGAGGGTTGTTTTGAGGCTGAAGGCGGCAGGGAAGCACGGAGCCCCAAGGTCCTTGCGGCGATGGAAGCCTTTTCTAGAGATTTTTCCAGCAAGCCACAGTTTTCCCTTGTGGCTCCTTGGGCACGTGTCTTACGATGCTTCTCTTGTGGCAGCTGTTTCCGGAGATATGGTTATTTTTCTGGTCGGCCCTGGGGAGACAGAGACATGGTTCTTTTGAGTCTGAAGGTGAAAGGGAAGGCCGCAGCCCCAAGGTCTGTGTGGCGATGGAAGAGGTTTCTAGAGAGCTTTCAAACAAGCCGCAGTTTTCCCTCGTGGCTCCTTGGGCACGTGTCTCAGCTGGCTTCCCTCGTGCTAACCATCTCCAGACATAGGGTGATTATTGTGGCCGTTCCTGGGGCGAGTGAGACAGGGTTGTTTTCTGGCTGAAGGTGCCAGGAAAGCCCGCAGCCCCAAGATCTGTGCGGCGATGGAAGCCTTTTCTACAGAGCTTTCCAAGAAGCCACAGTTTTCCCTCGTGGCTCCTTGTGCACGTGTCTTACGATGCTTCTCTTGTGGCAGCTGTTTCCGGAGATATGGTTATTTTTCTGGTCGGCCCTGGGGAGACAGAGACATGGTTCTTTTGAGACTGAAGGTGAAAGGGAAGGCCGCAGCCCCAAGGTCTGTGCGGCGATGCAAGAGGTTTCTAGAGAGATTTCAAACAAGCCACAGTTTTCCCTCGTGGCTCCTTCGGCATGTGTCTTACGATGCTTCTCTTGTGGCAGCTCTTTCCGGACATATGGTGATTGTTGTGACCGTCCCTGGGGCGAGTGAGACATGGTTCTTTTGAGGCTGAAGTTGCCAGGGAAGCCCGCAGCCACAAGGTCTGTGCGGCGATGCAGGCGGTTTCTATAGAGCTTTCCAACAAGCCGTAGTTTTCCTTGTGGCTCCTTGGGCACGTGTCTAAGCTGGCTTCCCTCGTGCTATCCATCTGCAGACAGAGGGTGATTATTGTGGCCGCTACTCGGGCGAGCCAGAGAGGGTAGTTTTAAGGCTGAAGGCGCAGGAAAGCCCGGAGCCCCAAGGTTTGTGCGGCGATGAAAACCTTTTCTAGAGAGCTTTCCAACAAGCCGCAGTTTTCCCTTGTGGCTCCTTGGGCACGTGTCATACGATGCTTCTCTTGTGGCAGCTCTTTCCGGAGATATGGTTATTTTTCTGGTCGGCCCTGGGGAGACAGAGACATGGTTCTTTTGAGTCTGAAGGTGAAAGGGAAGGCCGCAGCCCCAAGGTCTGTGCGGCAATGGAAGAGGTTTCTAGAGAGCTTTCCAACAAGCCGCAGTTTTCCCTCGTGGCTCCTTGGGCACGTGTCTGATGATGCATCTCTTGTGGCAGCTCTTTCCGGAGATATGGTGATTGATGTGGACGTTCCTGGGGCGAGTGAGTCATGGTTCTTTTGAGGCTGAAGGCGCCAGGAAAGCTTGCAGCCCCAAGGTCTTTGCGGCGATGCAGGCGGTTTCTAGAGAGCTTTCAAACAAGCCACAGTTTTCCCTCGTGGCTCCTTGGGCACGTGTCTCAGCTGGCTTCCCTCGTGCTAACCATCTCCAGACATAGGGTGATTTTTGTGGCCGCTCCTGGGGCGAGTGAGACAGGGTTGTTTTGAGGCTGAAGGCGGCAGGAAAGCCCGCAGCCCCAAGGTCTGTGCGGCGATGGAAGCGGTTTCTAGAGAGCTTTCCAACAAGCCACAGTTTTCCCTGGTGGCTCCTTGGGCACGTGTCTTACGATGCTTCTCTTGTGGCAGCTGTTTCCGGAGATATGGTTATTTTTCTGGTCGGCCCTGGGGAGACAGAGACATGGTTCTTTTGACTCTGAAGGTGAAAGGGAAGGCCGCAGCCCCAAGGTCTGTGCGGCGATGGAAGAGGTTTCTAGAGAGCTTTCCAACAAGCCGCAGTTTTCCCTCGTGGCTCCTTGGGCACGTGTCTGATGATGCATCTCTTGTGGCAGCTCTTTCCGGAGATATGGTGATTGTTGTGGCCGTTCCTGGGGCGAGTGAGACATGGTTCTTTTGAGGCTGAAGGCGCCAGGAAAGCTTGCAGCCCCAAGGTCTTTGCGGCGATGCAGGCGGTTTCTAGAGAGCTTTCAAACAGGCCACAGGTTTCCCTCGTGGCTCCTTGGGTACGTTTCTCAGCTGGCTTCGCTCGTGCTAACCATCTCCAGACATAGGGTGATTTTTGTGGTCGGCCCTGCGGCGAGTGAGAGAGGGTTGTTTTGAGGCTGAAGGCGGCAGGAAAGCCCGCAGCCCCAAGGTCTGTGCGGCGATGGAAGCGGTTTCTAGAGAGCTTTCAAACAGGCCACAGTTTTCCCTCGTGGCTCCTTGGGTACGTTTCTCAGCTGGCTTCGCTCGTGCTAACCATCTCCAGACATAGGGTGATTTTTGTGGTCGGCCCTGCGGCGAGTGAGAGAGGGTTGTTTTGAGGCTGAAGGCGGCAGGAAAGCCCGCAGCCCCAAGGTCTGTGCGGTGATGGAAGCGGTTTCTAGAGAGCTTTCCAACAAGCCACAGTTTTCCCTGGTGGCTCCTTGGGCACGTGTCTTACGATGCTTCTCTTGTGGCAGCTGTTTCCGGAGATATGGTGATTGTTGTGACCGTCCTTGGGGCGAGTGAGACATGGTTCTTTTGAGGCTGAAGGCGCCAGGAAAGCCCGCAGCCCCAAGGTCTGTGCGGCGATGGAAGCCTTTTCTAGAGAGCTTTCCAACAAGCCACAGTTTTCCCTTGTGGCTTCTTGGGCACGTGTCTCAGCTGGCTTCCCTCGTGCTAACCATCTCCAGACATAGGGTGATTATTGTGTTCCCTCCTGGGCCGAGTGAGACAGGGTTGTTTTGAGTCTGAAAGCGCCAGGAAAGCCCGGAGCCCCAAGGTCTGTGTGGCGATGCAGGCGGTTTCTAGAGAGCTTTCCAACAAGCCGCAGTTTTCCCTCGTGGCTCCTTGGGCACGTGTCTCAGCTGGCTTCCCTCGTGCTAACCATCTCCAGACATAGGGTGATTTTTGTGGCCGGCCCTGGGGCGAGTGAGACAGGGTTCTTTTGAGGCTGAAGGCGGCAGGAAAGCCCTCAGCCCCAAGGTCTCTACAGCGATGCAGGGGGTTTCTAGAGAGCTTTCCAACAAGCCGCAGTTTTCCCTTGTGGCTCCTTGGGCACGTGTCTCAGCTGGCTTCCCTCGTGCTAACCATCTCCAGACATAGGGTGATTATTGTGTTCCCTCCTGGGCCGAGTGAGACAGGGTTGTTTTGAGTCTGAAAGCGCCAGGAAAGCCCGGAGCCCCAAGGTCTGTGTGGCGATGCAGGCGGTTTCTAGAGAGCTTTCCAACAAGCCGCAGTTTTTCCCTCGTGGCTCCTTGGCACGTGTCTCAGCTGGCTTCCCTCGTGCTAACCATCTCCAGACATAGGGTGATTTTTGTGGCCGGCCCTGGGGCGAGTGAGACAGGGTTCTTTTGAGGCTGAAGGCGGCAGGAAAGCCCTCAGCCCCAAGGTCTCTACAGCGATGCAGGCGGTTTCTAGAGAGCTTTCCAGCAAGCCACAGTTTTCCCTTGTGGCTCCTTGGGCACGTGTCTTACGATGCTTCTCTTGTGGCAGCTGTTTCCGGAGATATGGTTATTTTTCTGGTCGGCCCTGGGGAGACAGAGACATGGTTCTTTTGAGTCTGAAGGTGAAAGGGAAGGCCGCAGCCCCAAGGTCTGTGCGGCGATGCAAGAGGTTTCTAGAGAGCTTTCAAACAAACCACATTTTTCCCTCGTGGCTACTTGGGCACGTGTCTTAGCTGGCTTCCCTCGTGCTAACCATCTCCAGACATAGGGTGATTTTTGTGGTTAGCCCTGCAGCGAGTAAGACAGGTTTCTTTTGAGCCTGACGGTGAAAGGGAAGGCCGCAAACCCAAGGTCTGTGCGGCGATGGAAGCGGTTTCTAGAGAGCTTTTAAACAAGCCGCAGTTTTCCCTTGTGGCTCCTTGGGCATGTGTCTTACGATGCTTCTCTTGTGGCAGCTCTTTCCGGACATATGGTGATTGTTGTGACCGTCCCTGGGGCGAGTGAGACATGGTTCTTTTGAGGCTGAAGTTGCCAGGGAAGCCCGCAGCCACAAGGTCTGTGCGGCGATGCAGGCGGTTTCTATAGAGCTTTCCAACAAGCCGTAGTTTTCCTCGTGGCTCCTTGGGCACGTTCTAATCTGGCTTCCCTCGTGCTATCCATCTGCAGACAGAGGGTGATTATTGTGGCCGCTACTCGGGCGAGTGAGAGAGGGTAGTTTTAAGGCTGAAGGCGCAGGAAAGCCCGGAGCCCCAAGGTCTGTGCGGCGATGGAAACCTTTTCTAGAGAGCTTTTAAACAAGCTGCAGTTTTCCCTTGTGGCTCCTTGGGCACGTGTCTTACGATGCTTCTCTTGTGGCAGCTGTTTCTGGAGATATGGTTATTTTTCTGGTCGGCCCTGGGGAGACAGAGACATGGTTCTTTTGAGTCTGAAGGTGAAAGGGAAGGCCGCAGCCCCAAGGTCTGTGCGGCGATGCAAGAGGTTTCTAGAGAGCTTTCAAACAAGCCACAGTTTTCCCTCGTGGCTCCTTGGGCACGTGTCTCAGCTGGCTTTCCTCGTGCTAACCATCTCCAGACATAGGGTGATTTTTGTGGTCGGCCCTGCGGCGAGTGAGAGAGGGTTGTTTTGAGGCTGAAGGCGGCAGGAAAGCCTGCAGCCCCAAGGTCTGTGCGGCGATGGAAGCGGTTTCTAGAGAGCTTTCCAACAAGCCGCAGTTTTCCCTCGTGGCTCCTTGGGCACGTGTCATACGATGCTTCTCTTGTGGCAGCTCTTTCCGGAGATATGGTTATTTTTCTGGTCGGCCCTGGGGAGACAGAGACATGGTTCTTTTGAGTCTGAAGGTGAAAGGGAAGGCCACAGCCCCAAGGTCTGTGCGGCGATGGAAGCGGTTTCTAGAGAGCTTTCCAACAAGCCACAGTTTTCCCTCGTGGCTCCTTGGGCACGTGTCTTACGATGCTTCTCTTGTGGCAGCTGTTTCCGGAGATATGGTTATTTTTCTGGTCGGCCCTGGGGAGACAGAGACATGGTTCTTTTGAGTCTGAAGGTGAAAGGGAAGGCCGCAGCCCCAAGGTCTGTGCGGCGATGGAAGCGGTTTCTAGAGAGCTTTCCAGCAAGCCGCAGTTTTCCCTCGTGGCTCCTTGGGCACGTGTCTTACGATGCTTCTCTTGTGGCAGCTGTTTCCGGAGATATGGTTATTTTTCTGGTCGGCCCTGGGGAGACAGAGACATGGTTCTTTTGAGTCTGAAGGTGAAAGGGAAGGCCGCAGCCCCAAGGTCTGTGCGGCGATGGAAGAGGTTTCTAGAGAGCTTTCAAACAAGCCGCAGTTTTCCCTCGTGGCTCCTTGGGCACGTGTCTCAGCTGGCTTCCCTCGTGCTAACCATCTCCAGACATAGGGTGATTATTGTGGCCGTTCCTGGGGCGAGTGAGACAGGGTTGTTTTCTGGCTGAAGGTGCCAGGAAAGCCCGCAGCCCCAAGGATCTGTGCGTCGATGGAAGCCTTTTCTACAGAGCTTTCCAAGAAGCCACAGTTTTCCCTCGTGGCTCCTTGTGCACGTGTCTTACGATGCTTCTCTTGTGGCAGCTGTTTCCGAGACTATGGTTATTTTTCTGGTCGGCCCTGGGGAGACAGAGACATGGTTCTTTTGACTCTGAAGGTGAAAGGGAAGGCTGCAGCCCCAAGGTCTGTGCGGCGATGGAAGCCTTTTCTAGAGAGCTTTCCAGCAAGCCGCAGTTTTCCCTTGTGGCTCCTTGGGCACGTGTCTTACGATGCTTCTCTTGTGGCAGCTCTTTCCGGAGATATGGTGATTTTTCTGGTCGTGCCCTGGGGAGACAGAGACATGGTTTTTTGAGTCTGAAGGTGAAAGGGAAAGGCCGCAGCCCCAAGGTCTGTGCGGCGATGCAGGCGGTTTCTAGAGGAGCTTTCCAACAAAGCCACAGTTTTCCCTCGTGGCTCCTTGGGCACGTGTCTCAGCTGGCTTCCCTCGTGCTAACCATCTCCAGACATAGGGTGATTTTTGTGGCCGTTCCTGGGGCGAGTGAGAGAGGGTTGTTTTGAGGCTGAAGGTGCCAGGAAAGCCCGGAGCCCCAAGGTCTCTGCGTCGATGGAAGCCTTTTCTAGAGAGCTTTCCAACAAGCCACAGTTTTCCCTCGTGGCTCCTTGGGCACGTGTCTCAGCTGGCTTCCTTCGTGCTAACCATCTCCAGACATAGGGTGATTTTTGTGGTCGGCCCTGCGGCGAGTGAGAGAGGGTTGTTTTGAGGCTGAAGGCGCCAGGAAAGCCCGGAGCCCCAAGGTCTGTGTGGCGATGGAAGCGGTTTCTAGAGAGCTTTCCAACAAGCCACAGTTTTCCCTCGTGGCTTCTTGGGCACGTGTCTGATGATGCATCTCTTGTGGCAGCTCTTTCCGGAGATATGGTTATTTTTGTGGCCGTTCCTGGGGAGACATGAGACATGGTTCTTTTGAGACTGAAGGCGCCAGGAAAGGCCAGCAGCCCCAAGGTCTGTGCGGCGATGCAGGCGGTTTCTAGAGAGCTTTCCAACAAGCCGCAGTTTTTCCCTCGTGGCTCCTTGGGCACGTGTCTCAGCTGGCTTCCCTCGTGCTAACCATCTCCAGACATAGGGTGATTTTTGTGGCCGGCCCTGGGGCGAGTGAGACATGGTTCTTTTGAGGCTGAAGGCGCCAGGAAAGCCCGCAGCCCCAAGGTCTGTGCGGCGATGGAAGCGGTTTCTAGAGAGCTTTCAAACAGGCCACAGTTTTCCCTCGTGGCTCCTTGGGCACGTGTCTCAGCTGGCTTCCCTCGTGCTAACCATCTCCAGACATAGGGTGATTTTTGTGGCCGGCCCTGGGGCGAGTGAGACATGGTTCTTTTGAGGCTGAAGGCGCCAGGAAAGCCCGCAGCCCCAAGGTCTGTGCGGCGATGGAAGCCTTTTCTAGAGAGCTTTCCAACAAGCCACAGTTTTCCCTTGTGGCTCCTTGGGCACGTGTCTTACGATGCTTCTCTTGTGGCAGCTGTTTCCGGAGATATGGTTATTTTTCTGGTCGGCGCTGGGGAGACAGAGACATGGTTCTTTTGACTCTGAAGGTGAAAGGGAAGGCCGCAGCCCCAAGGTCTGTGCGGCGATGGAAGCCTTTTCTAGAGAGCTTTCCAACAAGCCGCAGTTTTCCCTCGTGGCTCCTTGGGCACGTGTCTCAGCTGGCTTCCCTCGTGCT
>CANTUZ010000027.1:5632337-5651814 GCA_947846985.1 Fratercula arctica
CTATGGGCTGCGGATCCCCGTGGGCTGTGGGTGCCCAGTCTCGGGGGGGTTCCCCACAGAGCGGGTGGATGGGTGCGGGGTTGGGGGGGTGGGGGGGGGGGTGGCCTTGGGGACAGGAGGGCAGCACGGTACGTCCCTGTGTGTGTCCCCCCCCCCCGCCAGGTCGTACCCCGACGAGGAGGGTCCCAAGCACTGGCCCCCCTCCCGCTACGAGCACGTGATGAAGCTGCGGCAGGCGGCGCTGGAGTCCGCCCGCGCCATGTGGGCCGACTACCTGCTGGTGAGGGGGTCCCGCCACCCCGCGGGGGGGTCAGGGGGGGGACACACGGCCCCACGGTGGCCGTTTCGGGGTCGGGGGCGGGGGGTGACGGGGCCTTTTTGGGTGTCTCGGTGGCGCCGGGCAGTTCCTGGACGCCGACAACGTCCTGACCAACCCCGACACGCTGGGGCTGCTGATGGCCGAGAACAAGACGGTGGTGGCCCCGATGCTGGACTCGCGCGCTGCGTACTCCAACTTCTGGTGCGGGATGACGGCGCAGGTGAGAGCCGCGGCCCCTGGGTGCCGTGTCCCCTGGGTGCCACGTCCCTCGCATCCCCTGGGTGCCAGGTCCTGTGTGTCCCCTGGGTGCCACAGCCCATCCCCTGAGTGCTGGGTTCTCCCATGTCTCCTGGGTGCCACATCCCCTGGGTGCTGGGTCCTCCGTGTCCCCTGGGTGCCATCTCCCCTGGGTGCCACAGCCCATCCCCTGAGTGCTGGGTTCTCCCATGTCTCCTGGGTGCCACATCCCCTGGGTGCTGGGTCCTCCGTGTCCCCTGGGTGCCATCTCCCCTGGGTGCCAGGTCCTCTGTGTCCCCTGGGTGCCACATCCCCTGGGTGCCAGGTCCTGTGTGTCCCCTGGGTGCCACATCCCCTGGGTGCCACATCCCTCGGGTCCCCTGGGTGCCATGTCCCCTGGGTGCCACGTCCCTCGGGTCCCCTGGGTGCCACGTCCCCTGGGTGCCACATCCCTTGGGTCCCCTGGGTGCCGGGTCCCCTGGGTGCCGCGTCCCCTGGGTGCCACGTCCTTCAGGTCCCCTGGGTGCCGCGTCCCCTGGGTGCCACGTCCCTCGGGTCCCCTGGGTGCCGGGTCCCCTGGGTGCCACATCCCTCAGGTCCCCTGGGTGCCGCATCCCCTGGGTGCCACGTCCCTCAGGTCCCCTGGGTGCCACGTCCCTCGGGTCCCCTGGGTGCCACGTCCCCTGGGTGCCACGTCCCTCGGGTCCCCTGGGTGCCACGTCCCCTGGGTGCCACGTCCCTTGGGTCCCCTGGGTGCCACGTCCCCTGGGTGCCACGTCCCTCGGGTCCCCTGGGTGCCACATCCCCTGGGTGCCACGTCCCTCGGGTCCCCTGGGTGCCACGTCCCCTGGGTGCCACGTCCTTCAGGTCCCCTGGGTGCCGCATCCCCTGGGTGCCACATCCCTCGGGTCCCCTGGGTGCCGCGTCCCCTGGGTGCCGCGTCCCTCGGGTCCCCTGGGTGCCGCGTCCCCTGGGTGCCACATCCCTCAGGTCCCCTGGGTGCCACATCCCCTGGGTGCTGGGTCCTCCATGTCCCCTGGGTGCCACATCCCCTGGGTGCCATCTCCCCTGGGTGCCAGGTCCTCCGTGTCCCCTGGGTGCCACAGCCCATCCCCTGGGTGCCAGGTCCTGTGTGTCCCCTGGGTGCCACATCCCCTGGGTGCCAGGTCCTCCGTGTCCCCTGGGTGCCACAGCCCATCCCCTGGGTGCCAGGTCCTGTGTGTCCTCTGGGTGCCACAGCCCATCCCCTGAGTGCTGTGTTCTCCCATGTCTCCTGGGTGCCACATCCCCTGGGTGCCAGGTCCTCTGTGTCCCCTGGGTGCCACATCCCCTGGGTGCCAGGTCCTCTGTGTCCCCTGGGTGCCACAGCCCATCCCCTGGGTGCCAGGTCCTCCGTGTCCCCTGGGTGCCAGGTCCTGTGTGTCCCCTGGGTGCCACATCCCATCCCCTGGGTGCTGTGTTCTCCCATGTCTCCTGGGTGCCACATCCCCTGGGTGCCAGGTCCTCTGTGTCCTCTGGGTGCCACAGCCCATCCCCTGAGTGCTGTGTTCTCCCATGTCTCCTGGGTGCCACATCCCCTGGGTGCCAGGTCCTCTGTGTCCCCTGGGTGCCACAGCCCATCCCCTGGGTGCCAGGTCCTCCGTGTCCCCTGGGTGCCAGGTCCTGTGTGTCCCCTGGGTGCCACATCCCCTGGGTGCCACATCTCCAGGGTGCTGGGTCCTCCGTGTCCCCTGGGTGCCACATCCCCTGGGTGCCACATCTCCAGGGTGCTGGGTCCTCCGTGTCCCCTGGGTGCCACATCCCCTGGGTGCCACATCTCCAGGGTGCTGGGTCCTCCGTGTCCCCTGGGTGCCACAGCCCATCCCCTGGGTGCCGGGTCCTCCGTGTCCCCTGGGTGCCACATCCCATCCCCTGGGTGCCGTGTCCTCCGTGTCCCCCGAGCCGGCGCCCAGAGGGTCCCCTCGCGCCAGGGCTACTACCGCCGCACGCCGGCGTACCTGCCCATCCGGAAGCGGGAGCGCCGCGGCTGCTTCCCGGTGCCCATGGCGCACTCCACGCTGCTGCTGGACCTGCGCAAGGAGGGCTCGCGCGCGCTGGCCTTCTACCCCCCGCCCCCCGACTACGCCTGGGCCTTCGACGACATCATCGTCTTCGCCTTCTCCTGCCGCCAGGCCGGTGAGGGCGCGTCGGGCTCGCTGGATTTTGCGTTGGGCTAGCTGAACTCAGTTTGGGCTCGCTGGATTTTGCGTCGGGCTAGCTGAACTCAGTTTGGGCTCGCTGGATTTTGCGTCGGGCTAGCTGAACTCAGTTTGGGCTCGCTGAACTTTGAGGTTGGGCTCGCTTAATTCTGAGGTCGGGCTCGCTGAACTTTGCGCTGGGCTCGCTTAACTCAGTTTGGGCTCGCTGGATTTTGCGTCGGGCTAGCTGAACTCAGTTTGGGCTCGCTGGATTTTGCGCTGGGCTCGCTTAAGTCAGTTTGGGCTCGCTGGATTTTGCGTCGGGCTCGCTGAACTCCGTTTGGGCTCGCTGGATTTTGTGCTGGGCTCGCTGAACTTTGCACTGGGCTCGCTGAATTTTGAGGTCAGGCTCGCTGAATTTTGTGTTGGGCTCGCTTAACTCAGTTTGGGCTCGCTGGATTTTGCGCTGGGCTCGCTTAACTCAGTTTGGGCTCGCTGGATTTTGCGCTGGGCTCGCTGAACTTTGAGGTCGGGCTCGCTGAATTTTGTGTTGGGCTCGCTTAAGTCAGTTTGGGCTCGCTGGATTTTGCGTCGGGCTCGCTGGATTTTGCGTCGGGCTCGCTGGATTTTGCGTCGGGCTCGCTGGATTTTGCGTCAGGCTAGCTGAACTCAGTTTGGGCTCGCTGGATTTTGCGTCGGGCTAGCTGAACTCAGTTTGGGCTCGCTGGATTTTGCGCTGGGCTCGCTGAATTTTGAGGTCGGGCTCGCTGAATTTTGTGTTGGGCTCGCTTAAGTCAGTTTGGGCTCGCTGGATTTTGCGCTGGGCTCGCTGGATTTTGCGCTGGGCTCGCTTAACTCAGTTTGGGCTCGCTGGATTTTGCGTCGGGCTAGCTGAACTCAGTTTGGGCTCGCTGGATTTTGCGCTGGGCTCGCTTAAGTCAGTTTGGGCTCGCTGGATTTTGCGTTGGGCTCGCTGGATTTTGCGTCGGGCTCGCTTAACTCAGTTTGGGCTCGCTGGATTTTGCGTCGGGCTCGCTGAACTTTGCTTTGGGCTCACTGGATTTTGCGTCAGGCTCGCTGAACTTTGAGGTCGGGCTCGGTGAACTTTGAGGTCGGGCTCGCTGAATTTTGCAGTTGGGCTCGCTTAACTCAGTTTGGGCTCGCTGGATTTTGTGCTGGGCTCGCTGAACTTTGCACTGGGCTCGCTGAATTTTGAGGTCAGGCTCGCTGAACTTTGCGTTGGGCTCGCTTAAGTCAGTTTGGGCTCGCTGGATTTTGAGGTCGGGCTCGCTTAACTCAGTTTGGGCTCGCTGGATTTTGCGTCGGGCTCGCTTAACTCAGTTTGGGCTCGCTGGATTTTGCGTCGGGCTCGCTGAACTTTGCTTTGGGCTCACTGGATTTTGCGTCGGGCTCGCTGAACTTTGAGGTCGGGCTCGCTGAACTTTGCAGTTGGGCTCGCTTAACTCAGTTTGGGCTCTCTGGATTTTGTGCTGGGCTCGCTGAACTTTGCACTGGGCTCGCTGAATTTTGAGGTCAGGCTCGCTGAACTTTGCGTTGGGCTCGCTTAACTCAGTTTGGGCTCGCTGGATTTTGCGCTGGGCTCGCTTAACTCAGTTTGGGCTCGCTGGATTTTGCGCTGGGCTCGCTGAATTTTGAGGTCGGGCTCGCTGAATTTTGTGTTGGGCTCACTTAAGTCAGTTTGGGCTCGCTGGATTTTGCGTCAGGCTAGCTGAACTCAGTTTGGGCTCGCTGGATTATGCGCTGGGCTCGCTTAAGTCAGTTTGGGCTCGCTGGATTTTGCGTCGGGCTCGCTGGATTTTGCGTCGGGCTCGCTTAACTCAGTTTGGGCTCGCTGAACTTTGAGGTCGGGCTCGCTGAACTCCGTTTGGGCTTGCTTAATTTTGTGTTGGGCTCGCTGAACTTCATGTCGGGCTCGCTGAACTTTGCGTCGGGCTCGCTTAACTCCGTTTGGGCTCGCTGAATTTTGCGTTGGGCTCCCTTAAGTCAGTTTGGGCTCGGTGAACTTTGAGGTCGGGCTGGCTGAGTGTTGGGGTCGGGCTCTCTACCGTTCAGTTTGGGCTCGCTGCAGTAGGTCTGGGCTCGCGTTGGGGCTGCGCTTTACCTTTGGGCCCCTTCGCTGTAACCGGGGGCTCCCTCGGCTTTGGGCTCGCTGGAGGCGGGGCCGGGGCCGGGCTGGGGCCGGGGCTGGGGCTGGGGCTGGGGCCGGGGCCTGGGGCCGGCGGTTCCGGAGTTCGGCTCCGCTCCGGGGCCACTCTGGGCTCGCCGGGCCCGGCTTTGGGCCAGCGCTGCCGCGGCTGCGGCCCCGTGTCCCCCCCCCACGTGACCCCGTGTCGCCCCCCGTGACCCCTTCCCCTCACGTGACCCCCGTCCTCCCCACGTGACCCCGATGCCCCCGACGCGACCCCGTCCCCCCGCGCGACCTCGCCCCCCCGCGTGACCCCGTTCCCCCACGTGACCCCGATGCCCCGACGGGACCCCCTTCCCCCCCGCGCGACCCCTTCCCCCCCCGTGACCCCCGCCCCCCCCGTGACCCCGCCCCCCCGTGACCCCCGTCCCCCCCCGTGACCCCCGTCCCCCCCCGTGACCCCTCCCCCCCGTGACCCCGCCCCCCGTGACCCCGGCCCCCCCCCGTGACCCCTTCCCCCCGTGACCCCTTCCCCCCCGTGACCCCTTCCCCCCCGTGACCCCTTCCCCTCACGTGACCCCTGCCCCCCCCGTGACCCCGCCCCCCGTGACCCCTTCCCTCCCCCGTGACCCCTTCCCTCCCCCGTGACCCCTTCCCTCCCCGGTGACCCCGCCCCCCGGTGACCCCGCCCCCCGGTGACCCCGCCCCCCCGGTGACCCCGCCCCCCCGTGACCCCCGTCCCCCCGTGACCCCGCCCCCGTGGCGCGCGTGCCGTCCCCAGGGGTGCCCATGTTCGTGTGTAACCGGGAGCCCTTCGGGTTCCTGCCGGTGCCGCTGCGCTCCCACAGCTCCCTGCGGGACGAGGCCGAGAGCTTCCTGCACGTGCTGCTGGAGATCATGGGTCAGGGGGGGCGGGGGGGGACAGGGGACACGGGGGGATGGGGGGGGACAGGGGACACGGGGACACGGGGACACGGGGGACAGGGGACACGGGGGGGGACACGGGGGCACGGGGGGACACGGGGGGGGGGGACGGGGACACGGGGGGGACATGGGGACGTGGGGGGAGATGGGGGACAGAGGACACGGGGATGGGGGGATGGGGACACGGGGGGACACGGGGGGGATGGGGGACAGTGGACACAGGGACGGGGGGGGCGGGGGGAGATGGGGGACAGGGGGACACGGAGGGACAGGGGGAGATGGGGGACATGGGGGGGGACACGGGGACACGGGGGGGACAGGGGGACACGGGGGGGCACGGGAGGGATGGGGGACAGTGGACACAGGGACGGGGGGGACACGGGGGGAGATGGGGGACAGGGGGACATGGGGGGACACGAGGGGACACAGGAGGGCATGGGGGACAGGGGGACACAGAGGGACAGGGGGAGATGGGGGACATGGGGGGGGACACGGGGACACGGGGGGGGACATGGGGGGAGATGGGGGACATGGGGGGGGACATGGGGGGACAGGGGGACACGGGGGGGCATGGGGGGGATGGGGAGCAGTGGACACAGGGACAGGGGGGGACAGGAGGGGACACGGGGGGAGATGGGGGACATGGGGGGGGACATGGGGGGACAGGGACACAGGGGGACACACGGGGGCACGGGGGACAAGGGGACGGGGGGGACATGGGGGGGGACATGGGAGGAGATGGGGGACAGGGGACACAGGGACGGGGGGCTGGGGACACGGGGGGGACAGGGGGAGATGGGGGACATGGGGGGGGGACATGGGGACACGGGGACATGGGGGGGGACACGGGGACATGGGAGATGGGGGACAGGGGACATGGGGATGGGGGGATGGGGACACGGGGGGAGATGGGGGACAGGGGGACATGGGGGGGACACGGGGGGGGGACAGGGGGACACGGGGGACACGGGGGGATGGGGGGGGGACATGGGGGGAGATGAGGGACGGGACATGGAGGGACAGGGGGAGATGGGGGACATGGGGGGGAACATGGGGGGACGGGGGGGGACACGGGGGCACAGGGGGACACGGGGGGGGACAGGGGGACACGGGGACACGGGGGGGGATGGGGGGCAGTGGACACAGGGACAGGGGGGGGACAGGGGGGGGACACGGGGGGAGATGGGGGACATGGGGGGGGACAAGGGGACATGGGGACATGGGAGATGGGGGACAGGGGACACGGGGACGGGGGGATGGGGACACGGGGGGAGATGGGGGACAGGGGGACATGGGGGGGACACGGGGGGGGACAGGGGGACACAGCGGGACCAGGGGACATGAGGGGACGGGGGGACACAGTGGGACACGAGGGACAAGAAGGGATGGGGGGACATGGGGGGGGGGGCACGAGGGGACACGGGGGCACGGGGGGGACACGAGGGGATGGGGGGACATGGGGGGGGGCACGAGGGGACACGGGGGCATGGGGGGGACACGAGGGGATGGGGGGACATGGGGGGACGGGGGGCACAGGGGGGACACAGGGACATGGGGGGACATGGGGGGATGGGGGGGCACGAGGGGACGGGGGGGGACACGATGGGACACGGGGACACACAGGGGGGGACAACACATGGGGGGGGACATTGCGGGACGGGGGGACACAAGGGGACACGGTGGGACTGGGGGGGGGGGGGACACACGGCTCAGCCACAGCAGACCCCCCCCGCCCCCCCCCCCCCCCCCCCCCCCCCCCCCCCCCCCCCCCCCCCCCGGTGTCCCCTCGTGTCGGTGCCAGCCCCGTGTCCCCTCCTGTCCCCCCCCCAGTGAAGAACCCCCCGGCGGAGCCGTCCCCACACGTCTGGGTCCCCCCCAAGGTCCCCGACAAGATGGGCTTCGACGAGGTGAGGGGGGGCCGGGGGGGGCCCTTTTCTGGGGGATTTCAGGCCTTTTTGTCCTCGTGCCTCTGGATTTCGGGGCAGTTTCCTCCTTTTCTTCCAAATTCGGGGGGGGTTTTTTTTTCCCTCTTTTCTGGATTTTGGGGGGAATTCTTCCCTTTTCTTCCAAATTTTGGGGTTCCCCCCCCCCCCCCTTCTGCATTTTGGGGTGGTTTTTTCCCCTTTTTCTTCCAAATGTTGGGGGAGTTTTTCCCCCCTTCTGAATTTTGAGGTTTTTCCCCCCTTTTCTTCTGAATTTTGGGTTTTTTTCCCCCTTTTCTTCTGAATTTTGAGGTTTTCCCCCCCCTTTTCTTCTGGATTTTGGGGGTTTCCCCCCTTTTCTTCTGAATTTGGGGGGGGGGGTTCCTCCTCTTCTCTTCTGGGGGTGGTTTTTTCCCCCTTTTCTTCTGAATTTTGGGGTTTTTTTCCCCCTTTTCTTCTGAATTTTGAGGGTTTTTTTCCCTTTTCTTCTGAATTTTGGGGTTTTTTTCCTCTTTGCTTCTGGATTTTAAGGTTTTTTTTCCCCGTTTTCTGCTGGATTTTGGGGTGGTTTTTCCCTTTTCTTCTGAATTTTGAGGTTCCCCCCCCTTTTCTTCTGAATTTTGGGGTTTTTTCCCCTTTTCTTCTGAATTTTGAGGTTTCCCCCCCTTTTCTTCTGAATTTTGGGGTTTTTTTCCCCTTTTTCTTCTGAATTTTGAGGTTCCCCCCCCTTTTCTTCTGAATTTTGGGGTTTTTTTCCCCCTTTTCTTCTGAATTTTGGGGTTCCCCCCCCCTTTTCTTCTGAATTTTGGGGTTTTTTTTTCCCCCCTTTTCTTCTGAATTTTGAGGGTTTTTCCCCCCCCCCTTTTCTTCTGAATTTTGGGGTTTTTTCCCCTTTTCTTCTGAATTTTGAGGTTCCCCCCCCCTTTTCTTCTGAATTTTGGGGTTTTTTCCCCTTTTCTTCTGAATTTTGAGGTTTTCCCCCCCCTTTTCTTCTGGATTTTGGGGGTTTCCCCCCTTTTCTTCTGAATTTGGGGGGGGGGGGGTTCCTCCTCTTCTCTTCTGGGGGTGGTTTTTTTCCCTTTTCTTCTGAATTTTGAGGGTTTTTTTCCCCCCTTTTCCTCTGAATTTGGGGGTTTTTTCCCCCCTTTTCTCCTGAATTTTGGGGTTTTTTCCCCCCTTTTCTCCTGAATTTTGGGGTTTTTTCCCCCCTTTTCTTCTGAATTTTGAGGGGGTTTTTTCCCCTTCTCCTTCCAGATTTTGGGGGTATTTCCCCCCTTTTCTTCTGGATTTTGAGGGTTTTTCCCCCCTTTTCTTCTGAATTTTGGGGTTTTTTCCCCCTTTTCTTCTGGATTTTGAGGGTTTTTCCCCCCTTTTCTTCTGAATTTTGGGGTTTTTTCCCCCTTTTCTTCTGGATTTTGAGGGTTTTTCCCCCCTTTTCTTCTGGATTTTGAGGGTTTTCCCCCCCTTTTCTTCTGAATTTTGAGGGTTTTTTTCCCCCCCTTTTCTTCTGAATTTTGAGGGGGTTTTTTTTCCCCCCTTTTCTCTGGATTTTGGGGTGTTTTCCCCCTCTCTGAATTTTGGGGTTTTTTCCCCCCTTTTCTTCTGAATTTTGAGGGTTTTTTTCCCCCCTTTTCCTCTGAATTTGGGGTTTTTTTCCCCCCTTTTCTCCTGAATTTTGGGTTTTTTTCCCCCCTTTTCTTCTGGATTTTGGGGTTTTTTCCCCCCTTTTCTTCTGGATTTTGAGGGTTTTCCCCCCCTTTTCTTCTGAATTTGGTGTGTTTTTTTCCCCCCCTTTTCTTCTGGATTTTGAGGGGGTTTTTTTTCCCCCTTTTCCTCCTGATTTGGGGTTTTTCCCCCTTTTCTTCTGGAATTTTGAGGGTTTTTTCCCCCCCCTCCTTTTTTTCTTCTGAATTTTGGGGTTTTTTCCCCCCTTTCTTCGGATTTTGAGGGTTTTTTCCAATCCAAACCACCCTTTCTCACTCGCCCCAGGGCTGGCCTCCAAAATTACCTTATGTCCGGAGATTGCAGCCACGCCCAAGGAGCCACGAGGGAAAGCTGTGGCTTGCTCTAAAGCTCTCTGGGAACCGCTTGCATTTCCCAACAGACCTTGGGGCTCTGGGCTTTCCTGGAACCTTCAGCCTCAAAACCACCCTTTCTCACTCGCCCCAGGGCTGGCCTCCAAAATTACCTTATGTCCGCAGATTGTGGCCACGCCCAAGGAGCCACGAGGGAAAACTGTGGCTTGCTCTAAAGCTCTCTGGGAACCGCTTGCATTTCCCCTCAGACCCTGCGGCTCCGGGCTTTCCTGGCCCCTTCAGGCTGAAAACAACCCTTTCTCACTCGCCCCAGGGCCTTCCTCAGGAATAGCAAACATCTGGAGATTGCGGCCACGCCCAAGGAGCCACGAGGGAATGCTATGGCTTGCTCTAAAGCTCTCTGGGAACCGCTTGCATTTCCCAACAGACCTTGGGGCTCTGGGCTTTCCTGGCCCCTTCAGCCTCAAACCACCCTTTCTCACTCGCCCCAGGGCTGGCCTCCAAAATTACCTTATGTCCGCAGATTGCTGCCACGCCCAAGGAGCCACGAGGGAAAACTGTGGCTTGCTCTAAAGCTCTCTGGGAACCGCTTGCATTTCCCCTCAGACCCTGCGGCTCCGGGCTTTCCTGGCCCCTTCAGGCTGAAAACAACCCTTTCTCACTCGCCCCAGGGCCTTCCTCAGGAATAGCAAACATCTGGAGATTGCGGCCACGCCCAAGGAGCCACGAGGGAATGCTATGGTTTGCTCTAAAGCTCTCTGGGAACCGCTTGCATTTCCCAACAGACCTTGGGGCTCTGGGCTTTCCTGGCACCTTCAGCCTCCAAACCACCCTTTCTCACTCGCCCCAGGGCTGGCCTCCAAAATTACCTTATGTCCGGAGATTGCAGCCACGCCCAAGGAGCCACGAGGGAAAACTGTGGCTTGCTCTAAAGCTCTCTGGGAACCGCTTGCATTTCCCCTCAGACCCTGCGGCTCCGGGCTTTCCTGGCCCCTTCAGGCTGAAAACAACCCTTTCTCACTCGCCCCAGGGCCTTCCTCAGGAATAGCAAACATCTGGAGATTGCGGCCACGCCCAAGGAGCCACGAGGGAATGCTATGGTTTGCTCTAAAGCTCTCTGGGAACCGCTTGCATTTCCCAACAGACCTTGGGGCTCTGGGCTTTCCTGGACCCTTCAGCCTCCAAACCACCCTTTCTCACTCGCCCCAGGGCTGGCCTCCAAAATTACCTTATGTCCGGAGATTGCAGCCACGCCCAAGGAGCCACGAGGGAAAGCTGTGGCTTGCTCTAAAGCTCTCTGGGAACCGCTTGCATTTCCCAACAGACCTTGGGGCTCTGGGCTTTCCTGGAACCTTCAGCCTCAAAACCACCCTTTCTCACTCGCCCCAGGGCTGGCCTCCAAAATTACCTTATGTCCGCAGATTGCTGGCCACGCCCAAGGAGCCACGAGGGAAAACTGTGGCTTGCTCTAAAAGCTCTCTGGGAACCGCTTGCATTTCCCCTCAGACCCTGCGGCTCCGGGCTTTCCTGGCCCCTTCAGGCTGAAAACCACCCTTTCTCACTCGCCCCAGGGCTGGCCTCCAAAATTACCTTATGTCCGGAGATTGCAGCCACGCCAAAGGAGCCATGAGGGAAAACTGTGGCTTGCTCTAAAGCTCTCTGAGAATCAGCTTGCATTTCCCAACAGACCTTGGGGCTCCGGACTTTCCTGGCCCCTTCAGCCTCAAAACCACCCTTTCTCACTCGCCCCAGGGCTGGCCTCCAAAATTACCCTATGTCTGTCGATAGCTGCCACGCACAAGGAGCCACGAGGGAAAGCTGTGGCTTGCTCTAAAGCTCTCTGGGAACCGCTTGCATTTCCCCTCAGACCATGGGGCTCCGGGCTTTCCTGGCCCCTTCAGCCTCAAAACCACCCTTTCTCACTCGCCCCAGGGCCTTCCTCAGGAATCGCAAACATCTGGAGATTGCGGCCACGCCCAAGGAGCCACGAGGGAAAACTATGACTTGCTCTAAAGTTCTCTGGGAAACGCTTGCATTTCCCCTCAGACCATGGGGCTCCGGGCTTCCTGGCACCTTCAGCCTCAAAACCACCCTTTCTCATTCGCTCCAGGGCCTGCCTCAGGAATCGCAAACATCTGGAGATTGCGGCCACGCCCAAGGAGCCACGAGGGAATGCTATGGCTTGCTGTAAAACTCTCTGGGAACCGCTTGCATTTCCCAACAGACCTTGGGGCTCTGGGCTTTCCTGCCCCTTCAGCCTCAAACCACCCTTTCTCACTCGCCCCAGGGCTGGACTCCAAAATTACCTTATGTCCGCAGATTGTGGCCACGCCCAAGGAGCCATGAGGGAAAACTGTGGCTTGCTCTAAAGCTCTCTGGGAACCGCTTGCATTTCCCCTCAGACCCTGCGGCTCCGGGCTTTCCTGGCCCCTTCAGGCTGAAAACCACCCTTTCTCACTCGCCCCAGGGCCTTCCTTAGGAATAGCAAACATCTGGAGATTGCGGCCACGCCCAAGGAGCCACGAGGGAATGCTATGGTTTGCTCTAAAGCTCTCTGGGAACCGCTTGCATTTCCCAACAGACCTTGGGGCTCTGGGCTTTCCTGGACCCTTCAGCCTCCAAACCACCCTTTCTCACTCGCCCCAGGGCTGGCCTCCAAAATTACCTTATGTCCGGAGATTGCAGCCACGCCCAAGGAGCCACGAGGGAAAGCTGTGGCTTGCTCTAAAGCTCTCTGGGAACCGCTTGCATTTCCCCTCAGACCCTGCGGCTCCGGGCTTTCCTGGCCCCTTCAGGCTGAAAACAACCCTTTCTCACTCGCCCCAGGGCCTTCCTCAGGAATAGCAAACATCTGGAGATTGCGGCCACGCCCAAGGAGCCACGAGGGAATGCTATGGCTTGCTCTAAAGCTCTCTGGGAACCGCTTGCATTTCCCAACAGACCTTGGGGCTCTGGGCTTTCCTGGCCCCTTCAGCCTCCAAACCACCCTTTCTCACTCGCCCCAGGGCTGGCCTCCAAAATTACCTTATGTCCGGAGATTGCAGCCACGCCCAAGGAGCCACGAGGGAAAGCTGTGGCTTGCTCTAAAGCTCTCTGGGAACCGCTTGCATTTCCCAACAGACCTTGGGGCTCTGGGCTTTCCTGGCACCTTCAGCCTCAAAACCACCCTTTCTCACTCGCCCCAGGGCTGGCCTCCAAAATTACCTTATGTCCGCAGATTGTGGCCACGCCCAAGGAGCCACGAGGGAAAACTGTGGCTTGCTCTAAAGCTCTCTGGGAACCGCTTGCATTTCCCCTCAGACCCTGCGGCTCCGGGCTTTCCTGGCCCCTTCAGGCTGAAAACCACCCTTTCTCACTCGCCCCAGGGCCTTCCTCAGGAATAGCAAACATCTGGAGATTGCGGCCACGCCCAAGGAGCCACGAGGGAATGCTATGGCTTGCTCTAAAGCTCTCTGGGAACCGCTTGCATTTCCCAACAGACCTTGGGGCTCTGGGCTTTCCTGGCCCCTTCAGCCTCCAAACCACCCTTTCTCACTCGCCCCAGGGCTGGCCTCCAAAATTACCTTATGTCCGGAGATTGCAGCCACGCCCAAGGAGCCACGAGGGAAAACTGTGGCTTGCTCTAAAGCTCTCTGGGAACCGCTTGCATTTCCCCTCAGACCCTGCGGCTCCGGGCTTTCCTGGCCCCTTCAGGCTGAAAACCACCCTTTCTCACTCGCCCCAGGGCCTTCCTCAGGAATAGCAAACATCTGGAGATTGCGGCCACGCCCAAGGAGCCACGAGGGAATGCTATGGTTTGCTCTAAAGCTCTCTGGGAACCGCTTGCATTTCCCAACAGACCTTGGGGCTCTGGGCTTTCCTGGACCCTTCAGCCTCCAAACCACCCTTTCTCACTCGCCCCAGGGCTGGCCTCCAAAATTACCTTATGTCCGGAGATTGCAGCCACGCCCAAGGAGCCACGAGGGAAAACTGTGGCTTGCTCTAAAGCTCTCTGGGAACCGCTTGCATTTCCCCTCAGACCCTGCGGCTCCGGGCTTTCCTGGCCCCTTCAGGCTGAAAACAACCCTTTCTCACTCGCCCCAGGGCCTTCCTCAGGAATAGCAAACATCTGGAGATTGCGGCCACGCCCAAGGAGCCACGAGGGAATGCTATGGTTTGCTCTAAAGCTCTCTGGGAACCGCTTGCATTTCCCAACAGACCTTGGGGCTCTGGGCTTTCCTGGACCCTTCAGCCTCCAAACCACCCTTTCTCACTCGCCCCAGGGCTGGCCTCCAAAATTACCTTATGTCCGGAGATTGCAGCCACGCCCAAGGAGCCACGAGGGAAAGCTGTGGCTTGCTCTAAAGCTCTCTGGGAACCGCTTGCATTTCCCAACAGACCTTGGGGCTCTGGGCTTTCCTGGAACCTTCAGCCTCAAAACCACCCTTTCTCACTCGCCCCAGGGCCTGCCTCAGGAATAGCAACATCTGGAGATTGCGGCCACGCCCAAGGAGCCACGAGGGAATGCTATGGCTTGCTCTAAAGCTCTCTGGGAACCGCTTGCATTTCCCAACAGACCTTGGGGCTCTGGGCTTTCCTGGCCCCTTCAGCCTCAAAACCACCCTTTCTCACTCGCCCCAGGGCTGGCCTCCAAAATTACCTTATGTCCGGAGATTGCAGCCACGCCCAAGGAGCCACGAGGGAAAACTGTGGCTTGCTCTAAAGCTCTCTGGGAACCGCTTGCATTTCCCAACAGACCTTGGGGCTCCGGGCTTTCCTGGCCCCTTCAGCCTCAAAACCACCCTTTCTCACTCGCCCCAGGGCTGGCCTCCAAAATTACCCTATGTCTGTCGATTAGCTGCCACGCACAAGGAGCCACGAGGGAAAGCTGTGGCTTGCTCTAAAGCTCTCTGGGAACCGCTTGCATTTCCCCTCAGACCATGGGGCTCCGGGCTTTCCTGGCCCCTTCAGCCTCAAAACCAGCCTTTCTCACTCGCACCAGGGCCTTCCTCAGGAATCGCAAACATCTGGAGATTGCGGCCACGCCCAAGGAGCCACGAGGGAAAACTATGACTTGCTCTAAAGTTCTCTGGGAAACGCTTGCATTTCCCCTCAGACCATGGGGCTCCGGGCTTCCTGGCACCTTCAGCCTCAAAACCACCCTTTCTCATTCGCTCCAGGGCCTGCCTCAGGAATCGCAAACATCTGGAGATTGCGGCCACGCCCAAGGAGCCACGAGGGAATGCTATGGCTTGCTGTAAAACTCTCTGGGAACCGCTTGCATTTCCCAACAGACCTTGGGGCTCTGGGCTTTCCTGCCCCTTCAGCCTCAAACCCACCCTTTCTCACTCGCCCCAGGGCTGGACTCCAAAATTACCTTATGTCCGCAGATTGTGGCCACGCCCAAGGAGCCATGAGGGAAAACTGTGGCTTGCTCTAAAGCTCTCTGGGAACCGCTTGCATTTCCCCTCAGACCCTGCGGCTCCGGGCTTTCCTGGCCCCTTCAGGCTGAAAACCACCCTTTCTCACTCGCCCCAGGGCCTTCCTTAGGAATAGCAAACATCTGGAGATTGCGGCCACGCCCAAGGAGCCACGAGGGAATGCTATGGTTTGCTCTAAAGCTCTCTGGGAACCGCTTGCATTTCCCAACAGACCTTGGGGCTCTGGGCTTTCCTGGCCCCTTCAGCCTCCAAACCACCCTTTCTCACTCGCCCCAGGGCTGGCCTCCAAAATTACCTTATGTCCGGAGATTGCAGCCACGCCCAAGGAGCCACGAGGGGAAAGCTGTGGCTTGCTCTAAAGCTCTCTGGGAACCGCTTGCATTTCCCCTCAGACCCTGCGGCTCCGGGCTTTCCTGGCCCCTTCAGGCTGAAAACAACCCTTTCTCACTCGCCCCAGGGCCTTCCTCAGGAATAGCAAACATCTGGAGATTGCGGCCACGCCCAAGGAGCCACGAGGGAATGCTATGGCTTGCTCTAAAGCTCTCTGGGAACCGCTTGCATTTCCCAACAGACCTTGGGGCTCTGGGCTTTCCTGGACCCTTCAGCCTCAAAACCACCCTTTCTCACTCGCCCCAGGGCTGGCCTCCAAAATTACCTTATGTCCGGAGATTGCAGCCACGCCCAAGGAGCCACGAGGGAAAAGCTGTGGCTTGCTCTAAAGCTCTCTGGGAACCGCTTGCATTTCCCCTCAGACCCTGCGGCTCCGGGCTTTCCTGGCCCCTTCAGGCTGAAAACCACCCTTTCTCACTCGCCCCAGGGCCTTCCTCAGGAATAGCAAACATCTGGAGATTGCGGCCACGCCCAAGGAGCCACGAGGGAATGCTATGGTTTGCTCTAAAGCTCTCTGGGAACCGCTTGCATTTCCCAACAGACCTTGGGGCTCTGGGCTTTCCTGGACCCTTCAGCCTCCAAACCACCCTTTCTCACTCGCCCCAGGGCTGGCCTCCAAAATTACCTTATGTCCGGAGATTGCGGCCACGCCCAAGGAGCCACGAGGGAAAGCTGTGGCTTGCTCTAAAGCTCTCTGGGAACCGCTTGCATTTCCCAACAGACCTTGGGGCTCCTGACTTTCCTGGCCCCTTCAGCCTCAAAACCACCCTTTCTCACTCGCCCCAGGGCTGGCCTCCAAAATTACCTTATGTCCGCAGATTGTGGCCACGCCCAAGGAGCCACGAGGGAAAACTGTGGCTTGCTCTAAAGCTCTCTGGGAACCGCTTGCATTTCCCCTCAGACCCTGCGGCTCCGGGCTTTCCTGGCCCCTTCAGGCTGAAAACCACCCTTTCTCACTCGCCCCAGGGCCTTCCTCAGGAATAGCAAACATCTGGAGATTGCGGCCACGCCCAAGGAGCCACGAGGGAATGCTATGGTTTGCTCTAAAGCTCTCTGGGAACCGCTTGCATTTCCCAACAGACCTTGGGGCTCTGGGCTTTCCTGGCCCCTTCAGCCTCCAAACCACCCTTTCTCACTCGCCCCAGGGCTGGCCTCCAAAATTACCTTATGTCCGCAGATTGCAGCCACGCCCAAGGAGCCACGAGGGAAAACTGTGGCTTGCTCTAAAGCTCTCTGGGAACCGCTTGCATTTCCCCTCAGACCCTGCGGCTCCGGGCTTTCCTGGCCCCTTCAGGCTGAAAACAACCCTTTCTCACTCGCCCCAGGGCCTTCCTCAGGAATAGCAAACATCTGGAGATTGCGGCCACGCCCAAGGAGCCACGAGGGAATGCTATGGTTTGCTCTAAAGCTCTCTGGGAACCGCTTGCATTTCCCAACAGACCTTGGGGCTCTGGGCTTTCCTGGCCCCTTCAGCCTCCAAACCACCCTTTCTCACTCGCCCCAGGGCTGGCCTCCAAAATTACCTTATGTCCGGAGATTGCAGCCACGCCCAAGGAGCCACGAGGGAAAACTGTGGCTTGCTCTAAAGCTCTCTGGGAACCGCTTGCATTTCCCCTCAGACCCTGCGGCTCCGGGCTTTCCTGGCCCCTTCAGGCTGAAAACAACCCTTTCTCACTCGCCCCAGGGCCTTCCTCAGGAATAGCAAACATCTGGAGATTGCGGCCACGCCCAAGGAGCCACGAGGGAATGCTATGGTTTGCTCTAAAGCTCTCTGGGAACCGCTTGCATTTCCCAACAGACCTTGGGGCTCTGGGCTTTCCTGGACCCTTCAGCCTCCAAACCACCCTTTCTCACTCGCCCCAGGGCTGGCCTCCAAAATTACCTTATGTCCGGAGATTGCAGCCACGCCCAAGGAGCCACGAGGGAAAGCTGTGGCTTGCTCTAAAGCTCTCTGGGAACCGCTTGCATTTCCCAACAGACCTTGGGGCTCTGGGCTTTCCTGGAACCTTCAGCCTCAAAACCACCCTTTCTCACTCGCCCCAGGGCTGGCCTCCAAAATTACCTTATGTCCGCAGATTGTGGCCACGCCCAAGGAGCCACGAGGGAAAACTGTGGCTTGCTCTAAAGCTCTCTGGGAACCGCTTGCATTTCCCCTCAGACCCTGCGGCTCCGGGCTTTCCTGGCCCCTTCAGGCTGAAAACCACCCTTTCTCACTCGCCCCAGGGCTGGCCTCCAAAATTACCTTATGTCCGGAGATTGCAGCCACGCCCAAGGAGCCACGAGGGAAAGCTGTGGCTTGCTCTAAAGCTCTCTGGGAACCGCTTGCATTTCCCAACAGACCTTGGGGCTCTGGGCTTTCCTGGACCCTTCAGCCTCAAAACCACCCTTTCTCACTCGCCCCAGGGCTGGCCTCCAAAATTACCCTATGTCTGTCGATAGCTGCCACGCACAAGGAGCCACGAGGGAAAGCTGTGGCTTGCTCTAAAGCTCTCTGGGAACCGCTTGCATTTCCCCTCAGACCATGGGGCTCCGGGCTTTCCTGGCCCCTTCAGCCTCAAAACCAGCCTTTCTCACTCGCACCAGGGCCTTCCTCAGGAATCGCAAACATCTGGAGATTGCGGCCACGCCCAAGGAGCCACGAGGGAAAACTATGACTTGCTCTAAAGTTCTCTGGGAAACGCTTGCATTTCCCCTCAGACCATGGGGCTCCGGGCTTCCTGGCACCTTCAGCCTCAAAACCACCCTTTCTCATTCGCTCCAGGGCCTGCCTCAGGAATCGCAAACATCTGGAGATTGCGGCCACGCCCAAGGAGCCACGAGGGAATGCTATGGCTTGCTGTAAAACTCTCTGGGAACCGCTTGCATTTCCCAACAGACCTTGGGGCTCCGGGCTTTCCTGCCCCTTCAGCCTCAAACCCACCCTTTCTCACTCGCCCCAGGGCTGGACTCCAAAATTACCTTATGTCCGCAGATTGTGGCCACGCCCAAGGAGCCATGAGGGAAAACTGTGGCTTGCTCTAAAGCTCTCTGGGAACCGCTTGCATTTCCCCTCAGACCCTGCGGCTCCGGGCTTTCCTGGCCCCTTCAGGCTGAAAACCACCCTTTCTCACTCGCCCCAGGGCCTTCCTTAGGAATAGCAAACATCTGGAGATTGCGGCCACGCCCAAGGAGCCACGAGGGAATGCTATGGTTTGCTCTAAAGCTCTCTGGGAACCGCTTGCATTTCCCAACAGACCTTGGGGCTCTGGGCTTTCCTGGCACCTTCAGCCTCCAAACCACCCTTTCTCACTCGCCCCAGGGCTGGCCTCCAAAATTACCTTATGTCCGGAGATTGCAGCCACGCCCAAGGAGCCACGAGGGAAAGCTGTGGCTTGCTCTAAAGCTCTCTGGGAACCGCTTGCATTTCCCCTCAGACCCTGCGGCTCCGGGCTTTCCTGGCCCCTTCAGGCTGAAAACAACCCTTTCTCACTCGCCCCAGGGCCTTCCTCAGGAATAGCAAACATCTGGAGATTGCGGCCACGCCCAAGGAGCCACGAGGGAATGCTATGGTTTGCTCTAAAGCTCTCTGGGAACCGCTTGCATTTCCCAACAGACCTTGGGGCTCTGGGCTTTCCTGGACCCTTCAGCCTCCAAACCACCCTTTCTCACTCGCCCCAGGGCTGGCCTCCAAAATTACCTTATGTCCGGAGATTGCAGCCACGCCCAAGGAGCCACGAGGGAAAGCTGTGGCTTGCTCTAAAGCTTTTAAACGCTGCATCCAACAGACTTGGTCTTGTTCTCCGTAACCTCTCGCTCCAAACCCCTTCATGCCCATTTCGTCTCAAACATTTACTATTCTTCATATTTTTCCCTCCTTCTTCACGCTCCTATCCCACCTTTTTTTTCCCCCCTCTTTTACCTCTCCTT
>CANTUZ010000027.1:5652014-5669755 GCA_947846985.1 Fratercula arctica
TGACCCCAATCTTCATCCCCCCCTGCACCCTCCTCATCCTCCCCCCCCCAAAACGACCCCCGTTCCTGCATCCCCCCCCCCCAATAACCCCCCCCAATAATATCCCCCCCCCCAAATAACCTCATCCTGCCCCCCCGGACCCCAATCTTACATCCCCCCCCCCAAATAACCCCATCCTGCATCATCCCCCCCGCCATCAGCATCATCATCCCCCCCCCCCCCAAAAACGCCCCGTTCCTGCATCCCCCCCCCAATAATATCCCCCCCCCCCAAAATAACCTCATCCCGCCCCCCCAGGACCCGAATTCCCCCCCCCCGGACCCCCATCCTACACCCCCCCCCCCAAAACGACCCCCATCTACGTGTCCCCCCCCCAAATGACCCCCATCCTGCATCATCCCCCCCCCATCAGCATCCTCATCCTCCCCCCCCCAATATCCCCCGTTCCTGCATCCCCCCCCCCCAAATAACCCCCCCCAATAATATCCCCCCCCCCCAATAACCTCATCCTGCCCCCCCGGACCCCAATCTTACATCCCCCCCCCCAAATAACCCCCATCCTGCATCATCCCCCCCCCGCCATCCTCATCCTCATCCTCCCCCCCCAAAACGCCCCGTTCCTGCATCCCCCCCAGTAAACCCCCCCCCCAATAATATTCCCCCCCCCCCCCCAAAATAACCTCATCCCGCCCCCCCCCGACCCCAATCCCCCCCCGGACCCCCATCCTACACCCCCCCCCCCAAAACGACCCCCATCTACGTGTCCCCCCCCCAAATAACCCCCATCCTGCATCATCCCCCCCCCCCCGCCATCAGCATCCTCATCCTCATCCTCCCCCCCCAGTATCCCCCGTTCCTGCATCCCCCCCAGTAAACCCCCCCCCCCGATAATATCCCCCCCCCCAAATAACCTCATCCTGCCCCCCCGGATCCCAATCCTACACCCCCCCCCCGAAACGACCCCCATCTACGTGTCCCCCCCCCCCCAAATAACCCCCATCCTGCATCATCCCCCCCCCCCCCCCGCCATCAGCATCCTCATCGTCATCCTCCCCCCCAGAATCCCCCCCCCGTGCCCCCCCCCCCCGGTTGTCGGGTCCCTCCCCGTCCCCCCCGTCCCCCCCGCGGTACCTGCCCCGGGCTGTGGCGATCCCCGGCCCCCGCCGCTCCCGCAGCGGCCCGCAGCTCCCGCCCCCGCGCGCGCGCCGCCGGCCCCGCCCCGCCCCCACCCAACCCCCCCCCCTTCCCCCCCCCCGTCACCCATCACCCATCACCCAACCCCCCCCCAGCGGGCGCGAGCACCGCGGCCCACAGAGACCCACAAAGACCCATAGACCCATAGGGACCCCATAGAGACCCACAGAGACCCATAGACCCATAGGGACCCCATAGAGACCCATAGAGACCCATAGAGACCCACAGAGACCCATAGAGACCCACAGAGACCCATAGACCCATAGGGACCCCATAGAGACCCACAGAGACCCATAGACCCATAGGGACCCATAGAGACCCCATAGAGACCCATAGACCCATAGGGACCCATAGACACCCCACAGAGACCCACAGAGACCCACAGAGACCCATAGACCCATAGGGACCCCATAGAGACCCCATAGAGACCCATAGACCCATAGACCCATAGGGACCCCATAGAGACCCATAGAGACCCATAGACCCATAGAGACCCATAGACCCATAGACCCATAGGGACCCCATAGAGACCCCATAGAGACCCATAGACCCATAGAGACCCATAGACCCATAGGGACCCCATAGAGACCCATAGACCCACAGAGACCCATAGAGACCCCATAGAGACCCACAGAGACCCATAGACCCATAGGGACCCCATAGAGACCCCATAGAGACCCACAGAGACCCATAGACCCATAGGGACCCATAGAGACCCCATAGAGACCCATAGACCCACAGAGACCCCATAGAGACCCATAGACCCATAGGGACCCCATAGAGACCCCATAGAGACCCATAGACCCATAGGGACCCATAGAGACCCCATAGAGACCCATAGAGACCCATAGAGACCCATAGAGACCCCATAGAGACCCATAGACCCACAGAGACCCCATAGAGACCCATAGACACATAGAGACCCCATAGAGACCCCATAGAGACCCCATAGAGACCCACAGAGACCCATAGACCCATAGGGACCCCATAGAGACCCATAGGACCCATAGAGACCCATAGAGACCCATAGACCCATAGGGACCCCATAGAGACCCATAGAGACCCATAGAGCCCCACAGAGACCCATAGACCCATAGGGACCCATAGACACCCCACAGAGACCCACAGAGACCCACAAAGACCCATAGACCCATAGGGACCCCATAGAGACCCATAGAGACCCATAGACCCACAGAGACCCATAGACCCATAGGGACCCCATAGAGACCCATAGACCCACAGAGACCCCATAGAGACCCCATAGAGACCCACAGAGACCCATAGACCCATAGAGACCCATAGAGACCCACAGAGACCCACAGATACCCATAGACCCATAGGGACCCCATAGAGACCCACAGAGACCCATAGACCCATAGGGACCCATAGACACCCCATAGAGACCCACAGAGACCCATAGACCCACAGAGACCCCATAGAGACCCCATAGAGACCCATAGGGACCCCATAGAGACCCATAGATCCACAGAGACCCCATAGAGACATAGACCTATACGGACCCATAGAAACCCATAGACCCATAGGGACCCCATAGAGACCCATAGACCCATAGAGACCCCATAGAGACCCATAGGGACCCCATAGGGACCCATAGAGACCCAATAGAGACCCATAGATCCACAGAGACCCCATAGAGACATAGACCTATAGGGACCCATAGAAACCCATAGACCCATAGAGACCCCATAGAGACCCATAGACCCATAGAGACCCCATAGAGACCCATAGGGACCCCATAGAGACCCATAGAGACCCCATAGAGACCCCATAGAGACCCATAGACCCACAGAGACCCATAGGGACCCCATAGAGACCCCATAGAGACCCATAGACCCCATAGAGACCCATAGAGACCCCATAGAGACCCATAGACCCATAGAGACCCATAGAGACCCCATAGAGAGAGACCCATAGAGACCCCATAGACCCATAGGGACCCATAGACACCCCATAGAGACCCACAGACACCCCATAGAGACCCCATAGAGACCCACAGAGACCCCTCAGACACCCTAGAGATGCCCCATAGGGAGCCCCAGCCCCAGCCCCACAGATACCCCACAGACTCGGACAAGTGGACACAGTTTATTCCCACACTGCCCCCCACCCCCCACCCCCCACATGGGACCCAGGCGTCTGGGCCCCACACGTCGTGTGTCCCCCCCCCACCACGGCCCCCCCCCCAAAAAGGGACCCAGGCGTCCGGGTGCTGCCCCACGGCGTGCGGGGGGGGGGGGGGCGGTCCTGGGGTCGGGGGGAGCCTCGGGGACCCTGCGGAAAGTGGGGGGCAGAGTGAACCCCCGCGTCTGCGACCCCCAAGTGAGGGGACCCGGGTGTCCGAGACCCCCAAGTGAGGGGACGCAGGTGTCTGAGACCCCCAAGTGAGGGACCCGGGTGTCTGCGACCCCCAAGTGAGGGGACACAGGTGTCTGAGACCCCCAAGTGAGGGGACCCGGGTGTCCGAGACCCCCAAGTGAGGGGACACAGGTGTCTGAGACCCCCAAGTGAGGGACCCGGGTGTCCGCGACCCCCAAGTTGTGGGTCCCCCATCACCTGTCTACAGGTGGGTGTCGAAAACCCCGTCCTCCGGCTCCTGCAGCTCCTCAGGGGTCTCTGGGGGGGGGGACATGGGGGGGGGGGGGGTTGGTTGGGGGGCACGGACACCCCGGGACCCCCATGCTGTGGGTCTGGGGGGGGAAATGGGGGGTTTGGGGGTCCCAGGGGGGAGTTGGGGCGTCGCAGGGATCTGGGGGGGGGAGGTTCCAGGGAGGTCCTGGGGGTTTGGGGGTCCCGGGGTGCTGTGGGTCTGGGGGGGGTGGGGGGTGTCGGGGGGGTCCGGGGGGGGGGGTGTCTCTGGGGGGGGTTGAGGGGGTCTATGGGGGTCTCTGTGGGGGGTCTTGGGTTGTCGGGGGGGTGCAGGGGGGGGTCTATAGGGGGTGTCGGGGGGGTCTCTGGGGGTTTGGGGGTGTTGGAGGTTCTGGGGGTCTCTGGGGGGGTCTCTGGGGGGGGTGTCTCGGGGGGGGTCTGGGGGGGCTCTATGGGGGTCTTGGGGGGGGGTCTCTGGGGGGGGTGTCGGGGGGTTTTGGGGGGTCTATGGGGGGGTCTCTGGGGGGAGTCTGGGGGGCTCTATGGGGGTGTCGGGGGGGTCTCTGGGGGGGTGTCGGGGGGGTTTGGGGGTCTATGGGGGGGGGTCTCTGGGGGGGGGGTCTGGGGGGCTCTATGGGGGTCTCGGGGGGGGTCTCTGGGGGGGTGTGGGGGGGGGTCCCACCTGTGGGGCGGCCCCGGGGGAGGGCGCAGCTGAAGGCGCGGGGCCGGGGGGGGGATGGCGGGGGGGGGCCCGGGGGGGGGGTCGTGGGCGACGCTCTGGGACCGACGGCGACACTCGAGACGGAGCCGCTCGGCGCAGGGGGGGTGACAGCGCAGCCCACAGCCTGGGGGGGCACGGAGACCCCCAGAGACCCCCCCAGGGCACCTGAGACACCCCCCCCCGGGCACCCACACACCCCCATGGCCCCCCCCCACGGCACCCGTAACCCCCCCATTTCACCCAGAGACCCTCCCAGCACCCATAGACACCCCCCGACCCCCCCCAAGACCCCATAGACACCCCCCCCCCCCCCCCCCGGGACCCATAGACCCCCCCGTGGCACCCAGAGACCCCCCCCAGGACCCCCATAGCCCCCCCCCGGGACCCATAACCCCCCCAGAGCACCCAGAGACCCCCCCCCCAAGGCACCTGAGACCCCCCCCCCCGGGCACCCAGAGACACACCCCCCCCCCCCAGGACCCCCCCCGTGACCCCCATAGACCCCCCCCCGCACCCATAGAGCCCCCCAGGGCACCCAGAGACCCCCCCCCAGGACCCCCAGAGACCCCCCCAGGACCCATAGCCCCCCCGGGACCCGCAGAGACCCCCCCAGGACCCATAGAGCCCCCCAGGGCACCCAGAGACCCCCCCCCCAGGACCCCCAGAGACCCCCCCCAGGACCCATAGCCACCCCGGGACCCGCATAGAGCCCCCCCACGGACCCATAGAGCCCCCCAGGGCACCCATAGAGCCCCCCCCCAGGACCCCCAGAGACCCCCCCCAGGACCCATAGCCCCCCCCCGGGACCCCCAGAGACCCCCCCAGGACCCATAGCCCCCCCGGGACCCCCAGAGACCCCCCCAGGACCCATAGCCCCCCCCCGGGACCCCCAGAGACACCCCCCCCGCACCCATAGCCCCCCCCGGGACCCCCAAGAGACCCCCCCCGCACCCATAGCCCCCCCCCGGGACCCCCCCACTCACTGCAGCACTTCAGCGCCTGTTTGTGGAGCCCCAAAATCTGGGGGGGGGGGGGGGGAGGGGGGGGGTCGTGGTGAGGCGGGGGGGGGTGTCCTCGTGCAAGGGGTCCCCTCCTCGTGCACGGGCCCCCCCCCCCCCCCCCCCCCCGTGCACAACGCTCGTGCGAAGCCAGCCCGGGCGTGCGGGGGGGGCGCAGTCGTGCAAGTCTCGTGCAGTCCTCGTGCGAGCCCCGCCCCCGCCGCGCCCCCCCCGCGCCCCCCCATCCCCCCCCGTGCCCCCCGCCCCCCCGCCCCCCCCCATGTCCCCGTGCCCATCCGTGGTCCCCCGTCCCCCCCCCCCCCCGTGTCCCCCCGTGTCCCACCCCGCCCCCCCGCCCCCCCCGTGTCCCCCCGTGCCCCCCCCGTGCCCCTGTGTCCCCCCGCCCGCCCACCCCCCCGTGCCCCCCCCGTGTCCCCCGTCCCCCCCTGTCCCCCCCCGCGCCCCCCCCGTGTCCCCGTCCCCCCCCGTGTCCCCGTGTCCCCCCGTGCCCCCCCGTGTGCCCTGTCCCCCCCCGCCCCCCCACTCCCCCCGTGCCCCCCCGCGCCCCCTCGCGCCCCCCCGTGTCCCTCCGTGTCCCCGTGCCCCCCCGTGTCCCCCCCCCGTGCCCCCCCGTGTCCCCGTCCCCCCCACACCCCCCCACGCCCGCCCCTGTCCCCCCCGCGCCCCCTGTGCCCCCCTGCCCCCCCGCGCCCCCCCGTGCCCCCCCCGTCCCCCCCGCGCCCCCCCCGTGTCCCCCCCGTCCCCCCCGCGCCCCCCCGTGTCCCCCCCGCCCCCCCGCGCCCCCCCGTGTTCCTCCCCCTCCCTCCCACTCCCCCGTGCCCCCCCGTGCCCCTGTGTCCCCCCCGCGCCCCCCCGTGTTCCCGTGTCCCCCCGTGTCCCCCCCCGTGTCCCCCCGTGCCCCCCCACGCCCCCCCTCGCCCCCCCACGCCCCCCGTGTCCCCCCGCCCCCCCGCGCCCCCCCGCACCAGGCGGCCGCAGTGTGCGCAGGGCGCCGGGCGCCGGGCGCTGCTGGGCTGGAAGCGGTGGGGGGGGCCGGGGGGGGCCCCTGGCTGCAGCGCAGGAAATAGGCCAGGACCTGCCCCCGGCTCAGCCCCCCCGCCCTGCCCCGCGCGGGGGGGTCAGGGGGGGCCAACGCCTGCCCCCCCCCCCCCCCCCCCGCCCATCCCTGCCCCACACATGGGGGTCGGGGGGGGCAAAGCCATGGGCCCCCCCCGGGGTTTCGGGGGGGGGGTGTCTCTGTGGGGGGGTCTGTGGGGGGGCCCGGGGGGGGTTGTCGGGGGGTCTGTGGGGGGGGTCCGTGAGGGGGGGGTCCCTGGTGGGGTCCGTGGGGGGGTCTGGGGGGGGCCCGGGGGGGTTGTCGGGGGGGTGTGGGGGGGTGTCCGTGGGGGGTCCCTGGGAGGGTCCGTGGGGGGGGTCTGGGGGGGGGCCCCGGGGGGGTGCCGGGGGGGGGTGTCCGTGGGGGGGTTCAGCGGGGGGTCCGGGGGGGGTCCCTGTGGAGGTCCTTGGGGGGGTCCCTGGGGGGGGCCCGGGAGGAGTCCGTGGGGGATGTCCGTGGGGGGGTCTGGGGGGGGGGGTCCGTGGGGGGGGGGGATCCCTGGGGGGGGTCCGTGGAGGGGTCCGTGGGGGGTCCGGGGGTCCCTGGGGGGTGTCTCTGGGGGGGAGTCCGTGGGAGGGTCTGGGGGGGGGTCCGTGGGGGTGGTCCCTGGGGGGTCCGTGGGGGGGGGTCCGTGGGGGGTCTGTGGGGGGGTCCGGGGGTCCCTGGGGGGGGTCCCTGGGGGGGGGGTCCGTGGGGAGTCCGGGGGGCCCTGGGGGGGGTGTCCGGGGGTGTCCGGGGGGTCCCTGGGGGGGGTGCCCGGGGGGGTCCGGGGGGGCCCTGGGGGGGGGTCCCTGGGGGGGGGGGTCCGGGGGGGCCCGCACCGGTCCGTGTCCAGCTCCCCGAACTCCTCCCGCAGGTGCGGGAAGTTTTCCCGCAGGATCCCGAATTCCTCCCGCGAGATGCGCCCGTCCCCGTCCACGTCACACTGCCGGAACGCCCACTGCCCCCCCGGGACCCCCCCGTGAGCACCCCCCGGGACCCACCGACCCCCCCCGGGACCCCCCCGGGAGCACCCCCCCGGGACCCACCGACCCCCCCCGGGACCCCCCCGGGAGCACCCCCCCGGGACCCACCGACCCCCCCCGGGACCCCCCCGTGAGCACCCCCCGGGACCCACCGACCCCCCCCCGGGACCCCCCCCCCCCATAAACACCCCCCTCGGCACCCACCGACCCCCCCCCGGGACCCCCCCGTGAGCACCCCCCCGGGACCCCCCCCCATAAACACCCCCCCGGGAGCACCCCCCGGGACCCCCATAAACACCCCCCCGGGACCCCCGTAAAGACCCCCCCCCCATAAACACCCCCCCGGGACCCCCCCCCCCCCCCCCCCCCATAAAACACCCCCCTCGGCACCCACCGACCCCCCCCCGGGACCCCCCCGTGAGCACCCCCCGGGACCCCCCGCCCCCCCCCGGGCCCCCCCCGTGAGCACCCCCCCGGGACCCCCCCCCCATAAACACCCCCCCGGGAGCACCCCCCCGGGACCCCCATAAACACCCCCCCGGGACCCCCCCCCATAAACACCCCCCCGGGACCCCCCCCCCCCCCCATAAACACCCCCCTCGGCACCCACCCGACCCCCCCCCCCCCCATAAACACCCCCCTCGGCACCCACCGACCCCCCCCGGGACCCCCCCGTGAGCACCCCCCCATAAACACCCCCCCATAAACACCCCCCCGGGACCCACCGACCCCCCCCCGGGACCCCCCCCGTGAGCACCCCCCCGGGAGCCCCCCATAAACCCCCCCCCGGGACCCACCGACCCCCCCGGGACCCCCGTAAACCCCCCCCCCCGGCACCCACTGACCCCCCCCCCCGGGGCCCACCGACACCCAGACCCTCCCGGGACCCCCAAAGAACCCCCCCTCCCCCAGACCCCCCCCCAGGGACCCCGAAACCCCCCGAGACCCCCCCGTGACCCCCCCCGGGAACCCCAAGATCCCCCTATGAGACCCCCAGCCCCCCCCCAGATGACCCCTGACCCCCCCGAGACCCCCCCGTTCCCTCCCACCTGAGACCCCCGAAGACCCCCCCATGAGACCCCCCCCCCAGACCCCCCCGGACCCCCCCGAGGCCCCCAAAGACCCCCCCGTGACCCCCCCAGACCCCCCCGATGACCCCTGACCCCCCGGGACCCCCCCCCCCCCGCTGCCCCCCCCCCGGGAACCCCCAGACCCGCCCCGTTCCCCCCCGATACCCCCCGTGACCCCCCCCGTGACCCCCCCCGTGACCCCCCCCCGCTGACCCCTGACCCCCCCCCACCTCCACGAGCCGCTCCAGCTGCGCGCGCAGGCGGGCGGGGTCGGGGCGGGGGGGGTCGGGCAGCACCAGCTCCTCCGTGGGGCCGGGGGGGGCAGCGCCGGGGGGGCCCCGCCTGGGGGGGGGGGGGGTTAAATTGGGGGGGGGGGGATTTGTGCCCCCCCCGTGCCCACACCCCCCATATCCCCCCGTTTGTCCCCCCTGTGTCACACTCCTTGTCCCCCCCCCGCTTCCCCCCCCGCTCCCCCCCCCATATCCCCCCGTGACCCCCCCCGTGACCCTCCCGTGACCCCCCCGCCCCACCCATTGCCCCCCCCCGCTTCCCCCCCGCTCCCCCCCCATACCCCCCCCATGACCCCCCCCGCCCCACCCATTGCCCCCCCCTCGCTTCCCCCCCGTGACCCCCCCATATCCCCCCGTGACCCCCCCCCCGCACCACCCATTGCCCCCCCCCCGCTTCCCCCCCCGTGACCCCCCCCGCTCCCCCCCCATATTCCCCCGTGACCCCCCCGTCCCACCCATTGCCCCCCCCCGCCCCCCCGTGACCCCCCACGTGATCCCCCCCGGGTCACACCCACTGCCCCCCCCGCTTCCCCCCCCGCTTCCCCCCCGCTCCCCCCCCCATACCCCCCCATGACCCCCCCCGCCCCACCCATTGCCCCCCCCCGCTTCCCCCCCCGCTCCCCCCCCATATCCCCCCGTGACCCCCCCGCCCCACCCATTGCCCCCCCCCCCGCTTCCCCCCCGTGACCCCCCCGGCCCCCCCGTGCCCCCCCCACGTGCTCACGGCGGGGCGGGGCTGCCGGGGCTCGCGCTGCAGCGAGAGCTGATAGAGCTGCTCCTCCGAGAGCCCCAGCGCCAGCGAGGCCTGGGGGGGCGGGGGGGGTCAGGGGGGGTCCCAGGGGTCGGGGGGGTCAGGGGGGGTCGGGGGGGTTTGGGGGGTCCCAGGGGGCGGGGGGGGACAGGGGGGGTTTGGGGGTCCCAGGGGGTCGGGGGTCCCAGGGGTCGGGGGGGGCGGGGGGGGACAGGGGGGTTTGGGGGGTCCCAGGGGTCGGGGGGGTCCCAGGAGTCGGGGGGGGACAGGGGGGGTTTGGGGGTCCCAGGGGTCGGGGGTCCCAGGGGTCGGGGGGGGCGGGGGGGGACAGGGGGGGTTTGGGGGTCCCAGGGGTCGGGGGGGTCAGGGGGGGTCAGGGGGGTCCCAGGGGTCGGGGGGGGCGGGGGGGTCAGGGGGGGTTTGGGGTCCCAGGGGTCGGGGGTCCCAGGGGTCAGGGGGGGTCAGGGGGGGTCCCAGGGGTCGGGGGGGTCAGGGGGGTCGGGGGGGTTTGGGGGGGTCCCAGGGGGCGGGGGGGTCCCAGGAGTCGGGGGGGGACAGGGGGGGTCCCAGGGGTCGGGGGGGTCAGGGGGGGTCGGGGGGTTTGGGGGTCCCAGGGGTCGGGGGTCCCAGGGGTCAGGGGGGTCCCCAGGGGTCGGGGGGGGAGGGGGGGACAGGGGGATTTTGGGGGTCCCAGGGGGCGGGGGGGGGTCAGGGGGGGTCAGGGGGGGTCCCAGGGGTCGGGGGGGTCAGGGGGGGGTCGGGGGGGTTTGGGGGTCCCAGGGGTCGGGGGTCCCAGGGGTCAGGGGGGGTCAGGGGGGGTCCCAGGGGTCGGGGGGGGGCGGGGGGGTCAGGGGGGGTCCCAGGAGTCGGGGGGGGACAGGGGGGGTTTGGGGATCCCAGGGGGGCGGGGGGGGGGGCGTCAGGGGGGGTCCCGGGGTCAGGGGGGGCCGGGGGTTCGGGGGGGTAAGGGGGGGTCAGGGGTGGTCCCAGGGGTTGGGGGGGTCGGGGGGGGACAGGGGGGGTTTGGGGGTCCCGGGGGGGGGGGGGCACGGGGGGGACAGGGGGGTCGCGGGGCTGGGGGGGGCTGGGGGGGCCGGGGATCTGGGGGGTCCCGGGGTCAGGGGGGGTTTGGGGCTCCCGGGGGTCGGGGGGTCAGGGGGGTCGGGGGGGGGGCCGGGGGGGGGTTGGGGGTCCCGGGGGGTCAGTGGGGGGGTTTTGGGGGGGGCTGGGACACCTGGGGGGGTTCGGGGGGGGTTGGGGTCGGGGGGGGGGTATTTGAGGGGGGGTCGCTCACCCTGAGGAGCGGCAGGAGGCCGAGGTGGGCGGGCAGGGGGGGGCTCTGCCCCCCCGCCCCCCCCCCGCCGCCAGCAGCCCCCCCCAGGATGGCGAAGCGCTGGCGGAGCTTGGCGGGGTGGGGGCGCGCGGGGCCCCCCCAGTCGGGCAGCGCCCGCCTCCAGCGCCAGCAGGTCCCGCAGGTGAACCCCCAGCGCCGGCAGGCGGAACCCCCCCCCCGCCCCCCCCCAGCAGCCCCCGGTAAGCCCGGAAATTGGGACCCCCCCACACGGCCCCCGACAGCCGCGACCACAGCTGGGGGGCGGGGGGGGGGATGGGGGGGAATAGGGAGTGGGGGGGCGGGGGGGGAATGGGGGGGGTTATGGGGGGGGAATAGGGAGTGGGGGGCGGGGGGGGAATGGGGGGGGTTATGGGGGGGGGAATAGGGAGTGGGGGGGCGGGGGGGGAATGGGGGGGATATGGGGGGAGTATGGGGGGGGAATAGGGAGTGGGGGGGCGGGGGGGGAATGGGGGGGATATGGGGGGATATAGGGCGTGGGGGAATGGGGGGCGTTATGGGGGGGAATGGGGGGGTATGGGGGGGGGGAATAGGGAGTGGGGGGTCGGGGGGGTTATGGGGGGGTATGGGGGGAGTATGGGGGGGGAATAGGGAGTGGGGGGCGGGGGGGGTTATGGGGGGGAATGGGGGGAATGGGGGGGGAATAGGGAGTGGGGGGGCAGGGGGGGAATGGGGGGGGTTATGGGGGGGTATGGGGGGGGAATAGGGAGTGGGGGGGCGGGGGGGGTTATGGGGGGATATGGGGGGATATAGGGCGTTGGGGGGGGGGGCGGGGGGGAATGGGGGGCGTTATGGGGGGAATATGGGGGGGGAATGGGGGGGATAGGGAGTGGGGGGGGTATGGGGGGGGCTATGGGGGGGAATGGGGGGGGAATAGGGAGTGGGGGGGTGGGGGGGGATATGGGGGGGAATGGGGGGGGGAATGGGGGGGGAATAGGGAGTGGGGGGGGGGGGGGGGAATGGGGGGGGTAGGGGGGGGGAATAGGGAGTGGGGGGGTGGGGGGGATATGGGGGGGCGATATGGGGGGGAATGGGGGGTGGGGGGGTATGGGGCGTTATGGGGGGGCGATATGGGGGGAATGGGTCTGGGGAGGGAATAGGGAGTGGGGGGGCGGGGGGTATGGGGGGGGTACGGGGGATTGGGGGGGATATGGGGGGGTATGGGGGGGGTGGGGGTGGGGGGATATAGGAGGTGGGGGGGGCAATAGGGGGTGGGGTATGTGGGGGGACATTGGGGGGGGGACATGGGGGGCAATAGGGGACACACGGGGGGGGACACACGGGGGGGTCACACACACACATGGGGGGGGGACACACAGACTTTAGACCGGAGCAGGGCTGGGGGCTGACAGCCCCCCCCCCACACACCCCCCCGCGACCCCCATGTGCCCCCCCAGAAGCCCCCACAACACCCATTCCCCCCCCCAGACCCCCCCCCTTGGCCCCCCCCAGGACCCCCCCGCTCCCCCCACAGACCCCTTTGCCCCCCCAGGACCCCCCCCGGGACCCCCACGACCCCCATATGCCCCCCCCAGGACCCCCAAGTGCCCCCAAGGACCCCCCCGGGACCCCCATGTGCCCCCCAAGTGCCCCCCAGAACCCCTCAGAATCCCCCCCCCCCAAGGACCCCCATGTGCCCCTCCCCCCCGGGACCCCCCCTTGCCCCCCCCCAGGACCCCCATGTGCCCCCCAAGTGCCCCCCAGAACCCGCCCTTGCCCCCCCCCAGGACCCCCAAGTGCCCCCCAGGACCCCTCAGAATCCCCCCCCCACGACCCCCATGTGCCCCCCCCCCCCCCCCCCCCCCCCCCCCCCCCCGGGACCCCCCCCCCGGGCACCTGCATGAGGTGGGGGGGCAGCAGCGCCAGGGTGTGGGTCAGGCGGGTGATGGCGCTGTGCCCCAGCCCCCCCAACCACTGCCAGCAGCGAGTTGAAGTTGCGGAGCTCCAGCAGCTTCTGTGGGGCGGGGGGACAGGGCTGGGCCCAGGCCACTATGGGGCTGGGGGGCCGCTATGGGGCAGGGCTGGGGGGCCGCTATGGGGCTGGGGGACTGCCATGGGGCAGGGCTGGGGGGCTGCTATGGGGCTGGGGGGCCGCTGTGGGGCTGGGGTACCGCTGTGGGGCTGGGGGGCTGCTGTGGGGCATTGCTATGGGGCTGGGGGACTGCCATGGGGCTGGGGGACTGCCATGGGGCAGGGCTGTGGGACTGGGGTGTTGCTATGGGGTCTATGAGTCCAGGCTATGGGTCAGTCTATGGGTCTGTGGGGCAGTCTATGGGTCTGTGGGGCAATCTATGGGTCTGTGTGTCTATGGGGCAGTATATGTGTCCGTGGGGCAGTCTATGGGGCAGTCTGTGTGTCTATGGGGCAGTCTGTGGGGCAGTCTGTGTGTCCGTGGGGCAGTCTATGGGGCAGTCTATGTGTCCGTGGGGCAGTCTGTGGAGCAGTCTATGGGTCTGTGTGTCTATGGGGCAGTCTATGGGGCAGTCTATGGGTCTGTGTGTCTATGGGGCAGCCCGTGGGTCCGTGGGGCAGTCTATGGGGCAGTCTGTGGGGCAGCCCGTGGGTCCGGGGCTCACCTCCGCCAGCAGGAGGCAGCGGGCGAGGGCCTGGGCGCGCTGTGGGGCCGATGTGGGGCTGAGCACCAGGTGCTGCACCCAGCGGGAGACGCCGTTGGAGATGGCGGCCACGCGCCAGAGCGACGGGACGGGCACCGCGCCCCCCCCCCGGGCGAAGCTGCGCAGGTCACGCTGCTGTGGGGCAGGGGCACGTGTGGGGCAGGGGCACGCGTGGGGCAGGGGCACGTGGGGCAGGGGCATGTGTGGGGCAGGGACACATGTGGGGCAGGGGGACACGTTTGGGGCAGGGACACGTGTGGGGCAGGGACACAATGTGGGGCAGGGGGACACATTTGGGGCAGGGGCGCATGTGGGGCAGGGACATGTGTGGGGCAGAGGGACATGTGTGGGGCAGAGGGACGCGTGTGGGGCAGGGACACGTGTGGGGCAGAGGGACGCGTGTGGGGCAGGGACGTGTGTGGGGCAGGGACGCGTGTGGGGCAGGGACACGTGTGGGGCAGAGGGACACGTGGGGCAGGGGCACGTGTGGGGCAGAGGAACACGTGTGGGGCAGGGACGCGGTGGCCTCGCACGAGGGCCGTGCACGCGCTGGCTCACGCGCAGTCGTGCGAAGGCGCCGAGCTCCAGGTGCGTGAGCAGCGCCGCCAGCTCGGCCGCCTCCAGCCGCTCCAGCAGCAGCGAGGCCTTGGGCCGCCGGGCGCTGACGTCACCCGTGATGTCATCAGGGATGTCATCGTCCTCGGCGGCGTCATCGGGGGCCGCGCTGCTGGGGGGGGGGGTGTGTGGGGTGAGCGCGGGGTGCACACGCGTGTCCTCGTGCAAATACACGTGTCCTCGTGCAAAACCAGGTGTCCTGGTGCACGCACACACACGTCCTCGTGCACAAACACGTGTCCTGGTGCACACATGCGTTTCCTCGTGCAAATACAAGTGTCCTGATGCATACACAAGCATGTCCTCGTGCACACACACGTGTGCCCTCGTGCAAATACAGGTGTCCTTGTGCACACACACGCACACCCTCGTGCACACACAGGTGTCCTCGTGCGCACACACACGTCGTCGTGCAAATACGGGTGTCCTGGTGCACGCACACACGCACGTCTCCTCGTGCACGTACATGTGTTCTCGTGCGTGCACACGCGTGTCGTCGTGCACACACACGGGTCCTTGTGCAAATACACACGTCCTTGTGCACACACCCCCATCCTCGTGCACGCACACACGCGCCGTCGTGCAAATACAGGTGTCCTGGTGCGCACACACGCGTGTCCTCGTGCGCGTACATGTGTCCTCGTGCACACACGCGTGTGTTCCCCCCCCACCCGCCCCACTTCTGCCTCCCCCCCCCCAGGGGTCGATGTGGGGCTGGGGACCCCCAAGCCCCTCCCCAAGCCCCCCCCCGCCCCCCTGCCCCCCACGTACAGGCTCTCCAGGTCGATGTGGGGCTGGGGACCCCCAAGCCCCCCCCAAGCCCCCCCCCGCCCCCCTGCCCCCCACGTACAGGCTCTCCAGGTCGATGTGGGGCTGGGGGCCCCCCCCCGGCCCCCCCCAGCGCCTCCCGCAGCTCCCGCAGCCGCCCCAAGAGCTCGGGGTCCCCCGTCAGCTCCCCCGGGAAGGCCCGGACCCAGTACCTGGGGGGGGGAAAGGGGTCGGGGGGGGCCGGGGGGGGCCCAGAGGGGTCTGGGGGGGGGACTGGGGGGGGTCTGGGTGGGGAGCAGAGGGTCCCCAAAAGGGTCTGGGGGGGGGGGCCAGGGGGGCCCCAGAGGGGTCTGGGGGGACTGGGGGGGTCTGGGGTCCCAAAGTGCGGTCTTGGGGGGGTCCATGGGGGGGGAGAAGGGGGGGTCTGGGGGGGCCTGGGGGTCTCAGGAGGGGGCCATGGGGGGGGGGGAAGGGAGGGGCTGGGGGGGGGCTGGGGGGGGGGTCCCAAAGTGGGTCTTGGGGGCGTCCATGGGGGGGGGGAAAGGGGTCGGGGGGGGCCGGGGGGGTCCCCAGAAGGGTCTGGGGGGGACTGGGGGTCCCAAAATGGGTCTTGGGGGGGTCCATGGGGGGGAGAAAGGGGTCGGGGGGGGGGGGGTCTGGGGGTCTCAGGAGGGGTCCATGGCGGGGGGGTAAGGGGGGCCTGGGGGGGGCAGAGGGTCCCCAGAAGGGTCGGGGGGGGGTCCGGGGGGGTCTGGGGGCGGTTCTGGGGGGCAGGTGGTCCCCAAAAGGGTCTGGGGGGGGTTTGGGGGTCTCAGGAGGGGTCCATGGCGGGGGGAAGGGGGGGGTCTGGGGGGGGGGGAAGGGGGTCCCAAAGTGGGTCTTGGGGGGGGGGGAAGGGGGGGGTCTGTGGGGGTTCTGGGGGTCCCAAAGGGGGGTTGGGGGCTGCCGGGGGGGGGTTTGGGGTGCGAGGGGGGGGTCAGGGTGCCGGGGGGGGGGGTTTTGGGGTGCGAGGGGGGGATCAGGGTGCCGGGGGGGGGGTTGGGGTGCGGGGGGGGGGTCAGGGTGCCGGGGGGGGGGCAGTTTGGGGTGCGGGGGGGGGTCAGGGTGCCGGGGGGGGGGGGTTTTGGGGTGCGGGGGGGGGGGCAGGGTGCCGGGGGGGGGGGTCACTCACCGCACGAGGTGGCCGATTTTGAGGCGCAGGGTGGGACCCTCGGGAGACCCCCCCGAGTCCTCCAGAGTGGGGGGGGGGTCAAGGAAACTGCGCTGGGGGGGGGGGAATGGGGGGTCCCGGGGGGGGGCAATGGAGGTCTCAGGGGGGGTCCGGGGGGTTCCTGGGGGCGTCTCGGGGGTTTGGGGGGGTCCCGGGAGGGGGCAATGGGGGTCTCGGGGGGGGTCGCGGGGGGGTTTGGGGGGGTCAGAGGGATATTTGGGCAGCAGCCGGGCGGGGGGGTGCTGGGGGTTTGGGGGGGTTTGGGGGGGATTTGGGGGGGATTTGGGGGGGTTTTGGGGGCGCGGGGGGGTGCGGGGGGGTGCGGGGGGGTCCCGGGGGGGTCCCGGGGGGGGTCCCAAGGATATATTCGCAGCATGTCGGCCGCCAGCTGGGCGGGGGGCAGGTACCAGGGGTGCACGGTGAGGAAGAGCCGCACCAGGTGGGGGTCGCGCACCTTCCCCTGCGCGTCTGGGGGGGGGCGGGGGGGGGGTCACACACCACATCACACACCCCCACCCCCCCGACCCCCCCGCGGGACCCCCCCGAGACACCCAAACCCCCCCCCAAAATTCCCAGGGCCTCCCCCCCCCCCCCCGACTCCAGACCCCCCCCCCAAATCCGCCCCCCTCCAATTCCCAGGGACCCCCCCCCAGACCCCCCCCCCAACCCCCCCCCCCGAAACCCCAGGGACCCCCTCCCAGACCCCCCCCCCCCCAACCCCCCCCCCAGTTCCCAGGGACCCCCCCTCAAGACCCCAGACCCCCCCCCCTAAATCCCCCCCCCAAACCCGGGGATTCAGAGTCCCCCCCCCCCAGACCCCAAGGACCCCCCCAGGAACCCCCCCAAATCCGCCCCCCCCCAATTCCCAGGGACCCCCCCAATTCCCAAGGACCCCCCCCAGGAACCCCCCGGGACCCCCCCCCAGTTCCCAGGGACCCCCCCTCAAGACCCCAGACCCCCCCCTAAATCCCCCCCCCAAACCCGGGGATTCAGAGCCCCCCCCCAGACCCCAAGGACCCCCCCAGGAACCCCCCGGAACCCCCCCCCCCAATTCCCAGGGACCCCCCCCCCCAAACCCCCCCCCCCCAGTTCCCAGGGACCCCCCTCAAGACCCCAGACCCCCCCCCCCCCGCCCCCCCCCCCACCGAAGGCGTCGATGCAGCCCCGCAGCAGCTCGTCCAGCGTCGGGGCCCGATCCAGGTCCAGGCTGAGGCTCATGGCTGGGGGGGGGGGGGGGCACGGGGGGGGGGGGGCACCCAATGGGGGGGGGGTCAGCACCCACCGGCACCCCCAAAACTGGGGGAGGGGGGTCGGGGGGGGCACGGGGGGTCCCCTGGTCCTGGGGGGGGGGGGGGGGAAGGGTGTCCCAGTTTGGGGGGCCCAGTGGTCCCAGTTTGGGGGTCCTGGGGGGGGTCCCCCGGCTTTCGGGGGGGGGGTGTCCCGGTTTGGGCCCCCCCCAACCCCCCCCC
>CANTUZ010000027.1:5669955-5687465 GCA_947846985.1 Fratercula arctica
AATCACAGACACTAAAAAAAAACATCAAAAATAACAAGAGATAAAGAGCTATTTACAAAGATAAACATGGGAATTCCTCCCAAGTGAGCTTGTTTAAAGTCACTAAGCTTGACTTTACTACTCTTTTAGGCGAGTTGAGGTTCCTGAAGATGGACTGTAGATCCTTCAGGAATGACGCTATCCGCTAGATACTTCTTAAGCCGCTGACCATTCACCTTAAACTCTGACCCGTCCTTGGCAAATAGCGATATCGCACCAAATGGTAGAACTTCTTTGATAGTGAAAGGACCAGACCACCTTGATTTGAGCTTTCCCGGAAATAGCCTGAGTCTGGAGTTGAACAATAGCACTTGGTCTCCAGCCTTGAAGTCTTTTGGTGAAATCTTCTTGTCATGGAAAGCTTTTGTTCTTTCCTTGTACACCTTTGAACTCTCATAAGCTTCAAGCCTTATTTCCTCAAGTTCGTGCAGGTCAACCGATCTCTTCTCTTGAGCTTCTTTGATATCCAAGTTCAGCAACTTAGTAGCCCAGATTGCTTTGTACTCTACCTCAACTGGAAGATGACATGACTTCCCGTACAGCATCTGAAATGGAGTCCTTCCAATTAGTGTCTTGAATGCAGTCCGGTAAGCCCAAAGTGTATCATCTAACTTGGCAGACCAGTCTCTCTTTGAAACACCAACAACTCTTGCGAGTATGGCCTTGATCTGACGGTTGGATACTTCTACTTGCCCGCTAGTCTGAGGATGATAGGGAGTAGCTACCTTGTGTTTTACACCGTGCTTCTTTAACAGACTCTCAAAGACCTTGTTGATAAATGAGAACCTCCATCACTGATCACAGCCTTAGGGATACCAAATCTGGGGAATATGATGCTCTTAAACAGCTTTAAGACAACCTTATGATCGTTAGTTGGAGATGCAATGGCCTCAACCCATTTGGAGACGTAGTCCACATCAACTAGGATGTACTTATTACCATAGGAAGCAGGATTGAATGGTCCCATGAAATCAATTCCCCACACATCAAAGACTTCTACCTCTAGGATAGGGTTCTGCGGCATTTCATTCCTCCTGGTGATGTTTCCCATTCTCTGGCAGGGATCACATTTAGCAATGAATCCATATGCATCTTTAAACATGGAAGGCCACCAAAGGCCGGCTTGAAGAACCTTCTGTACTGTCTTGAAGGTAGCAAAGTGACCGCCATAAGCAGAACCATGACAGTGTTCCAGCACTCCTTGAACTTCCTCTTCAGCAATACACCTTCTAAATAGGCCATCAGTACCCTTCTTATACAAATAGGGTTCATCCCAGTAGTAGTGGTTGATGTCTCTAAAGAACTTCTTCTTCTGGTAAGCATCAAGGTATTTGGGGATCTCTCCACAGATAAGATAATTCACAAGGTCAGCATACCATGGAAACTTTTCTTCCTTGACAGCACAAGCTACTTCGATTTCCTTCTTGTTGTACACTATTTCGTAACTCTTGATGGCTAACAGCTGCTCTTCAGGCATTGAATCGTCTATCGGAGTAGCTTCTTCCATTCTCATTCTTGAAAGATGGTCAGCTGCACCATTCTCAATCCCTTTCTTGTCTACTATTTCCATATCAAACTCTTGCAGAAGCAGTATCCACCTTAACAGTCTTGGCTTAGTGTCCTTCTTGGCATATATATGTCTCAGGGCAGCATGGTCTGTATAGACTGTGACCTTTGATCCAACCAAATAGCTCCTGAACTTCTCAAAGGCAAATACAACAGCTAGAAGCTCCTTCTCCGTTGTTGCATACCTTCCTTGGGCTTCATCTAGAGTCCTGCTGGCGTAGTATATAACGTGAAGTTTCTTGTCGATTCTCTGGCCTAACACAGCTCCCACAGCGTAATCTGAAGCGTCACACATAATCTCGAACGGATAGTCCCAATTAGGAGCTTGAACAACAGGAGCAGTTACCAAAGCTTCCTTGATGGTATGGAAAGCTTTGAGGCAATCTTCATCAAATTCGAATTCCGCCTCTTTGCATAGAAGTCTTGTTAATGGTCTGGCTATCTTGGAGAAATCCTTAATAAACCTCCTGTAGAACCCAGCGTGGCCAAGGAAACTTCTGATGTCTTTGACTGTCTTTGGTGGCTGTAGCTGCATCATCACTTCAATTTTACCCTTGTCAACCTCTATGCCCTTCTCAGATATCTTATGACCCAACACTATGCCTTCCCTGACCATAAAATGGCACTTCTCCCAATTGAGAACAAGATTAGTCTCTTCACACCTAGCCAACACCCTGCAAAGATTCAACAAACATGAGGAGAAGGAGGAGCCATAGACCGAAAAATCGTCCATGAATACCTCCACCATCTCCTCGATCAAATCCGAGAAAATAGAGGTCATACACCTCTGAAAAGTTGCAGGAGCATTGCATAAACCAAATGGCATTCTCTTATAGGCAAAAGTTCCATAGGGACATGTAAAAGTGGTTTTTTCTTGATCATTAGGGTGAATCGGTATTTGAAAGAAACCACTATATCCGTCAAGAAAGCAGTAATATGGATGATTAGCTAAGCGTTCTAGCATTTGATCAATGAATGGCAAAGGAAAGTGATCTTTTCTAGATGCAGCGTTTAATTTCCTATAGTCAATACACATCCTATGTCCTGTTATAGTCCTAGTAGGAATTAATTCATCTTTTTCATTTCTAACAACAGTCATTCCACCCTTCTTAGGCACACAGTGAACAGGTGAAACCCATGTACTATCAGAGATTGGATAAATAACATCAGCATCAAGCAATTTAAGAATTTCCTTTTTCACTACTTCTTTCAAGTTAGGGTTTAACCTTCTCTGTGGTTCAATGCTAGAATAGGATTCGTTTTCAAGGTGAATTCTATGATTGCATAAGCTAGGTGAAATTCCTTTTATATCAGACAATGAATAACCGATAGCTCTCCTATACTTCCTAAGCTCAGACAACAGCAAATTCACTTCATCATCATTCAATGCAGCATTTATGATCACAGGGTAAGTAGAGTTTGTTCCGAGAAACGCGTACCTTAGACCTTGCGGAAGTGGTTTGAGGTCTACCTTAGGTGCTTTGAGCTCAGACCAGTCATCTGAGGTGGGAGAGGGCCATCTCGACGTGTCGTCGAGCTTGCTGGTCGAGTCTGCTCCCTTGACTTCTTCAGGAATCGAACTGGGAGGGCCTACTCGACGTGTGGTCGAGTAGGTAGGTCGAGTCTGCTCTGAAGCGTCTTCTTCCACTGTACTGACTTCTGCAACTGGCACCTCTAACTTCTCAAAGCATTCTGATGATTCTTCTTCTTTATGGGAGTCTAGCAGCTTCTTATACCCCAATGTCTCTAAGTGTAAGAACCCTTCTTCTCCGTCTTTGGTAAGAGCACTCTGTAGGTAGTCTTCTTCAGTAAGCTCTTCAAGCAGTTCGTCAGCTAAACGATCCATTTCTTCTATGTAGAACACTTGTCCGTCAATGGTAGGTTTCTTCATCGTCTTAGTGATGTCGAATGTCATCTTGAAATCGTCACCGAGGTTTAAGTCGATCTTACCTCTTCTGACATCAATGAGAGCTCCAGCAGTAGCTAAGAAAGGTCTCCCTAGTATGAGAGGGTCCTTTGGCTCTTCATCCATTTCTAGAACAACGAAGTCTGTAGGGATTTCTACTCTTCCAATTTTCACTGGTAGATCCTCTAACATACCATGAGGGACTCTTACGGATCTGTCGGCTAAGATTAGTTGGATTTGGCAGGACTTATACTTGTTGAAACCGAGCCTTCTTGCTACTGAGAGTGGCATCAAACTGACTGATGCACCTAGATCACATAGGCATTTGCTGAAGAACAAAGGGCCTAGTGAACAGGGAAGAGTGAATGAGCCGGGATCCCCAAGCTTCTTCGGTATGATCTTCTTCTGTATGATAGCACTGCATTCATGGCTCAACACTACCATTCCTTGTACTTCCTGAATTCTCTCCATTACCATGTCTTTCAAGAACTTGTGAGAATCTGGAATTAGCATGAAAGCATCAGTGAGAGGCATCCTTACTTCAAGTTCTTTGATGTGTTTAGCAAACATGGCTCTGTACTTCTCAATGATGTCCCTCTTGAATCTTCCTGGGAATGGTATTTTGGGCTTGTAGGGCGGTGGAACAAAAGCTTTCTTCTTACTCTTATCAACAACTGGTTCTTTGATCTGGGGGCTCTTAGCTTGTTCACTAGGTGCAGCCTCTTGGTCGAGCTTAGTGGTGTCTTCTACTGGAGTTTCATTCTGAATAGAATCCTCCCCTTCTTGAATCTCACTGTCCTCAGTGACAGGATCTTGGTTAGGTCGAGCACGCAGCTCTCGACCACTGCGGAGTTGAATTGCATTAGCATACTCTCTTGGATTCTGAATAGCTTTCCCGGGTAGTTGTCCGGGATGTTTAGGTGCAGAAGTAGAAGCAGCTTGGCTCTCCATGTACTTCACCTTGGAGTTTAGAGCCTCAAACTTGACATTTAGATCATTGTAGGAGCAGTCTACTTTGTTTTGAATCTCAGCCATTTTCTTATCACCAGCTGCTTGACCATGTATAATCTGCTGAAGCATTTGTTTCATCTCTTGATCTTGTGCAGGTGGAGCTTGTTGGGGTTGCTGTGCAAAACCGGGTGGGGGATTATGTTGTTGATAACCTCCACTAAACTGCTGCTTTGGGACAAAGCCTTGATTGTATGGTATGAATGGCTTGGACTGGTTCTGTTGTTGCTGGGGGTAAACCTGATCCTGAGGGTTTGCAACATTCGTGCTCCGGTAAGAAAGATTAGGATGAGCAGGCTTGTAGGGGTTGTAGCCCTTGTTGTAGCCACCTTGGTTCTGAATGTAGCTAACTTCTGCAGCCTGAGTATTCTCCCCTTCTTGGATTTGGTAGTGCTCTTCTTCAGTGATATAGTGGACTTGCTTCTGTTGACTAAGCAGAATCTGATCCAACTTATCGTTGAGAGCCTTGATATCTTTACTATGCTTCGCATCCGAATCTCCAATACCTCTGTTGGAGCGATCAAAATCCTCGTTATAGTTACCATCGGATAGAGCTAAGTTCTCTATCAATTCCCAGCCTTCCTCAACATCCTTATTCAAGAAATTCCCATTAGAGGCAGTGTCTAGCAACATTCTGATCTTGGGCAAAACTCCCCTGTAGAGTGTGCTGAGTAGTGAAGCCTTCTTGAAACCATGGTGTGGACACTGTATAGTGTAGCCTTTGAATCTCTCCCAGGCCTCACAAATGGATTCAGACTGCTTTTGGGTGAAACCGGAGATTTCATTCCTTAGACGAGCAGTTCTTGAATTTGAGAAGAACTTAGTTAAGAAGGCCTTCTTGCAATCGTCCCAAGATGATGAGGACATCGAGACTATCCAAACTAACTCCGAGGAAGGATCCAGCAACATAACAACCATGGTTCAAGCACCAAGGACAAGATCAGGAACCAAACGCTTAAGGGAACAATTCAACAAGTCCATTGAAAGCTTGATTACACTCATAGAGCAAGAGGAACTCGAAGGAAGGTCATTCACTAAGGATATTATCCGAGAGACACCCATTGAGCCTCAAATCAATCCAAACGTTTCAAAAGGTCAAGACTTGGAGAATGAACAAGACAACAACTATTTTGAGCAAGGAACATTCCAGGAAACCGAGATCATCAAAGATAAAGCTTGCGTGCAACTCAAGAATCAAACAGCTTCATTTCTACCGGTTTTACAAGGAATAAAGGAACCCGCTCTCTTCATCATTTCAAAAATCATTCAATGAAGGGCTGGAGCGTGCATGAGCAATACTTCCGAGGTAAGTGTTTGAATTCAAATAATAAATCGTTCTTTTCTTGTTTTGCAGGAATAAGACCGTTGGGTTTTATTGAGTCTTTTATTTGTCTTAGGTCCTAATTTCGAGTCTGTTGTTTTGCGAGTTTAGTCCTTTTTATTTGCAAGTTTAGTCCTTTTATTATGTAATAATTTCGACCCTAGAAGGTCCCCAGCTGCTGGACTATTATATAAAGTCCCTTCTCAGCTATGTATCTTTAACAAGTTTTATGAAATAAAATGAGAGTTTTCTTAGGTTAACTTCTGAGATAGAAGCAACCACGTTCTCCTTCTTCTTGTGTGAGAATCCTTGAAGATTGAGTCCAGACTCATCATAGATCCTTCCACAGATCTGTGTGGCGTCACTCACTCCACCCATCTACTCATCTCCATTTCTATTGAATCAGTTGAGAGTGACTTCAGTCCAGCAACTGACTCTTCATCTTCCCGCTTCGATTCCATCCTCCATACACTAGGATCTGTTGAGAGTGACTTCAGTCCAGCAACAGCTTCACCATCTTTCACCTTTATTCTAACCCGAGTAAGTCTGACGAGTCTGCATGTATCATCCGACAAGTTTGCCTGTAACATCCTGTCAAGTCTGCCGGTGTCATCTGACAAGTCTGCCTGTATCACAAGTCTGCCTGTATCATCTGGTATCAGAGCTTAAACGCTCCAAATCAGGTTTTGTCTTTTCGTTTTTGTTCAAGTTCGTTTCGACTTCTTTCCTTTGTTAGATCTGTTCCTTTCTGTTCTATTGTGATTATTCACGTTCTAAAAAGGAAACCCCATAAAAATCTCGCTTAGATCTGATCATTTGATTGTTTAAAACCGTTCATATTCTAGATCTGTCTGTTTTGAGATTTAGACCGTTCAACTTCCCGCGCACTTGATCTATTTGTTCTTTGAGACAGAAAACGTTTTGAATCATGGAAGGACAAGGAGGAGATGTGAACGTGGCTCAGTTACTTGCAAACATCCAAACTCAACTCCAGAATCTTGGTGATCGCATGAATCGGATTGAACAGCCCGCACCTGCACCTAGAGCACATGTTGCTGCTGTACCAAGAGACAACCAAGAGTATGATAATGAAGATCCGTTTGATTCTGAAGAGGAGCAACGTGATCTTAACCACAACTTGAGGCCAAGGAGACAGTACCAAAGAGGAAGAGGAAGAGATGAAGGCAACCGGAGAGAAGGAGGCCATGATCTCAAACTCAAGGCTCCAACTTTTGCTGGAAAGGTTAATCCTGATGCATACCTTGATTGGGAGAGACGCATGGAGTATATCTTTGGCTACTACAACTATTCAGATCAAAGGAAGATAGCCCTAGCTGCTGCTCAACTCACTGATAATGCCTTAACTTGGTGGGATAGAGATGTATCCGAGAGGAGGAGGCACAGACATGTACCAATCACTACTTGGGAAGACATGAGGTTTCAACTAAGGAAAAGATATGTCCCAGTCTACTATCACCGTGAGCTGCAGAAGAAGTTCAGAAAGCTCACTCAAGGAACCAAATCTGTTGAAGAATACTATGAGGAGTTTGAATCACTTAAGAACAGATTGGAAGTAGAAGAATCCGATGAGAACCTGATGGCACAGTTTCTGGATGGACTTCATGATCGGATTGCTAGGAAGGTAGAAAGACAGACCTATCATGATATGGATGAGTTGCTACACATAGCAGTTCAGGCTGAGCAACACATCAAGAGAAAGACTGCTTCAAGCAACCGCAGCAAGGCCCCATGGACACCACAACCTCAAAAAGCTCTAGAAAAAGGAAAACCTAACGATGTGGATCCAAAATTCAAAAAGACTATGCCGGAAACATCAAAAGGAGTCAGACCTGAGCAAGGTAAACCTAATAATCAAAGGGCTCGTGATATTACTTGTTTTAAATGTCAGGGAAAAGGACACTATGCAAGGGAGTGCCCAAACCAACGAGTAATGATCCTCAAAGCCAACGGAGAATATGAATCACAAGATGAGGAAGACGAGAAGGAAGAATCTGAGGAAGACGTTGTGGATTATCCAGAAACAGGAGAAATTCTAGTTATTAGAAGGACTCTTAGCGCTCTATTTGATCCAGAGACGATTCAAAGAGAAAATATTTTCCATTCTCGCTGCTCCATAAACTCCAAGGTATGTAGTCTAATCATTGATGGTGGTTCATGTACTAACGTGGCTAGCAAGTATTTGGTTGATAAGCTAGGTCTCCCCAAGACAAAGCACCCCCACCCATATCGGCTTAAATGGCTCAATGATGAAACTGAACTAAGGATCTCTGAGCAAGTTACCATACCATTCACCATCGGCAAATATTCAGATCAAGTTGTATGTGATGTGGTTCCTATGCAAGCTGGTCACCTCCTTCTAGGACGACCATGGCAGTTCGATAAGGAGACTCTACACAATGGCCGAACCAACTACTACTCTTTCACTCACAACAACAAGAAACACTCTCTAGCTCCACTCACTCCTCAAGAAGTACATGAGATGCAACTGGCCATGTCAAAGGGAGCTAAGTCAAAGAAAACCAACCTTTACATAACACCTTCTACTGTTTTGAGATCAGTTAATTCACAAGACAAGGTGCTACTAATGGTCTTTAAGGAAGGTTTGTTTTCAGGTCAAGAAGAGAAAGATCTACCACCAGAAATACTTGAGCTACTAGAAAGGTTTAAGGAGGTCTTTCCCGAAGAGATACCACCTGGTCTACCACCAATAAGGGGAATTGAGCATCAGATTGATCTAGTTCCAGGAGCACCATTGCCTAATAGACCAGCCTATAGAGTTAATCCTGAAGAGGCAAAAGAGTTAGAAAAGCAAGTTCAGGATCTTATGTCAAAGGGATACATCCGCGAAAGTCTAAGTCCTTGTGCTGTCCCTGTTCTTCTACTAGTACTAATGTAGAAGAACAGGGACAGCACAAGGACTTAGACTTTCGCGGATGTATCCCTTTGACATAAGATCCTGAACTTGCTTTTCTAACTCTTTTGCCTCTTCAGGATTAACTCTATAGGCTGGTCTATTAGGCAATGGTGCTCCTGGAACTAGATCAATCTGATGCTCAATTCCCCTTATTGGTGGTAGACCAGGTGGTATCTCTTCGGGAAAGACCTCCTTAAACCTTTCTAGTAGCTCAAGTATTTCTGGTGGTAGATCTTTCTCTTCTTGACCTGAAAACAAACCTTCCTTAAAGACCATTAGTAGCACCTTGTCTTGTGAATTAACTGATCTCAAAACAGTAGAAGGTGTTATGTAAAGGTTGGTTTTCTTTGACTTAGCTCCCTTTGACATGGCCAGTTGCATCTCATGTACTTCTTGAGGAGTGAGTGGAGCTAGAGAGTGTTTCTTGTTGTTGTGAGTGAAAGAGTAGTAGTTGGTTCGGCCATTGTGTAGAGTCTCCTTATCGAACTGCCATGGTCGTCCTAGAAGGAGGTGACCAGCTTGCATAGGAACCACATCACATACAACTTGATCTGAATATTTGCCGATGGTGAATGGTATGGTAACTTGCTCAGAGATCCTTAGTTCAGTTTCATCATTGAGCCATTTAAGCCGATATGGGTGGGGGTGCTTTGTCTTGGGGAGACCTAGCTTATCAACCAAATACTTGCTAGCCACGTTAGTACATGAACCACCATCAATGATTAGACTACATACCTTGGAGTTTATGGAGCAGCGAGAATGGAAAATATTTTCTCTTTGAATCGTCTCTGGATCAAATAGAGCGCTAAGAGTCCTTCTAATAACTAGAATTTCTCCTGTTTCTGGATAATCCACAACGTCTTCCTCAGATTCTTCCTTCTCGTCTTCCTCATCTTGTGATTCATATTCTCCGTTGGCTTTGAGGATCATTACTCGTTGGTTTGGGCACTCCCTTGCATAGTGTCCTTTTCCCTGACATTTAAAACAAGTAATATCACGAGCCCTTTGATTATTAGGTTTACCTTGCTCAGGTCTGACTCCTTTTGATGTTTCCGGCATAGTCTTTTTGAATTTTGGATCCACATCGTTAGGTTTTCCTTTTTCTAGAGCTTTTTGAGGTTGTGGTGTCCATGGGGCCTTGCTGCGGTTGCTTGAAGCAGTCTTTCTCTTGATGTGTTGCTCAGCCTGAACTGCTATGTGTAGCAACTCATCCATATCATGATAGGTCTGTCTTTCTACCTTCCTAGCAATCCGATCATGAAGTCCATCCAGAAACTGTGCCATCAGGTTCTCATCGGATTCTTCTACTTCCAATCTGTTCTTAAGTGATTCAAACTCCTCATAGTATTCTTCAACAGATTTGGTTCCTTGAGTGAGCTTTCTGAACTTCTTCTGCAGCTCACGGTGATAGTAGACTGGGACATATCTTTTCCTTAGTTGAAACCTCATGTCTTCCCAAGTAGTGATTGGTACATGTCTGTGCCTCCTCCTCTCGGATACATCTCTATCCCACCAAGTTAAGGCATTATCAGTGAGTTGAGCAGCAGCTAGGGCTATCTTCCTTTGATCTGAATAGTTGTAGTAGCCAAAGATATACTCCATGCGTCTCTCCCAATCAAGGTATGCATCAGGATTAACCTTTCCAGCAAAAGTTGGAGCCTTGAGTTTGAGATCATGGCCTCCTTCTCTCCGGTTGCCTTCATCTCTTCCTCTTCCTCTTTGGTACTGTCTCCTTGGCCTCAAGTTGTGGTTAAGATCACGTTGCTCCTCTTCAGAATCAAACGGATCTTCATTATCATACTCTTGGTTGTCTCTTGGTACAGCAGCAACATGTGCTCTAGGTGCAGGTGCGGGCTGTTCAATCCGATTCATGCGATCACCAAGATTCTGGAGTTGAGTTTGGATGTTTGCAAGTAACTGAGCCACGTTCACATCTCCTCCTTGTCCTTCCATGATTCAAAACGTTTTCTGTCTCAAAGAACAAATAGATCAAGTGCGCGGGAAGTTGAACGGTCTAAATCTCAAAACAGACAGATCTAGAATATGAACGGTTTTAAACAATCAAATGATCAGATCTAAGCGAGATTTTTATGGGGTTTCCTTTTTAGAACGTGAATAATCACAATAGAACAGAAAGGAACAGATCTAACAAAGGAAAGAAGTCGAAACGAACTTGAACAAAAACGAAAAGACAAAACCTGATTTGGAGCGTTTAAGCTCTGATACCAGATGATACAGGCAGACTTGTGATACAGGCAGACTTGTCAGATGACACCGGCAGACTTGACAGGATGTTACAGGCAAACTTGTCGGATGATACATGCAGACTCGTCAGACTTACTCGGGTTAGAATAAAGGTGAAAGATGGTGAAGCTGTTGCTGGACTGAAGTCACTCTCAACAGATCCTAGTGTATGGAGGATGGAATCGAAGCGGGAAGATGAAGAGTCAGTTGCTGGACTGAAGTCACTCTCAACTGATTCAATAGAAATGGAGATGAGTAGATGGGTGGAGTGAGTGACGCCACACAGATCTGTGGAAGGATCTATGATGAGTCTGGACTCAATCTTCAAGGATTCTCACACAAGAAGAAGGAGAACGTGGTTGCTTCTATCTCAGAAGTTAACCTAAGAAAACTCTCATTTTATTTCATAAAACTTGTTAAAGATACATAGCTGAGAAGGGACTTTATATAATAGTCCAGCAGCTGGGGACCTTCTAGGGTCGAAATTATTACATAATAAAAGGACTAAACTTGCAAATAAAAAGGACTAAACTCGCAAAACAACAGACTCGAAATTAGGACCTAAGACAAATAAAAGACTCAATAAAACCCAACGGTCTTATTCCTGCAAAACAAGAAAAGAACGATTTATTATTTGAATTCAAACACTTACCTCGGAAGTATTGCTCATGCACGCTCCAGCCCTTCATTGAATGATTTTTGAAATGATGAAGAGAGCGGGTTCCTTTATTCCTTGTAAAACCGGTAGAAATGAAGCTGTTTGATTCTTGAGTTGCACGCAAGCTTTATCTTTGATGATCTCGGTTTCCTGGAATGTTCCTTGCTCAAAATAGTTGTTGTCTTGTTCATTCTCCAAGTCTTGACCTTTTGAAACGTTTGGATTGATTTGAGGCTCAATGGGTGTCTCTCGGATAATATCCTTAGTGAATGACCTTCCTTCGAGTTCCTCTTGCTCTATGAGTGTAATCAAGCTTTCAATGGACTTGTTGAATTGTTCCCTTAAGCGTTTGGTTCCTGATCTTGTCCTTGGTGCTTGAACCATGGTTGTTATGTTGCTGGATCCTTCCTCGGAGTTAGTTTGGATAGTCTCGATGTCCTCATCATCTTGGGACGATTGCAAGAAGGCCTTCTTAACTAAGTTCTTCTCAATTCAAGAACCGCTCGTCTAAGGAATGAAATCTCCAGTTTCACCCAAAAGCAGTCTGAATCCATTTGTGAGGCTGGGAGAGATTCAAAGGCTACACTATACAGTGTCCACACCATGGTTTTAAGAAGGCTTCACTACTCAGCACACTCTACAGGGGAGTTTTTGCCCAAGATCAGAATGTTGCTAGACACTGCCTCTAATGGGAATTTCTTGAACAAGGATGTTGAGGAAGGCTGGGAATTGATAGAGAACTTAGCTCTATCCGATGGTAACTATAATGAAGATTTTGATCGCTCCAACAGAGGTATTGGAGATTTGGATGCGAAGCATAGTAAAGATATCAAGGCTCTCAACGATAAGTTGGATAAGATTCTGCTTACTCAACAGAAGCAAGTCCACTATATCACTGAAGAAGAGCACTATCAAATCCAAGAAGGGGAGAATACTCAGGATGTCGAAGTTAGCTACGTTCAGAACCAAGGTGGCTACAACAAAGGATACAACCCCTACAAGCCTGCTCATCCTAATCTATCTTACCGGAGCACGAATGTTGCAAACCCTCAAGATCAGGTTTACCCTCAGCAACAACAGAACCAGTCCAAGCCATTCGTTCCATACAATCAAGGCTTTGTCCCAAAGCAGCAGTTTAGTGGAGGTTATCAACAACATAATCCACCACCCGGTTTTGCACAGCAACCCCAACAAGCTCCACCTGCACAAGATCAAGACAAGGTTCAGCAAATGCTTCAGCAGATTCTACAAGGTCAAGCTACTGGTGCTATGGTTCTTGATAAGAAATTGGCTGATATTCAAAACAAAGTCGACTGCTCCTACAATGATCTAAATGTCAAGTTTGAGGCTCTAAACTCCAAGGTGAAGTACATGGAGAGCCAAGCCTGCTTCTACTTCTGCACCTAAACATCCCGGACAACTACCCGGGAAAGCTATTCAGAATCCAAGAGAGTATGCTAATGCAATTCAACTCCGCAGTGGTCGAGAGCTGCGTGCTCGACCTAACCAAGATCCTGTCACTGAGGACAGTGAGATTCAAGAAGGGGGAGGATTCTATTCAGAATGAAACTCCAGTAGAAGACACCACTAAGCTTGACCAGGATACTGTACCTAGGGATCAAGCTAAGAGTCCCCAATTCGAAAAACCAACTGTTGATAAGGGTAAGAAGAAAGCTTTTGTTCCACCGCCCTACAAGCCCAAAATACCATTTCCAGGAAGATTCAAGAGGGACATCATTGAGAAGTACAGAGCCATGTTTGCTAAACACATCAAAGGAACTTGAAGTAAGGATGCCTCTCATTGATGCTTTCATGCTAATTCCAGATTCTCACAAGTTCTTGAAAGACATGGTAATGGAGAGAATTCAGGAAGTACAAGGAATGGTAGTGTTGAGCCATGAATGCAGTGCTATCATACAGAAGAAGATCATACCAAAGAAGCTTGGGGATCCCGGCTCGTTTACTCTTCCCTGTTCACTAGGCCCTTTGTTCTTCAACAAATGCCTATGTGATCTAGGTGCATCAGTCAGTTTGATGCCACTCTCAGTAGCAAGAAGACTCGGTTTCAACAGGTATCAAGTCCTGCCAAATCCAACTAATCTTAGCCGACAGATCCGTAAGAGTCCCTCATGGTATGTTAGAGGATCTACCTGTCAGAATAGGAAGGGTAGAGATCCCTACAGACTTCGTTGTTCTAGAAATGGATGAAGAGCCAAAGGACCCTCTCATACTAGGGAGACCTTTCTTAGCTACTGCTGGAGCTCTCATTGATGTCAGAAGAGGTAAGATCGACTTAAACCTCGGTGAAGATTTCAAGATGACATTCGACATCACTAAGACGATGAAGAAACCTACCATTGACGGACAAGTGTTCTACATAGAAGAAATGGATCGTTTAGCTGACGAACTGCTTGAAGAGCTTACTGAAGAAGACTACCTACAGAGTGCTCTTACTAAGATGGAGAAGAGGGATTCTTACACTTAGAGGACTTTGGGTTATAAGAAGCTTTTAGACTCACATAAAGAAGTAGAAGATCCAGAGTACTTTGAAGAGCTGATTGTGTCTCCAACAGAGGTTTTGGCAGTAACTGAGGACGATTCAGCAACTACTCGAAGCATGACTACTCGAGTAGCAACTCGAGCAGACCGTCTGAGGAGGCCGAAGACACACACTCGAGTATACACTCGAGATACCATCAACTTGTGCATCAGACGACTGGTCTGAACTTAAAGCTCCGAAAGTTGATCTTAAACCGCTCCCTCAAGGTCTAAGGTACGCATTCCTTGGAACAAACTCTACTACCCTGTGATCATAAATGCTGCATTGAATGATGATGAAGTGAATTTGCTGTTGTCTGAGCTTAGGAAGTATAGAAAAGCTATCGGTTATTCGTTGTCTGATATAAAAGGAATTTCACCTAGCTTATGCAATCATAGAATTCCACCTTCGAAAACGAATCCTATTCTAGTATTGAACCACAGAGAAGGTTAAACCCTAACTTGAAAGAAGTAGTGAAAAAGGAAATTCTTAAGTTGCTTGATGCTGATGTTATTTATCCAATCTCTGATAGTACATGGGTTTCACCTGTTCACTGTGTGCCTAAGAAGGGAGGAATGACTGTTGTTAGAAATGAAAAAGATGAATTAATTCCTACTAGGACTATAACAGGACATAGGATGTGTATCGACTATAGGAAATTAAACGCTGCATCTAGAAAAGATCACTTTCCTTTGCCATTCATTGATCAAATGCTAGAACGCTTAGCTAATCATCCATATTATTGCTTTCTTGACGGATATAGTGGTTTCTTTCAAATACCGATTCACCCTAATGATCAAGAAAAAACCACTTTTACATGTCCCTATGGAACTTTTGCCTATAAGAGAATGCCATTTGGTTTATGCAATGCTCCTGCAACTTTTCAGAGGTGTATGACCTCTATTTTCTCGGATTTGATCGAGGAGATGGTGGAGGTATTCATGGACGATTTTTCGGTCTATGGCTCCTCCTTCTCCTCATGTTTGTTGAATCTTTGCAGGGTGTTGGACCAGGTGTGAAGAGACTAATCTTGTTCTCAATTGGGAGAAGTGCCATTTTATGGTCAGGGAAGGCATTGTGTTGGGTCATAAGATATCTGAGAAGGGCATAGAGGTTGACAAGGGTAAAATTGAAGTGATGATGCAGTTACAGCCACCAAAGACAGTCAAAGACATCAGAAGTTTCCTTGGCCACGCTGGGTTCTACAGGAGGTTTATTAAAGATTTCTCCAAGATAGCCAGACCATTAACAAGACTTCTATGCAAAGAGGCGGAGTTCGAATTTGATGAGATTGCCTCAAAGCTTTCCATACCATCAAGGAAGCTTTGGTAACTGCTCCTGTTGTTCAAGCTCCTAATTGGGACTATCCGTTCGAGATTATGTGTGACGCTTCAGATTACGCTGTGGGAGCTGTATTAGGCCAGAGAATCGACAAGAAACTTCACGTTATATACTACGCCAGCAGGACTCTAGATGAAGCCCAAGGAAGGTATGCAACAACGGAGAAGGAGCTTCTAGCTGTTGTATTTGCCTTTTGAAAAGTTCAGGAGCTATTTGGTTGGATCAAGGTCACTGTCTATACAGACCATGCTGCCCTGAGACATATATATGCCAAGAAGGACACTAAGCCGAGACTGTTAAGGTGGATATTGCTTCTGCAAGAGTTTGATATGGAAATAGTAGACAAGAAAGGGATTGAGAATGGTGCAGCTGACCATCTTTCAAGAATGAGAATGGAAGAAGCTACTCCGATAGACGATTCAATGCCTGAAGAGCAGCTGTTAGGCCAGTCAAGAGCTTACTAAATAGTGTACAACAAGAAGGAATTCGAAGTAAGCTTGTGCTGTCAAGGAAGAAGAGTTTCCATGGTATGCTGACCTTGTGAATTATCTTATCTGTGGAGAGATCCCCAAATACCTTGATGCTTACCAGAAGAAGAAGTTCTTTAGAGACATCAACCACTACTACTGGGATGAACCCTATTTGTATAAGAAGGGTACTGATGGCCTATTTAGAAGGTGTATTGCTGAAGAGGAAGTTCAAGGAGTGCTGGAACACTGTCATGGTTCTGCTTATGGCGGTCACTTTGCTACCTTCAAGACAGTACAGAAGGTTCTTCAAGCCGGCCTTTGGTGGCCTTCCATGTTTAAAGATGCATATGGATTCATTGCTAAATGTGATCCCTGCCAGAGAATGGGGAACATCACCAGGAGGAATGAAATGCCGCAGAACCCTATCCTAGAGGTAGAAGTCTTTGATGTGTGGGGAATTGATTTCATGGGACCATTCAATCCTGCTTCCTATGGTAATAAGTACATCCTAGTTGTTGTGGACTACGTCTCCAAATGGGTTGAGGCCATTGCATCTCCAACTAATGATCATAAGGTTGTCTTAAAGCTGTTTAAGAGCATCATATTCCCCAGATTTGGTATCCCTAAGGCTGTGATCAGTGATGGAGGTTCTCATTTTATCAACAAGGTCTTTGAGAGTCTGTTAAAGAAGCACGGTGTAAAACACAAGGTAGCTACTCCCTATCATCCTCAGACTAGCGGGCAAGTAGAAGTATCCAACCGTCAGATCAAGGCCATACTTGCAAGAGTTGTTGGTGTTTCAAGGAGAGACTGGTCTGCCAAGTTAGATGATACACTTTGGGCTTACCGGACTGCATTCAAGACACCAATTGGAAGAACACCATTCCAGATGTTGTATGGGAAGTCATGTCATCTTCCAGTTGAGGTAGAGTACAAAGCAATCTGGGCTACTAAGTTGCTAAACTTGGATATCAAAGAAGCTCAAGAGAAGAGATCGGTTGACCTGCACGAACTTGAGGAAATAAGGCTTGAAGCTTATGAGAGCTCGAAGGTGTACAAGGAAAGAACAAAAGCTTTTCATGACAAGAAGATTTCACCAAAAGACTTCAAAGCTGGAGACCAAGTGCTACTGTTCAACTCCAGACTCAAGCTATTTCCGGGAAAGCTCAAATCAAGGTGGTCTGGTCCTTTCACTATCAAAGAAGTTCTACCATTTGGTGCGATATCGCTATTTACTAAGGACGGGTCAGAGTTTAAGGTGAATGGTCAGCGACTTAAGAAGTATCTCGCGGATAGCGTCATTCCTGAAGGATCTACAGTCCATCTTCAGGAACCTCAACTCGCCTAAAAGAGTAGTAAAGTCAAGCTTAGTGACTTTAAACAAGCTCACTTGGGAGGAATTCCCATGTTTATCTTTGTAAATAGCTCTTTATCTCTTGTTATTTTTGATGTTTTTTTTTTAGTGTCTGTGATTCTCAGGATT